>CM026204.1:3919271-4034271 GCA_014839995.1 Xenentodon cancila | reverse complement strand
AGCGAAGGCCGGGCCTCCAGCATTCTGGCTCCCCTTAATTTGTCCCTCTCCCCGACTCTCAGCCCAGAGGAGTTTGAGCATCTGTGGCTGCAGCGACACACTTTGCATTCTGAACAAGGTAATAAAATTAAAGGGATCTGGTGGCAGCTTTCCCTTCACCGGGTCAGAATTGTAGCTGACAGGAGCATGCGGGCCTACAAAAACAACTGTTAGGATAGTGTTAAATCTCTTCTTTCTGCAAAATGTCTGCAGGACTGTAGGACTTTAGCCTCAGGAAATAATTTAAAAAAACAACCTGCCACCTCAAATCTTACTAATCTTATCTTGCAAATCTTATTACTCTGAAAATTATTATATTATATTGTAAATTATAAGCCAGTGTGATGAGTGCCAAATATATCCTTTTTGTTTCGTGATTCCTCAGAAATCTGTGAAAGTTATGTTGGTTTTTGTCTCGTTAAGCCTGACTGTGAGGTCAGTGAGGCACTGTTTACGTGCAACGCTGTAAAGATTTGTATGACTTTGCTGTTTGTTCGTTTTTTTGCAAAAAGGCGCTGAAGCGGCTGGAGAGGGAGAGGACTGTGTTTGGACAGAAGAGTGCATCCGGTGCCGGGTTGTACGTCACTGTTCCCCTCGAAGCCTGCAGGCTGCCATGCAGCTGGTCAACATCCGGACGCTGGCCTTCACGCCGCCGCACACACTCCCCTGGAGGGTCTTCCTGTACACGCACAGCCAGCAGGCGCGCACTGCAAGCACACCCGGCACCACACTCATACTGGGGGAGCTGCTGTACACTGGAGAGGCAAATCAGAAACCGGGAGACCAGAGGAGCACTGAGGAGGAGGTGGTGAAAGAACTCGAAAGGAGACGAGATGGGAAGGAAGAAATAAAAGTGACTCTAAAGCAACAGCCCAGAGATGACGAAGCCCTGAAGGGATTCCTGTCAATCCTTCGCAATGTGCTGGACACACTGTCCTCAGAGAAGGCTTAGACGAATCCCACCACAGCTTTCACCTGCCAGTTGGTTCTTCTTACGTGTCCTCCCGCTTACTTGTCAAAGTCATGCCCTAAACACACATGTAAAACATGACCTTGAAGAAATCAGCAGCTGTGTACAGTCTAGTACATCTGTGTAAACTTTACTTTTCATCCTGGAGGAGATATCGATGTATCATGAAAACAGACCTTTTCTATAATTGAGAGTAAACAATTGGGCACCTAAAGTAATTTTTGATTTAAAAACTCAAACATAACACAATCTTGCAACCTTGTTAGGGGCTAACATGGTCTGAAAATAAGTAATTAAGCGAGCCAATCATATTTGCAGATTACTGTGACATCACAGATCAGAGATATGCAGCTTCTCATCTTTATTTTCACCCAGAATGTCAAACTGTGCTGTTTGCTGTACCTCAGATGATGAAGTGTCGTCCCAGGTATCAAAACAGTCTGAGCCACATGTAATATGTAAAAAATAAAATTAAATGTGAAGAGAAAATTACCTTTTCAGCGGAAGTTCTGCCACGGCTCTTCAGTCCCTTTTGTTCTCTCGGTTGTTTTCTTCAACGAAACATCACAGCAGCGTTGACTAACAACGTTAATAAACTTCCATTGATTATCAGCCACTAACACTTTCACTTCGCTTTAGCCTCCACTCCTATTTTTTTGTTTGTTTTTCTTCAGAAAGGGCAACAAATGTTTTTCCAAGCACTGCATGAAATAATTAGGTGTGGTTTCATTTCTACGGTTCCCAGCCTCCACGCATTTGTGGAGCAATTTTTTTTTGGATTTATCTCAAACACAAACAAACAAAAAATTGCTTCTTGAAACAATCACCCACTTTTTGCCACATTCTCATCAGTTATTAATAAATTCACCGAGTCTAGAAGAAGAAATAAGCTAAAAGTTGCTCTTCCAGCACTCCAACTTCATGTTTTGTTTCCCTAGGAGCTGGTCCAACTTCTTTCTTTTTCTTTCCCACAGCTGATTGTTTTGAATTCCTATTTCACTTAATGCAGCAGATACCAGATCTTCTCATTAAGAACTTAAACTTGTAGCACCAGTACAATGTGTTCATTAAATCAGAATTTCTGAACTGTAGTATGTGAAAACTTCATGAGAACATAGACCAACTGACTGACAGACCTATTTTTGGCTGAGGAACTATGCCCTGGATTTATTTTGTGTCTGGTTCCCCCTCAAAATAAAATGAGTATACCTAATCAAAGCCAAGTGTAGAGGGCCCAGACTAATTATTGTATCTAATAGTAAAATAATGAAGCTGTTGTTGAAAATCAAATGTAGTGCATCTGCAGAAGGAGAAGAAAACCTCAAACTACAATGGATTGTGGTTAAAATATCACCTGGAAGGTGTTCTGAACAGTGTAACTGCTTAAAGTTGCATTTTAAATTTAAAAAATGCAGTTCGTGAGTTTGCTATTCTGTTTTTACGTTAGCCTTTGAACACAATCTAAGATGGTGAAAAAAAGTGATTTTTGATCAAATCAACTAAATGCACTTGTGGATGTCAAAATGTGGATGTAAAAATAGGGGATTTAAAGTCATCATGCTTGGAGATTGTATGTGGTGTCCCCCAGGGGTCAGTGTTAGGACCTAAACTCTTTCTTGTGAACATGACATATGCAAAGTCTCAAAAGTACTGCAATTTGTTCTGTTTCCTGTTGATACAAATATTTTCTGTGCAGGTGAGAATTTACAGCAGCTTATGGAGGAAATCACCTCAGAACTGAACAAATTAAATAAGTGGTTTGATATAAATAAACTATTATTAAATTTAAACAAAACAAAGTTTATGTTATTTGGAAATCATAAGCGTACCAGTAATGTAAAAGTTGTGATAGAGGGTGTGAATATAGACAGAGTCAATGAAATGAAGTTTCTGGGTGTGTTTCTGTTGGAAACCTGAACTTCAGAACCAGGAGTGTTGGAACAACCGTGAAGAGAACGTGCACTTCAGTCAGTGGAGTGAAGGTCTGGAAGAAACTCAGACAAGAACTGAAGCAACGTCCAAGCATGAGTTTGTTTAAGAAAAGGCTCAGACTGATGATTTTTTTTAAACAAGTACAGGGATGATGATCTGAGGTGAACCTGATCAGGGGTCTCTAACACTGTAAATAGGACTGTACATATGAGTAGACTGTATATTTTTGTGTGGGTGTGTATGTGGATGAGTCATGGTGCATTGGGACTGTCATGGACCGACTTGACAATCCCCAAAGCGGAACGTGGCTTGGCTTGACTTGGCTGGACTTGGCTTGGCTTGGGTAGGCTTGACTCGACAATCCCCAAAGCGGAAACTTGACTTGGCTAGGCTTGACTCGACAATCCCCAAAGCGGAACGTGGCTTGGCTTGACTTGGCTGGACTTGGCTTGGCTTGGGTAGGCTTGACTCGACAATCCCCAAAGCGGAAACTTGACTTGGCTAGGCTTGACTCGACAATCCCCAAAGCGGAACTTGGCTTGGCTTGACTTGGCTGGACTTGGCTTGGCTTGGGTAGGCTTGGCTGGACTTGACTTGGCTTAACAATCCCCAAAGTGGAACTTGGCTTGGCTCGGCTCGGCTCGGCTCGGCTCGGCTCGGCTCGGCTCGGCTCGGCCCGACTATTCGGACGGAAAATCTCCTGGCAACCAGGAGTGGTGAGAAGGCCTGGTAAATAGGCCTGAGGCTGACCTGAGTGCAGGTGTCCGAAAATGGCTGGCCACGCCCCTGCCATCCACCTGGTCTGTACCACACGAAGGGGAGGGGAAAAAATACCACAGAGCCTCCACAACCGTCACAGGGACGTAGTTTTGGTAGTGTTTTGGTCTGGCTCTGGGGTTGTTTGGGTTTGGGGTCCCTCAGTGCTCCACATTTGTTCCTCTTGGTGGTGAGGGCAGGGCTGGACTTGGGTAGCTTTGGTGTTGTTGTTTTAGTGTCTGAGTGCAGTATAGTGGGAATGGGTGGAGGACTGGGAGGAGGACTGGGAGTAGGACTGGGAGGAGGACTGGGAGTAGGACTGGGAGGAGGACTGGGAGTAGGACTGGGAGGAGGACTGGGAGGAGGACTGGGAGGAGGACTGGGAGGAGGACTGGGTGCACTGTGTGTGTGGATGTGAATATGTAGTAATAAGTATATGTAATATAGTAGTATATAGTGTAGTATATGTTGTTGGATGTTAATTTACGTCGCTAAAATGTAGCGTTAAAATAATAAAATAATGTTAGATTTATTTCCTAATTACTTTACATATATATATATATATATATATATATATATATATATATATATATATATATATATATATATATATATATATATATATATACACATATATATAATTATATATATGCGTGTTTTTTTTTTTTATTTCATAAAATCATGAGATCCTAAAAACTGGATGAATGTAAACTATAATTATGAAATATTGGAGAAGTGGTAGGATTAAATAAGTTTTACTTCCTCCTGCCCCTTTTCAGACATGTTAAACAGGATATATGTGTTATGTGTATGTCTGTGTGTGTGCACGTGTACGTGTACGTGTATTATGTACGTATGTAAGTATGTATTTATAGATAGGTGTGTGCACATTGGGTATAGATTTATCTTATAGATTTGTGTACATAAACTTATAACAGATTCAGATCATATAGATTTACTTTCAAGGGGTTTTCTATGTTCAAAAGCGTGTATATGTATATTTATTTATTTATAGATTCATACTAGTATTAACATGGTTATGCTTTATACAATGGTTTTGACATGTTTGGAATGAAGCAATAAAACAAAAACAAAAACAAAAACGAAAACAAAACAACGTGTCGTGGCACTTGTTTTGTGACCAGCAGAGGATTTCTGAATGAGGGAGTATCAAGTCTCAACAACAAAAAGTATATTTTCATTTTTGTCTTAGTACATGAACACCAGGCTATTACGGCTGTTATTGTACTGAAGATGCCTTATTGCAGCTTTGAAGGGGAGCTGCTGGGTCATATTTGATTATTTTGAAGACTAAATGATACTTACTTGTGTCTTGGTTTAATTTAAAAAAGTGATGACCCAACAACTGCAGGCTAAAAATAAACTGAAGCAGTTTTGTGGATTAAAATATCAACGGACTGTTTTTGCTCCACATAGCTGCGGAGTAATGCCCGTCCTTCAGACTCATTATACACAACAGAGCTTTGCGCTGCCAAACTCTAAGCAGACAGAGTTTAATCAGGCCTCACGTCACACAAGTCTAACCTGCTGAAACATTCATCAGCTTTTAACTGAATTACTGCTGCGCAGACTGAGATAGACACGGACCAACTGACTGACAGAGACTCCTGGTGTTTTGTTACACCTGTATTTGTCAGAGGAAGTACAACGGTAATCAGATTTTTGACTTGTCTGCAACTATCCAGCTGGATTTAAATTTTTCTCAGAATTATTATGCTGTGTTTTAACAATTGGGCCATTTTTAGGTGCAACTCAGGACTAGATTGTGGTCAAAACTGCAGCTGAAGCAAGTGGAAGCTCATCATTCCTGTTGGTGTAGCTGCTTGGTCTCATTGGAGCTCCCTGGGAGGCTGGAAGTGATCCTAGTTGTCATTGTTGACAAATAATCGAATTAGACAAAAAATAGTGTTGAGTACTTTTCAATTAATTGTGGCATTGTGAGCTTTCAGGCTCAGCACTGTTAGCTGTCTCAGTAATGCATCACTAACGTGCTGTAAGGATTATCTACGTAGACATGATTATCTAGACCGTGCAGGGTAACCCCACCCTGCAGAAGAGGAGGTTTTGTTTACGGTTTTTTGCTCAAAGTGTGTCACAGACATTTTAATGAAAAGAAGTTTTGCATCTTGTCAAGTAGTTTTATTTTTTGTCTCCTTTAGCCAAAATGTGAAGCATAAAGAACATTTGAGAGAAAATTAAATGTCACAAAGAGCTATCCATCTCTTCAGATTGGTCACTTTTGTTTAATTCCCATCAAAGCAGAGGTACATTAAGTAGATTAAAGAACCGTTCTGTTTAATGAATGTGGAGGTCATGGGATCTCTGTGGAGAGCTGCTACAGTAGGCAGCAGTCCCAGCAGATGGATGAAGATCAATACATAAAAATGTACCAAGAACAAAATATACAAATACACATAAAACAATAAAGCCCAGCGTAAGCATTGCTGCATTGTTTCTGCACGTCTTTTGTAGAGTTCAGAGTTCTTCAGTCCACCTGTCGTGCTGCTGCAACACACCTTACTGGAGTGAATGTGACCTTCCCCGTCTTGTTCCAGGTTGGTGTGATTCATTCATGTAAATCAGCTATATGTGAGCAGGGGCGCGTCTAATTCCTGCAGGGCACCGTTCATTTAGGACCGGTGGGGGGCGCTGGGAATCACGTTGGGCTTTTGTTTTATTACTATTATTTTTAAGTGAGCAGGGATTGTGAGCGGCATGGTGGGAGACCGTTGAGCAGTGACGACAGCCTCCCGTGCACGAGCCTCCTTCTCTAGCAGTCTCGCACTCAGCGCGTCATTCAGCGCGAGCTCGGCTCGACTCGGCTCGGCTCGGCTCGGCTCTGCTGTTGGCAGGTCTGTCAGCTAGGATGTAGGCTGTTCCGCGGCCCAAGTGCGCGGCTTTTCACCGTCTTAAGTGCCTTATAAGTACTTCCTCGGAGAGCAGAACCGGTCAACTTCGGCTGCTACGGTATGTTTCATATTATTATTTTTTAAATAACATTTTTTATGTATCTTTTGTAAATGTATGGGGAAGAAAGGTCATGACTATAAATTCATGAGAAATTACGTTTTGTTATTTGTTTTGTGTGTTTTCAGAACTTTTCTTTTCCTTGTTAAGGGAAATTCGTCTCAGCTCACATTAAAACAAACAGCGCTTCACCTGTCCTGGTTTTTAGTAACGCGGTCCGTTTCTTCTGTTTGCTGTACTGAGAGTTTAAGGAGCGGCTGAGGAGCCTGTCAGTTAGGACACGAGTTTAACAGAAAGGGCACGAGCTAAAATTAGTGTCCGCGGTGGAGTCAACAGACAGCACGTTTTTCTGCGGCGCGCACATACCGGATGGTACACGAGCTGAGTCTGAGAACTGAAACTGTCAGGTTCACGGGCTGGAGTTAAAACGCACCAGAACAAGGCACCGTTAATAGAGGTGGTGACTCTCCAGTCCCGAAGCCCTGGGGTTTACGCAGTAGGCCTACTCCATAACTACCTTTGCATCTTTAAAATCACTTTGGATTTACCAGCGTCTCCTTAATCACGTGGACCTTCTCAAGTTAGTAGGTTTATTAGGGTGGACCCATATCACCTTCCTATCAAAAAAACGTGTTCAACAACAATGCCATAACTGATGGCTCCCTATCTGCTTTTAGAAACTCAAGGAACCACAAGTAAACCTGCAGTCTGGGAATCAAGTGCTCTGCTCTGAAAATATGGAAGTAGGAGCTCTTTGAGATATGATTGAGCTTGGTCATTAAGAGCTTTATATGTGTGGAGAAGAGTTTTATTTCTGGATTTTACACGGAGCCAACAAAGAAAGGCTATGATGGAGAAATTGGGGTCTCTCCTGCTTGTTCCCAGCGCAAGAATTACTATAGTCCAATACTGAAGTAACAAATACCTGCAAATGTATATATTTTGATAAATGGCTTGTATTGTATGTACTGTAAACCGGTTTTGATGGTTAAAGCAGCACAATAGTATCTGTTTCAATCGGATATGAGGAGGCGTTGCCCTGCTTCTAGGTGTCTCCTGTCCCTGGTGAAGCCAGCCGAAGTAACTTTGGATCCTGTCCCAGATATATCTTTCAGTAACTGGGTTCAGCTACACAGCCCTATGTCACCCATCACTAACATGAAACAAGCTCACAGAGCTAGAGGCAAAGCTTCACAACGGCACAAAAAAAAAACCAACGCAGGCAGGCTTCCACAAAGAGTGCAATTAAACCGCCAACACAGTTTCATCCTGATCATTGTGTCGTAGCACCAACAAAGTTATCCAATACCAGCATGACATGTGAGCATGCAAATTCCTGAATTCACCCTGCTGTAAATGTTTATGGGCAGGCTCATGGTGGGACTACAAATTTGACTACAGGTGGATGTTCTCCAGCTCTGCTCAACCCTCCCACACCTCCGCTGGTGCCTTGTTTGTGAGCTGCAGTCGTCTGCTGGGGAACGATGTTCACAGTCAAGGCAAGTTTATTCGTACATTTCATGTACAGAACAATTCAAAGAGCTTAACATAAACATATTTAGAAAACGCTTTAAAAAGTTTAAAAGCAGAAATTAAAGACAGCCATAATAACAAAAAAGAAATTAAACAAATGAGATGCAATAAATAAAAGTTGTGGTATATTGTGGGAGATTACTGAAATGCAGCAGTAAATAAAAAGGTTTTCAACTTTGATTTATAGCAAATGAGAGTTTCAGCAGCCCTGGTGCATTCTGGGAGTTTGTTCCAAAGGGGAGGAGCATAAAAGCTAAACGCTGGCTCACTGTGATTGGTTCTAATCGTTAGGCTAATCGGCCTTTTTGTCTTAGTACATGAACACCAGGCTATTACTGCTGTTATTGTACTGAAGATGCCTTATTACAGCTTTGAAGGGGAGCTGCTGGGTCATATTTGATTATTTTGAAGACTAAATGATACTTACTTGTGTCTTGGTTTAATTTAAAAAAGTGATGACCCAACAACTGCAGGCTAAAAATAAACTGAAGCAGTTTTGTGGATTAAAATATCAACGGACTGTTTTTGCTCCACATAGCTGCGGAGTAATGCCCGTCCTTCAGACTCATTATACACAACAGAGCTTTGCACTGCCAAACTCTAAGCAAATAGAGTTTGTTTTAGTCAAACCTCACGTCACACAAGTCTAACCTGCTGAAACGTTCATCAGCTTTTAACTGAATTACTGCTGCGCAGACTGAGATGTACAAACACACTATAGATGTAGTGTCATATGTTTTTTTGACAGAAAATGCGTCGCTTTTTGACAAGGAGAAAGAATGTGGCTTTGGCAGCGCTGCTTCTCATCACGGGACTGTACTTCATACATTATTCAGACTTCCTCATAACTGTGAGAACACACACACACTCACACACACACACACACACACACACACACACACACACACACACACAAACGTTCACAATACACACAAAAGGGTTCAATTTCTTAAGATTAAACATTTACACTTTCAGGCATCAAAGTTCAAACACACTTGAATGTGTGACTCGTAGGGGTTCACATTTTTAAATGTCACTTTTTAAATTTGTCTTTTGTTCTTAATTCAAGTCTGAAAACATGAGCAACAGCAGAACAACTGGACTCGGGTTTGTTTTTCCAGGTCCTGGCGAGATCACATGAGCCCGCTCCACACGAGTTAACCTGGCAAGGAGAGAGGCTGATCAGTAAAGAGTGCTGGGTCGAACAGGTGGATTATCTACCTCTCAATGTGACCTATCAACTGCTGGCTGGAGCGCCACCTTCTCAACAGAGTGAGTGGGACCCTGTCCTTTGTGGTACGATGTGACCGCTGCTGTAACGGCAGAGCTGAAATCCAAACGGATGTCTCTCGAGACAAAAGTGTTCTCAAGTCTGCTTTTTATTACAGGAAATGCAGAATACTTTACAGCTATATATTTTGTTTGGCTTGAGAGAACAAAATACATTTTTAATGCTTTTGTTACATTTTACATGTAGAAATGATTCAAACACTCAAAATTGTGTTTTGTTCATTGTCACATTGCTGTGGGACCTGTGGTGTCTTGATGATGCTGTGCAGCATTTCGCTGCTGTTTGAGCCCCTTCAGGATCTTTTTACTTGCCAGTTTGACGGTTGGCCTGTGGAAACGGGCTCCTCACCAGTGTGTGATCCCCCTCAGAACAGAAAACGTATAAAAAATAAGAAAGGGAGTTATAGCTTGTCAGTGTTTTTTAAAGACATTTCCGGTTTTGTAGTGCCGCTGCTCTGAGGATGTTTGCGTTTTGCTTGATAGTTTTATTGCCCAGGTTGTTCCCCAACTTTTCACCTGAAGAGCGCAGGCACTGCGGGTTTTATTCAACTTAATTACTGTCATTTTAATGTAAACGTATGAGATATTACTTCCTCCTGTGCACTGATTAGAGACATTAATCATTAACCCAGTTAATCTTTATGGATTTTGTACTGCAGTAAAAAAATGTCTGAAGTAATTTATGTAATGTAATGTATTGCTTAAGATGTTTTTAAACTAAATCTACCCAGGAACATGTTTTATAGTTATTTTTGATACTCGGACAAGCACATCCATATTTATCCAATAAAAAAAAAAAAAAAAGGAAAAATAAAGTATATGTAGTTACACTTAATGTAATTACTAACTTATTACATCTTTTTATTTTGTGACTTTATGAGTAGTAGCCCCTATCTGTTAAGATATGCACATATAGGTTTATATTTGTATTTATGTACTTATCAATTAATTACATTTACATTTTTTAGCTGTCAGTAGTGAGGTATGCTTCCGACCCCAGATATGCTTCTGAAAACGTCCAAAAGTCCACAGTGCCAAGCCTTTCATGACGCCTCAGGGGACTAAGCGCTGATGTGATGGTGTTTATCTTACAGATAAATTCTGCAGCCATGCACTCAGAACATCCCTCTGAAACAAAACTTTACAACTTCTGTTACCTGAAGGAGAGGAGCAAGGTACAACAAATGTAGTATGTGATATTACGCCCTTGCATGTCCTGACTGAAGACTCCCCATCATGTGTTTTTTGTCATCATGGTCATCCTTCAGCTCGATAGCCGCTCTTCACGGAGACCAGCTGCGCAGTCTGGGCAGTCATGTGTTGCGCCTTGTTCTTCTCCTTCAGGGAACAGAAATTGTAGACGTAACATTTCGTTCCCTTTCAGTCGATTTACTCGATAACACACGCCCGCAGGGCAGCCCCCAAACCAAGTCAACCCAGCACTCCGGTGCTCAAAAGACCCAGCCCCGAAGGGGCTGTCACGTCCAGTTGGTAGAGCGAACCGAAGTGTGTGGTGATGACCAGCTGGCCACAGCTCCCAAAATCCAGTAACTGGCCAGACAATTTGAGCGCATCCAGTGGTCCCGTCCAAAACTGTGAGCTGCAGTGCAGAAGTACGGTGTGTTACTACGGAAACTTGAGGTGTTAGACAATAAATCAGTAAAGGAGAAAGTGGAGGTACATTTCGTAACTGATAAACCGTGTTTCACATCTAGTCTTTGACTGGACACTGGATTTGACACTCCTGAAGCATCTTTCTGATGGCGGGGGTGTGAACAGATTGCGTTGTGGAGGGATATTGTTTGATACCTTTTCCATTTCTGTCAACAGGGTTTTTAACTGTTGGATTATCTTCAGTTAAGAGGACGAAGGGCAGCTACCTTGTCCCCACGCTACGGTCCCTCTTCTCTCAGTCGTCTCCTGAAGAGCGCGCCTCCATGGTTGTGGTGGTGCTGCTGGCAGACTTTGACGTTACCTGGAGAATCTCTACAGTGAGAGAGATAAAGACAGCGTTTGCATCAGAGCTGGAACAAGGCCAGCTCGTGGTCATCCACGTTTCTCAGGACTGGTACCCGCCTCTTACTGGTGCAGTACACATGATTATGGTCGAATGTATTCACGTACATATAACAATCATTTTGTTGTTATTGCAATAGTATTATAAACAAGCGTCTCTTGTTCTCTTAAAGGTCTTAAGAGGAATTACAATGATGCTCCTGAACGCGTAACTTTCCGCTCAAAGCAGAACGTGGATTACTCCTTCTTGATCTACTACAGTGCAGGTCTTGGGAAGTACTACATCCAGGTGGAAGATGACATCTCTGCTGCAACAAACTTTCTTACGACCATTAAGAGACGCATTGAGGAGCAAAATGCAAAAGCACCTAACTGGGCCGTGCTGGAATTTTCATATCTCGGTTACATTGGAAAACTTTACAAGTCGACCCAGGTTCCTCTACTGGCCCGCTTCCTCTTCCTCTTCTACCAGGAAATGCCTTGCGACTGGTTAATGAGCCACTTCAGAGAGCTGATGACCCAGAAAGAACCGATTCTCTTTAAACCATCATTGTTTCAGCACATGGGGACTTTTTCTTCATTCCAGGGGACGTATAACAAGCTTAAGGATAAGTACTTTGAGAAAGGTTTGTACTCTAATCCTTCAGCTGAGGTTTACTCTGATATGTCAACGTACCAAAAACACTTTCCCCAAATGGCGTGGGATGCTGGGGAGGGATTCTTCTGGGGACGTTCCCCAGAAAGAGGAAATTACCTCACGGTCGTGTTTTTAGAGCCAACGGTGGTCACAGGGATATATGTGGAGACGGGATCAGGGAACAAAGACCTGCTGGACTCTGCTCAGGTGGAAATAGGCCACGATGTGGTCACTACTGAGAAAGAAAAGAGCTGTAAAACATTTCAGTCCATGGGAGGGTTGGAGAACGGCAGGTTTGAGAGGCACGAAATAGACAAAAAGTACAGAACTCCTTCTTCATGTCTGAGGATTCTCATCACAGCCGAACAGAAGGACTGGGTCATCATTCAGAAAATCAGGATCATAACAAAGCCAAGTGCATCTGCACGCCACACATAGGTTTTAACTTATCTCGCTGCCTTATTCAGGGTTAACTTTTTTAACTCCTGGACCACGTACACAAATGGATGATTGTAATTGTTGTGCCTTGTTGAGCTGTTTCTGCATTAAAATAGCCTCTGTGAAACTGTCAATCTGAAGACGTTCAACCAAACTGCATCATACTGTATCGTCTTTCCAGAGACGAAGAGATTACAGTGAAACAGCAGCCATGAACATGCGAGCAAATGCTTGGCATGTTCTTTTTTAAACTTTTATTGTGAACCTGGTGTGCCTTCTTTTTTCGCGGTGAGATTAATGTTCTGGTTTATTCTTATGACAAGCAGAACCCCAACACTCACTTATGGTCATGCTTTTGTTTGTACAATTGACTTCTGTTTATACTGTATTCCCTGTTATTCCTCCTCCGAACGTTGGCCTTCTGAACTATCTGGAAAATCAGAAATTTTCCATACAGGCTTCAAAGACCTTTTCATACGTTGGTCCATGCTGTTCATTTCTGCAGCCTACTCACCTCGTTTGCTTCCCTCGTCAGCTCTGGCAAATCTCAAAGCATCGCTACCTCAGTTATTTAAAACTTTGTGTGTGAACATGTTAGATGAAGGTTGTAATGGAAATTTCTTTGTATGTGAAAGTTCTGCAATGCCCCTTTATTGATCCAAATAAATTGTTACTGAACTTTATGGAAAACTCGTGTCTCATTTTGGGATTTAGTTTTATATGGTTTTCATTAGGAGTAACAGGAGAAATGCATCATATATTTTAAGTGACAATGCTGTGATTTATTGATATGTTTGCTCTGCAATATCCATCAGGAGTGGTGGATTAGCTGTTTATCCCATCTGTCGCCTGTAAAAATGTAGAAACCACTCGTAAGATGTCCCACGGCATTAGTATTGTGTAGTTTGTTTTTGTTGATTTCTTTAGCTCTCCATCAACATGGGTGTTACAGTTTAAAAATGCTATCTAGAATCTATGATGCTGTTCACAGTCTCTTTGTCTCTTTATGTTCAGGTTGTGCAAAAAGGAGAGTGAATTGTTCAGGTTTCAGCATCCAGGGACGACGAGTGTGTGGTGAATAGCTGCGACGGTAGATGGATCGACTCGTCTGGTGTTTACAACAAGATAACGTTAGTGGCAGTGGCATCCCACATTCATTCTTTGCTGCAGTATAAAGCTGCAGAATTTGACTCTTTTAGAGAAAACTGAACATAGAATTCATGAAAAACTACACAGTTCAATGCAAAACAGTTATATTTTTACTTTCTCTCATGTTTCAAAGCAAATCTCTGAAATTGTTATACACCCACTTCTAGTTACATTGTCGTAATTAACACACATAACGTTCTGGAATACTTTTTTTGATTATATTTTATGTAAAAAGGAAGCATGTCTCCAGGCCTTCTCTTCACTTCGGTAAGAATTGAGGGCCTAATGTTTTTTTCTTTTTACATTTACTGATAAATAGCCTTTATGCAGCCAGAGTTTCTAGTCCAACCTGATTAAGTGGCAGCTGGCATACTGTGAGTCCGTGTACATCCATTACAGAACAATACCTTTTGTTAAACTGCATTTTTCTGTGAGGCTGGAAATCGTTATACTGCTCATCTGATTAAACAATGTGACATTTTAAACTGCAATAAGTGACATCATATTGAATTCTCCTGAGATGCAACTTGCTTAAATCCAGCTTTTCAAGTCTCTCATTCTTCAAATGTTTTATTATTACAGGTGTTTTTTTCTAACACACTAAGAACTAAATGACGTTCAGTACTGTCCTGTATGCCCCTGTGTTCCTGGCTGGAGGATGACGGTGCTGCCGGGTCTGCTCTGTGTTTTTTCATTCATATCGCTGTGAGGTCTCTCCTCGCCAGTATCTGGTCTGCTGTGGGTTCCTCTGCCAGCTCCAGGTGTCAAAGCTGCTTCATCTGCAGAGCACTGGCTCAGTGGCCTGTCCTTCCCTGCAGTATGAGCAGCTCGTTCATCGGGCGATCCAGCCACGTGTGCTTGTGACTCATTGCCCTGGCTGGCAGCTCTGTCGCTCCTGGTGAACGGGCGGTTCTGAGAAGACGCTCGCACTTCAGCTGCAGAGGTTTCAGCAGCACCGTCCTGTCGAGAACAGACGACAATAAATGAACCTGAACTGATCTACAAACATGGAGATACACTGTTTCTAGACATTATTCTTCGTCTTTAAGAAGCAGCACAGGAGTAACACATACACTCGCTTTATTTCATTAAGATAATGCTGCTAGTTTTTTTCAATTTGTTCTAGTTTGACCACGAGCTTATGAAAGCAATACATTTAAAATAAATAATAATAAATGTAAATTCCTAAAACCACTGCTGATCTAAATTTCTTGCATTAAATCATGACTCATCTGTTGATGCATCTTTATTTGGTAAAACCTCCAACTAATGTTCAATAATATGTCAGCAAGCTCAACTTCTCCAATCCTGTGTAATTATACTGCACATTGACGAAGATATTTTTGATTAAAATAAGACAGTTTTGTAAGTCAAGATGGGATCATAGCACCGAAACAGTACAGGTGAACGTTAACAATGACCTCCTCATGGCCTCGGACGACGGACTTGTGTCAGTTTGACCTATCAGACATCGGGACCCTCTCATTTGAATCCAGCTGTCAGTTTGTGTTTCGGAGCAAAAACCCTCTTCTTATTTTAAAAACCCAAGATTTTAGCTCAAAAGTCGTATCTGTCAGTGTTTACTTTGAAACAATGATATCTTGGTTCTGCTTCAATATTACACAACAACTTTGATTTCTCAGGCATGTCTGTGAAACAGATGTTGGATTTCAGATGGAGTGTGTAAAATATAACGCAGGGCTTGGATCTGTAGAACATCGTGGATGTCATATTTTTGTGCGTGCAGGCCTGACCTGCTCCCCAACATCTTGCAGTTTATCTGTGGCTCTGCTGCCTCTGTGTGGCAGAGACGAGCTGCTTTGCTGTGGGTAGACCCCCCATGACTTGAGCCTTTTGAGACCCTCCTCAGAGCGAGCCGTGGGGTTGATGTGCTGCGATGGGATACGAGCAGGTAGATCCCAGGTCCCCTTAAAGTCTGGCCACGCACTGCCCTTCTGTAGTAACACACATACAGACACGCAACAAGCGAGGTCGTTAAGTCGAGATTAACAGAGGATGCATTAAATAAAAAAAGAGAAAAAGGGAGAACGGTATTTGATAGTCTCACCTTCACCTTTCCTGAGAGTAGATGCCCTCTGTCATCCGCAATGAAGGAGGTGTGCCCCACCTGTGCCGCTGGCCTCTGCAGACACACATGCACACACACGTCACCCATCTACAGATGCCCACAGCCACCAGGCGAACAGGGACACAATATAACCCAAAGGCAGAAAGTGCTATGGACCATCTACCTCTTTGAAGTGTTTGGTCCCACTCCAGTTTTGCAGCCTCTGCGATTTGAAGGCGTTGTCATACTGGAAAGTTGGAAAATCGAAAGCTGTAATGTCATAATGTGAAAAAGAAGAGGCACATGTTTTAAATTTACGCAGAGATGTTCACGTTACCTGGTTTGCTGAGTAATTGGACGACATGTCTTTATTTACTGCTTCAGGCTCCGAGTCTGCCACGTTTCTCGTTGCATAGCAACGCAATGAAACTAACACCGAGGCATGCTGAACGTTGAGGAAAAAGATCCGCAAGAGATTACGTGTATTGTGTTTGTTAATAGCGTTTACGTGGCGTCAGAATAATGTTTTCATAGGAAAAGTTGATCGACTTGTTTTAACTATCTGTTGCCTCAGAATGACCTTTAGTTTGGGCGACATAACCGGAAGTGTAATATAATTGCTTGAGCTGTGACATTAAATGTTTATATTGGTATTTAAAATAATAAAACAATAATGGTAGAGTTTTCTAAATAGAACACATCGCGTGCATAATCAAATATGATTTCACTTTCCTTTACATAAACTTGATCATAATGCTTAATAATCTGTAGTTTCAGTGTAGGTTTGTTTTGAAACTACCGGAAGTGTACGTGGTGTGCTTCCGGCAACACGCTGGCTACATGTGTGGATTTTTGCTGTCTGGACTTCAGCTCAAAAAGATAACTAGATGAAGCAGAGGGTTCTGTTTTCTCCTGATTTAGGACCGCATATCGAGCCTTGCAGTTGCACGACTGTGGCTGTTGCGTGAGTTCACCCTGAATCACAGTTAAACCCTCCCGCCGGCTCTTTGTTTTGGTCTCTTCCCGACTCGGTGTGGTCCAGGTCCAGGTCCAGGTCCAGGTCCAGGTCCACATGGAGGGCCCGTCCTTTCGGTTGTCTGGCGTCTCGGACGGAGCTCCAAGCCCAGCGGGCAGGAGGGGCGCGGGCCGGGATGCAGAGACCGACCCGAGCCGAGAAACGAGGGTTCACTTCGGCGTGTGCCGCTTCATGATGGAGACAGGTGGGAGCTGCGCGGCGAGGCGAGGCCAGCGGGAGGTCTTTTCATTCTGATCAGTTACAGTTATTGAAGGCATTCATGGTTCCTCGTGAGATTTCAGTATTTGAGACACAGTCCAAATCATTTTTTTAAATTACTTTCTATTCTTACTGTACGTAGTGGTGTCAGCACGTAACGACACACCTGCGTCCTCCAGCCGAGGTCATTCCTCTTTGAAGTGAGAATTACAGCTTTGCACTACCCTTTTCAGAGGGTCAACAACATATGCCATTAAGTTGACTTAAAGATGTCACAGACCCCGCACATTCGGTCTGATGTGAGAACCTGGTTCCCCTAAACATCTTGGGAAGGTTGTGTTTTGTCACATTTCTTGAGTTGGATGTCACCTCAAACATTCCAGAAACATTCCCCTTTTAATACATGTTTTTCACTGATCTACCAGTTCCCTTCTGCCTTAGGGAACAGCTTACTTTTTATTCCTCCTACTTTTGCATTCAGCTCCCAATTAGTTGACAGGCTGCTCTCCTTCTTGTGTCATCTCTCACATGATTCATCAAGCCGGTCGTTGCCGTGTCAGCGGTTGTTTGTATCTGTTGTTGTTCGATGCCTCTCTGGATGTGTATAAGAAGGTTGTGGATAAAGACAAAATTATAAACCGTTACACTGAGCCGAGGTGATTTCAGCTGGGGTTCCTGCCCACATTCCTGAAGATGAGTCTAATGTGTGACCAATGGTAGTTTGATATTATAGGGGATGGAAATGCATATGTGTGTGAAGTAGTTTGTTTATGAGACGAAGAACCTGCTGTCTTTATTGCTCAGGCGTGAAGCTCGGTATGCGCTCAGTCCCGGTGGCCACAGCCTGCATGTTGTACCACCGTTTCTTCCAGCGCGCGAGCATCTCTGTGTATGAACCTTACCTGGTGGCCATGAGCTGTGTGTACCTGGCTGGCAAAGTGGAGGAGCAGCACGTCAGGACCCGTGACATCATCAACGTAAGCCACAGGTAATATGCGAATATGTGAATATTATTCACAATGAAATTTCAGATAATGGACTGATGGACAACTGTGTCATTCATTATTTAATAAATGCTTTGTAATAGAATATGGAGTGCTATTGCCACATATTTACATAGACATTTTTATGTATTTTTGCTTATTGTATATATTAATCAAAACTAACTTTGTAAGTAGCTTTCATTTTAGGAAGAGGAGCTACAGATAAAGAACAGACCACAGCCCTTTCAACTTTAAGGAGTAACCGGCGATTTGCATTTATTTGAATGGAAAGCTAGACATGTCGTGCACTGGGCCGGAGCAGTGTAGATGTCTTTTAATTAATTTATTACTGTAACAGGAACTGTCTGAAGTAACACTGTGAAAAGACGTGTTTGCTATAAACGTTCAGCTTTCATGTATGTTAAGTTAGAGAAGTAGATAGTTTCTTTGCATATTTGAAGGTTCTGTGCAAAAGGATATGTTAATAAAGATAAATCACGTTTAATATGTCGGCATTGTGTCCCTGAGTCGGCTCTTCTTCATGTCTCTTGCAGGTACTTCAACAAAGGCAGCGCTCCTCTGGAGTGTGACAAGGAGTTCTGGGACTTGAGGGACAGCGTGGTGCAGTGTGAGCTCCTCATCCTACGACAGCTCAACTTCCATGTCTCCTTTGAACACCCTCACAAGGTGTGTGTGTGTGTGTGTGTGTGTGTGTGTGTGTGTGTGTGCGTGCGTGTGTGTGTGTGCGTGCGTGCGTGTGTGCTTGTGTGTGTGTGTGTGTGTGTGTGTGTGTGTGTGTGTGTGTGTGTGTGTGTGTGTGTGCGTGCGTGCGTGCGTGCGTGCGTGCGTGCGTGCGTGCGTGCGTGCGTGCGTGCGTGCGTGCGTGTGCACATCCAAGTATCTTTATGCTTTCTGTGTCATTTTCAGTCTCTGTGTGCGTCTCAGTGGGTTTGGGTTTTGACGTGTGTGATGTGTGATCTCTGTTGAATTTATTCATTTTAGTCTTTGATCTTATCATTTAATTTCTCCACCCTTGTATTAAGTGGAAAAAGTATGATTTTTTTTCTAAATGGTCATATTTTGATCACCTAACTTTAATGTGTGAAACCTCAAGAGTAACTTTGTTACCTCCAAAAGCATGTAGTTATTTTTCAACAACAAAGAATCACAAGGAGATGCTCTTTCTGGAAACGAGGACGTGTAGCTGGATTATTTTCCAGCTGGTCATACTCCTGCAGGCGTGCTGGTGGCAGAGCGCATACTCCAGGCATGCGTTTGTGGTCCAACACGTTTTCAGCAGATCATCACGTTATCAGTGCCACGTTTGCAACACCTTCTGTAAATGACGCCAGCACCTCAAATCTTTGCATCCATGTTGGAGCCAGAATCATTCAGAATATGACAGTGGAGAGCCCAGCAAACTGTGGCAACAAGATTAAAGTCTGCAAACACTGTCCTCATTACCTGCTGTTACGTAACGATACAGATTATGTTGACAGTTACTCAGTGCCTGTTAATGTTTTTGTGTATGCGCCTCTGCTATAGGTGGAGGTGTGGGTTGTCCTCTGAAATGCTGACTGAGTCAGAAGGCATCTGCAGTGAAGAAACATAAAAGCTGATCATGGTGTTGTTACATTTCTTTAGAGACATGTTGGAAGCAAAAATCCAAATGCCGGTGAGATGTATCATGGGAGCCACGGAGATGGAAAACCTACTTGATCTTTGTTCCACAGCTGTTTTTAAAAGGACCATTGAAGCTCTTGCTCTTGTGAATGCCCACTGCCTGAATAAAATGACTGTACCAGTCAAAATCTGCCCCCTGTGACGTCATAGTCAGCTGATGTAAGGAAAAAAACCTTGTCAGAGGGAAGCGTTCATCACCCTGGCAGCTGAGTATTTGGTGCATATGAGTATCTAAAACAGACCTATTTTGGCCGTCTGATCAGATCCCTGCCAGTCGCTGATCACTGGTCCCACATTAGTGGATTGTTTTCTGACGTAGACGTACATGAATGCTTTATTGTAAAACATTTGGTTGTGTGCCTTTTCTTCCCCTCTGCAGTATTTACTCCACTACCTGCTGTCCGTGAAGTCACTTGTAAATCGGCACGCTTGGTCTCGAACCCCTGTGGCTGAGACTTCCTGGGCGCTGCTGAGAGACTGTTACCATGGTGCCATGTGTGTTCGCCACACACCACAACACATTGCCATAGCAACGCTGTACCTGGCCCTAAACAGCTACGGGGTGGAGCTGGCTGTTGGTGAGAGAGAGTGGTGGCAGGTGAGTGTTTGTAAATGTAGAAAGTAAAGAGGGTTTGTGTGTGAATGTGGAGAAAAGGAAGCTCTGTAATAAAAGGGATCTATTCCAGGGACCTTACAAAGAATGTGAAGGTTACACATCACAGACTAGTACTTTCCTTGACCATGTCTAGCATTGATTAGGGTACAAATTTGTCGTGGTATCATCTTGATAAGAAGTTTCACAACATTTATTTCCAGACCACATAAGCATTTATTAATGAGTTGCTTTAATTTAAGAACTTTTATTGAGGAAGACTTGGACCACTGGATCAGGTCCTCCCTGTCGCATCTCAAAGTTTCTGTACGGACTTAAGGTCTGGACTCCGTCATGACCAGTCCCTGTCTGTGAAACTGATGTCTCATGCTTCCTGAACCACGCTTTCATAATTCCGCATTCTTATCTTGGAATATACCTAATATAGGAAACAAGAAAAAAAAACTGTTGACAGAAACACCTGCTCATTCAGCGTATTGAAGTCACAAGCACCTATAATGTTATAGATACAGACTTGACCAACTGAAGCAACCCCAGATCATAATACTGCCCCCGCAGGTCTGCACAGCAGGCGCTAGGCATGATGGGTGCATTATCTGTATTCACCTCTCTTCTTTGTTGCTATGTGGTGTCCCCATCACATGACACGTCATCGTCACTTCTGATCAATGGTCACCAGCACTGTAACGTCTAGATATCAGAGAAAGGGACGTGTATTCAGTAAGCCTCCATCAAAGTGGACAGTGATTTGCCAAGTGGCCACAGGTGTAGTCTCCCACCCAACATCTATACGAGCTCAACTCCGGGTTGGGCATTCCTGTAATTCCTGTAAGGCCCTTCAATTCAATTCGGTTCAATTCAGAAATGCTTTTAGTCCCTGAAGAGAAAGTAATTGTTGCAGTAGTTTTTTTTTCAAAGATGCATCACCTTTATGAATTAACATCAGAACCAACTGCTTTTTTGATCTTAAATTCGATTCAGTTCAGCACACAGATATACAGCAACTTTGGGCAAGTTGCTGTTTTAACACCATTTGTTTTCAGCCAAAAGGGGGTGTTTGGTCATCTCGAAGACGTGACGTACGTGATGCATTACTGTTTCCCATGTGTAGTCATAATGAATAACCACGGCAACTGTGAAGTTGTTTAAATGCAGGAGCAGCTGATTGCCTTTCTAAAGCCCAGTAATGTCTGGAATAGAGACAGAGAGGATGTACTGTACTTTACGAGTACAGTACATCCCTCAATCATCAAAAAGAACTTAAGATCATTGTCACATAATATGGATGAGTTTGGGGCGTTGAAGAGGACATAGCAGATAATTTGGGAATGCAGCGTTATGCGTTTCACTGAGACATAGATGCAGGAACCTTTACCAGACTACAACTTCCTTCTACCTGATTTTCAGACAACACAGAAAGAAACTGCAGACAGAAGGGTAGAGTAGAGGAATATAGATGATAGTAATGGAAAACAACACATAATATGATGGTGGGCATGTTACTGTGAAGGAGCATCTACTGAGGCCGTTTGTTTACTCGCCACTGCTGCAGTTGATGTCGTCAGCTCAGCTGTTGCTATGCAACAGCTACAACACATCACAGCGTTCCTGGTGATCTCTGTGGCTGAAACCACGGCTGTACAGATGACACTTACAAATCTCAAGTTATTTTTTATTAATTTCATTTTGTACATTTATTTTCCCTCAGTATTTTAGACTGTAAAACTATTTTTCTTTTGACATAATAATGAGGACAAATAGAGAATTTGTGGTGAATATAATGCATATGAATCAACTCTAATGTAGTTTAAGTCTTTGATGCTACAAATAGATTCAGCTCTGCTACTGTTCATAAAATGAAAATGCACGACATCAGCTGTCAGGCAGCAGCAAACAAGCACCCTTTGAAAGCACCTTTATTTTACACCTGACAGGTCAACTGCCTCCACACATCAGCTAAACTTTAAATGAATTTGCGCTGTGACTGTTCAGCTGTTTCCAGCTGCCCAACATCGACTGTCACTTCAAGTGATTTCAGTGCCCACACTTTACCGCCCCTTGATTCCTACTGAAATTTTTACATATTGCGTGTTTTACCATTTACTGCCTTTACATGCTCTTTTACCTGCAACTAAAATGATATTCCAACCGAGTGAATGTTGAAATTGCACTCATCATGGTGTTATAAACTGGTGGAAACTGATATTCTTTGTAGCTGCTGGGTTTGCCAGCAGGTATCTTGACATGTTTTCCATAAGTTTGAATCAAAAATGTGAAAAGGGAAGGCACCTGGTTTGTCTACAGCCAGTGAGCTGTTTGCCTAATGCTGCCTATAACTTAAAAAATGTTGTTTTTTTTTTATAACAGACAGCAGCATTGGCCTCTAAATCATATCAGTTATTTCCTTTAACATTCAAAATCAAATGTTTAACACACCAAATACAAAGCGATGCATTTGAAAGTAGCATAAGTTATCTGGTTAAATAACAACCAGATATATGGGGGTAAACGCTGGAAAAAGTAATTGGCAGCTCCACCCCACACCGCTCTCCTTTCCCTGTCTCAGTCTCTTCCGTCTCCACATTTCAGGATTTTAACCAGCCATAGACCAACACCTTTATATGAGCAAAAACCTTGTATTGGTTCAAATTTGGATGCTGTTTTTATTCGAGGAGGACGGGGCCTCGGGGGGGCATTGTGCAACCCAGACATTTCTTTCTCTTTCACAGAGAATGAAAAGTTGCCATCACACGATTGCTTCAGCTTCAGCTGATGCAGGTGATGATCACCGCTTATCCGGGGTTGGGTCGCAGGGCAGCAGCCTAAGCAAGGACGCCCAGACTTCCCTCTCCCCGGCCACTTCATCCACCTGCAGAGCCATGCAAAGGAGCAGCAGCGGCTCTACTTTGAGCCCCTCCCACATGACCGCACCTCTCATCCTATCTCTAAGGGAGAGCTCAGACACAGATCAGATCGCAGATCAGGGCAGATCAAGTCAAAGTCAAAATCAAGTTTATTGTCAATTCTACCACATGTGAGGTACATACGGAGAATCGAAATGACGTTACTCTCAAACCCTCGGTGCTACACAATAAATACATTTTAAACACAAAGTGCAAATTAAAATTTATATATATATTTTATAGCATGACGTTGGGTTTAAGAGCCAAAGGCAATAAAATGAGAGTAAACAGATACTCATTTCCACTGCTTGTACGTGACTCCCATCCCAGCATGTAAAACAGCATGGTCAAACAAAGGTCACCGCCTGGATTTACCTAAACAAATAGTCGGGAGCATCACTCGAGCTTCTTCTTGCTTCAGTGGCCATGTCTGAACATGCATCCTATGATCATGGAAAAGATCTTACTCTGCTTCAAGATCACTTTTTCATATTTGGTGAAATATGATTTAAAATGAGGGTACAACTTACAGCAATGTTTATAGGTAACTTACCCAGATGTGTTTCTCTCTGTTTGCAAGTAACACTGGGACTCTCACTGGTTTCTTCTTCCCAGTAACCACCCCTGTATTATATTTATTTTCCCTTTCTGTCTGTTTTGTCTTCAAGTCAGATAGAAAGTAGTTTGAGACCAGTACATGTTCCTACAGCCAATGTCACTTTTCTCTGTTGTTTTAAACAAATCAGAAATGACTGAAACTGAATTCAGCAGACCCATCCAGCTGGTTTTACACACTAACACTGGAGTAAATGTGCACAGAAATGCTCCTGGCTTTTATTCTCACATGTCCTAATCATTATTTTTTCATTTAGATGTTCCAGTATCTTTCAAATGAGTTATATTTGGGGGGTGGGGTGATTTTAACATTTGACTGTGGTTTAAGTTTTGGTAAGGATCCAGCGGTTCCTAACGGTTCCTTCTGTCTTGATGTGTTACTGCCGTGGAAATGCACCCAGTGTTGTTCCTCTTATTCTAAAGACACTATGTTTTCAGTAACATGAGTTTGCATCCGTGTTATTTCAGGTGCGGATGAAGGATAGAAGCTCAGGGTGTTTCCATAAGAAACATAGTTTGCCTCAGATGTTTTTATTAAAGCACGTGTTCTCACCTTTGCCCTAGATTTATGTTTCTGAGAATCTGGATATCTCATCCTGTGTGTGCAAAGTGTGGTCTGGCTGGCTTTATACAAACACATCTGTCACGAGAAACACTTTGCACCGGAAGAGTAACTGATCAGAGTGGCTGGATGAAATCAAAGGTCATTCGCACATGCGATTGTCCTCTCATATTCCAAAGATGTTCATCCAAATAAGCATCTCTTTCATTTCTGAACTACCAAAACGTGTTGAGCATACCTCCAATACTGCAGGGATACCACTCCACCTGCCTTTTGCAGATGATGTGGTTCTGTTGGCTTCATCAGGCCAGGACCTGCAGCCCTCACTGGAACGGCTCACAGCCGAATGTGAAGTGGCTGGGATGAGAATAAGCACCTCCAAATCCAAGACCATGGTCCTCAGGCGGAAAAGAGTGGAGTATCCTCTCCGGGTCGGGGATCAGATCTTTCTCCAAGAGGAGGAGTTCAAATAATTCGGGATCTTGATTATGAGCGAGGAAAGAATGGACTGGGAGATTGATAGGCGGATTGGTGCGGCGTCCACAGTGATGTGGACTCTGCACTGATCTGTCGTGGTGAAGAAGGGGCTGACCTGAAAGACGAAGCATGCAGTTTACCCGTTTATGTTCCCTGGACCATGGGGAAGACCCAGGACACGCTGGAGAGACTATGTCCCAGACTCTGGGTTGGCCTGGGAACAGCTTGGGATACAAAACATTACCAGCCCCCCCAACCTGACCCCTGATAACCTGAAGAAGATGGATGGATGGATGGATGGATGGATGAACACCCAGAGCAGTTGGTTTCATTTATGGAATTAAATGCTTAATATAATTATTTCTAGGTTACTTAAACCTTATATTTAATTGGTGATACAGTGGTGAAAATATAAAATGCTAAGCCACAAAACAATGTCGTTTGACATGAACAAATTATTTTCATATTTTCAAATGATTCTCTTGTCGCTTCTCTCGTCTTTACTTTCCTGCGTAAAGTCCACAGTAGCTCTGTGAGGTAACTCCATCGTTGCTGATCTGATGTGTGACGCGAGTCCATAAAATGTATTTGTCACAAGAAACAACCAGGACGGGAGTCCAGAGTTACTTTGGCTGTTTTTTTGTCCTTGTCCTTGTACTGGTATTCTACTCTAACTTGGATAAAAACCCGTCTTTGGTGTTGTTTTAAAACTGGACACGTAAAGATGACCAGGTTCATCTCTCTGTTCAGAAATACTATTTCATTTCACTGTTTCAAAGGTATTTTGAGATGACTATCTTGGGTTATGTAATATTACAACATCGAATGAACATGACAACGACTGGGAAACAATCAAGTTCATGTTATTTTTTTAAAAAGCCTTGCTGATGTAGATTCTGCCATCTAACAGAAGTCCTGTATAACATTTAGTGGACGTGATTTCATGTGCAATTTTTAGATCCAAATGGGTACTTGAACTACCACACAAAACTACCGAGCACACTGCTTTCGGTGTCATGCAGAACACAGAACACCTGCGCTCTTGTACTATTGTGCTTTTACCAGAAGACTATCTCGCTGCAGCCAGTCTTCAAAGGCAGAAATGTCTTTTGTAACTGCCAAACATTAATTAAATGGTGCTAGCAATTACAGTTTTCCATAGCCACACAATTTAAAGAAATGATATGTCCTTTGTTACAGCTTTGATTTACCCACTCCAACGTCAGACAGAGGAAAGTCAGGATTTGTTGTGGTTTCGTGCTTCAGCCCTCCGGGCTGTAGAATCTGGGTCGTTTGAAATGGAGTGTGGACCTTTGATGTCCTCCCTTTATCGAGGCCAGCTGTGGAGCTGATGCCCGTGTCGTGTGTTTGTGCATGTACAGGTTCTGTGTGAAGACGCGACCAAAGCAGACATCGATGCTGTGATCTCAGACCTTCTCCAGCTCTACGACATGGAGGCCAAGTGCGTTTGAAGGACACACCTATAAGATCTCTACTTGAAGGTTCTGTTTGTGTCTCCGTGGCATATGTGTGTTGTTCAATAAAGCGCTGGGTTTCAGGTGTGTTTGAGGATGTGTGTGTGTGTGTGTGTGTGTGTGTGTGGATGAGGCAGAAGAGCGCTTTGCACTGCCCTAGTTTGTCTTTGGAGAAACGTGTCCCGCAATACCATGTTCTACCACCAAGGGGAGACGTTGCTTACTTTTTGATCATGGACGTCTCAGCATGTCAGAATACTGATGAGCTCCAGATCTCCTTGTGTACCAGGAATCTCTTCACACTCCTCCACATGCGACATGTGGTTGCATGGGTTGATATAAATGTCCCACTGAGGGTGAAAATATTTGTGACTTAAAACTTATTTTGATGCTGTATGGTATTGTATAAAATGTATACCAGCTGTATTGGTATATCATAATCTCTGTGGGATACCTGACACTGCACTCGTTGTGGCTTATGAAGTGTTTTATCTTCATTGTAGTGCTGCCATTTGCAGAGATCTTTTGAATTTTAGTTAAATAAAAGAACTGTTTTGTTTTTTTTTCAAAATAAACCCAACAGAGACAGTTTTACTCTGTTAAAATGAAACATCTGTTCTGTATTCTCCTTTTTTTATTGTACTTGCCAATTTCTACTACTACTACCACCACTACTGGTCAGTACTATCACGACCCCGTAGAAGGATGTACAAAAACAAAAAAATTAATTTTTACTTTATTAACAGACAAAACACACAGTCAGCTCTATCTGGAGCTGATTGTGTGAAGGAGAATACTTCATACAATGAAGGAGATAATGGACAACCCTGAGCATCCTCTTCACAACACAGGGACTTGGACAGAGTGTCTTCAGTCAGAGGTTCTTCAGATCTGCTGCAGGAGATCCCTCAGACTGGTGAAGGAGATCTCTCAGACCGCTACCGGAGATCCCTCTGACCGCTACAGGAGATCCCTCAGACTGCTGCAGGAGATCCCTCAGACCGCTACAGGAGGTCCCTCAGACCGCTACAGGAGATCCCTCAGACCGCTACAGGAGATCCCTCAGACCGCTACAGGAGGTCCCTCAGACCGCTACAGGAGGTCCTTCAGACCGCTACAGGAGATCCCTCAGACCGCTACAGGAGATCCCTCAGACCGCTACAGGAGATCCCTCAGACCGCTACAGGAGATCCTTCAGACCGCTACCGGAGATCCCTCAGACTGGTGCAGGAGATCTCTCAGACCGCTACAGGAGGCCCTTCAGACCGCTACAGGAGGTCCTTCAGACCGCTACAGGAGATCCCTCAGACCGCTACAGGAGATCCTTCAGACCGCTACAGGAGGTCCCTCAGACCGCTACAGGAGATCCTTCAGACCGCTACAGGAGATCCCTCAGACCGCTACAGGAGATCCTTCAGACCGCTACAGGAGATCCTTCAGACCGCTACAGGAGATCCCTCAGACCGCTACAGGAGATCCTTCAGACCGCTACAGGAGATCCTTCAGACCGCTACAGGAGGTCCCTCAGACCGCTACAGGAGATCCCTCAGACCGCTACAGGAGGTCCCTCAGACCGCTACAGGAGGTCCCTCAGACCGCTACAGGAGATCCCTCAGACCGCTACAGGAGGTCCCTCAGACCGCTACAGGAGATCCCTCAGACCGCTACAGGAGATCTCTCAGACCGCTACAGGAGGTCCTTCAGACCGCTACAGGAGGTCCTTCAGACCGCTACAGGAGGTCCTTCAGACCGCTACAGGAGGTCCCTCAGACCGCTACAGGAGGTCCCTCAGACCGCTACAGGAGGTCCCTCAGACCGCTACAGGAGATCCCTCAGACCGCTACAGGAGATCCTTCCTGTCCACAGCAATGAACTTATGAAAACTACAGCAATATTTAATTTCCTCTGAGGGATTTATAAAGTATTTTTGAATTTGAATATTCAAGGTGATTGTATCAACATTTCTTCATAAAATAGAATATTTACTATTTTTATTGGCAGGTTCAATCTTTAGGATGCAGTTTTTCAACATTTACAATTGGTACCATTTAATTTTCCTGAGCTTTGAAACATAGAGGAGTTTAATTAAAAAAAAATGAAAATACGGTAAAAAACTTTAAAGACTCATAAAGAGGTTTCTTGTCAGCAGAAAGAGACACCAAAAAAAAAACAAAAGAATGACAAAATGAGTTTGACAAAAATGAAAAGTGGATTGTTTCAACATCAGATCACTTAGATTACAGTATTAAACCCTAAGAACAGTTAAAGATTTGTTGACACATGTAGCTTGTGTGTCAAAGCCTTATTTATCATTTTCATCCTCCCAGAGATCCAGTGTTGCCTAAAAGCTATTAAAACCCTCAGTAACCCACGCTGTTTGCACAGTGGCATGTTTCTTCATTACAGTGAACACGCACCATCCTGCTGCCAAAATACTCTTTAGAGTAACAAATGAGAATCAGTTTGCTCCTGAAAATGTTCCCTAACTGATGTATAATCTCATCCTGTCTGAGTAATGTATCTGAATTTTTCAAAAATGTTGTCCAGCTGTATGAAAGCCATTGAACCATTAAATATATATATATACTTTTAATTTATTTTCAAAAATTCCTTCTCTGGTGAAGGGTGGGGCTGCAGAGCTCGAGCAGAAACCTTTCAGAGCAGCGCTCAGCCGGCTTGGCGCCAAATAGCTGAACACTGAACATAAAGAGAAATGGAGACGTTCCAGTGTAGCGGTGCTGTAACTGCTCCTCAACTGGTTCCCCTTTGGAAAAACACCCCTTAAAGACAAAGGCTCAGCATATTCACCCGGTCCCCACAGGAACCGGAAACCGATCCCTCAGAGTTGATCCCACTCTCACTCTGCTACACTTATATTGTTATTGCATTACACTGACTGTGTATATGTGAAGGTGAATGTGTCCTTCACCAGCCCTCCTGATCTAACGAACTTTGTTGGGACCTGAGACTGATTCTGTCAGAGACTAAAATCCCTGACAGTGAAGTAAAGAAAAAAAAAGACAAGGACAGAAGATAGTGATGGATGTGGTGTGTTGTTGATAATGCAGTGGTGTTGGTGTAGCAGGGTGTGGCGTACGTAAACGTGTGATGTGTGATCCTGCTTTCATTCCACATTTTTTGATAGTGAAACAATAAGAAAAAAACATGTACAGCTGTTTTGAACATTTTATTTGAGAAAGTTGTCAGGAATTTGGGAATTCGGGCATCGGATGGATTTCATGCACAAACCTCATCATAGCCTTTCAATTATATATTTTGTAGATGCCATTAATTCAATATGGTATATGAAATAAGTTAAATATAAATATCATGAGTCTTTAGTTTATGCAAAAAACAAACAAACAAACCTCCATTGAGAAGATTTGGTTACCTCCTGAAGCATGAGCAAACAGTTTATTCATTCATTGACTTTCTATATCTGCTTAACCCTATAAAGGGTCTGCTGGAGCCTTTTCTAGCTGATTACAGACAAAAAGCAGGGGTACACCCAGGACAGGTCACCAGTCCATCGCAGGGTCGCACGTGTAGACAAACAACCACACGCCCACACCTACCGGCAGCTTAGATCATCAGTCAACCTAACACGTGTTTTTAGACTTTCGGAGGAAGAACTGGTGGTAACCTGTTGCAGTCGCTCTGGTCATGCCGTGTCTTACTTGGCAACAGATTTTAGAAACATTTTTCTCCACCGGATTGGATGCTGTGCTACTTATAGGATTTCTGTAATGAGGAGTAACCATCACAACATGGAAGCGGTTTACATGTGGGAGAAGCTCAGGGCGCGTCCCAAAGCCTAAGTGACGCTCAAAAAACGACCCCACATCCAGACAGGTTGGAGCTTTTACTGCTGCCCCACATCAAGGATGTGGAACAGGAGGAAAAGGGAGAGCAAGGAGGAGGAAGTATAAACAATTCCTTAATTCTAGACAGTTGCTTCCCTCAGTTGTCATGGAGAATTTCAGCTCACTGGCACATTAAATGAAAGACCTTTGAGGTACTGAAGACCAATCAGGAGGTGAAAGGAATCAAGTACTATGTGTGAAAGGGGGGAACAAGTCATTGTCTTGCAAGTCTTAAGTAAGTCTAGAGTCTTTATCCTCAGTCTCAAGTCAGGTCACAAGACCTATTTTTAAATCTGTAATTAGCAACACAGTAAAGATGCGGGCCAGGGGTTTGTTTCAGAAGGAGGTTCAAGAAACTCAGTTAAAAAACAAAGCCAGAGTCAACAAACCCTGAGAAAAGAAGCAGTTGTCCGTTTCAAAACGGGGTTTAAAAAAACAGAATTCAGACAGGTGATTCCCATGTAACGTTTCGCCCTAACAAAGGAAAAATAACTCAAGGAGCTCCGATGGGAATACTGAAGCAGTCAATACATCCAATCACACTGGGAAATCCTGCAGGAATTTTATTTGCTCTGCTTTTGCAATTGACTGCAAACATTTAGCTTTTTCACAGGAAGAGGTAGGATGCTATTAAAACATTATTTTTAATCATTACTGATATCATATTCTAAAATATACAGCGTACACAAAATGCTGCGAGATTCTTCTCTGATGGCTCTTACACGGTTGGCAGTATATATTGCAGAACATGTAGTACATAATGTAGTATTTGTAGTATATACTGTAGTATATAATGTAGTCCAGGTTGTCTATCAAGCCAGTTCATCCACATCACCTGCCAATGCTGCCTGTGACATCATCACCTGAGTTGTTGCCAGGCTACAAATGCAACGTCCCCAAACAATCATGTCAGTCTTTGGAGATTTCCCCCCTCTTTCTGCTTCCTACTGTTTGCTATTCTCTTTTTTAACTTTAAGATTAACATTTCTATTTATTCTTTATGTATACTGCAACAATATAATTTCCTTTTTGGGATTAAAAAAAAAAGTATTGTTCCGTCTAATTCACATCACTGGTCTCTTGAGTTAGAGAAGACCTTTTCCAGTCTGCCCGCGACTGGCTTTTCCAGCTCAACTGATCATCATTCCTTAACCTGTCCAGAAAGCATAAAAGAGCAGATAAGGGGAATTAAAGCATCCTAAAATTTAATTTTATGAACATCTGAGGGCTTAGAGGAGGGTATCTTGACTGAAAATGAAGAGGGTTTAATACACATACACTGTCTTTTGGTTCTAACTTCACAGATTTTGTGTTTGTGACATTAAATGAAAGGGTCAAGAAATAAAAAGTAATGCATTCTTACAGTCTAAATCCTGGTCATCAATTCTCTTCTATTTTGAAAAGTAATTGTATTTTTGCCTGTAAGACATTGTGGTAACTGCTCTAATTTCCTTCCTTTTGTCACACAAGGCTTCTAAAACTATTTATTTTTAGCACAAGCGTTGGCTTACCTACTTTTTTATGTGTGTATCTCACAAAATCCAGCCTGCCTGTCTCTTCATGTGTATGTGAGTCCAGGATGAAGTCACATGATCATTTCTGACACATCTGAGTCTCTCTGTCAGTCTTCCGCTCCCTCGCTCCTGGTCCCAGGCATCCTGCCTCTCTTCTCAGGACATGAGACATTGTGTGCATCCCAACTGCATCACATTTCATGCAATATTCCTCTTCCTGACACATTCTCTCCCCTCTCATCTGTCACTCGTCCAGCTTTTTTCCTTCTCTCTCTCTCTGTACCTACTGGAGGAAAATCTGGCTGCCTCTCACTCTGTTTGCGCTGGTCTTGTCATCCTCTCTTTTTTTACCCTTCTCTTTCTTATCTCAGTCTTTTCTTCTGGACATCTCCCTTTCCCCACCCTTTTCCCTGATTCCTTGACTTACTTCCACTCCTTTTCTCCTCACCATCTGTCCTCTTCCCAGCACCCCCTCCCCCCAACCCCCCACCGCACCCCCTCCCGTGTCTCCTTCTCTCCTCCTCCCTACGTCTCCCTAATGTTATATTAATAATGGAGAGGGTGCATGTTCAGCCTGGCTCCATGAATTAACCATCAGATGAGAAGGAGTCAGAGGAGTTAAGAAAAGGAGAATATCATGGATGGGTGTGAGACTTGTAGAAGGGAAAAAGAGGGTGGAGGGACGGGGACAGGAGTTAAAATGGCCAGTGAAGAAGAAGGGCTTATCTTTGTATCACACTTCGACACCCTTGACCCTGCTCCGATCGCCTCTCCTCTGTGTGCTTCTGATCTGCTTACACATCACTTCAGCCTTTACTCTGAGCTTGAGGGGAAGTCAGAAGGTCACACACACACAACCAGCTGCATGCTTCATCATATGCACGTGTGTTTATATCAAAATGACAGTTTGGGATGTTGTTACATGAGGCCTGCAGTCTACAAGCAGAGTGTCCTTGAACTGATAAAAGCTCAGCAGCCTCCAGTCTTGGAGCGATTAGACATCAACCAAGCACTCCTAAACACTCTAAAAGCCTAATGCACAGACAATAGATTTAAGAGATTGTGTGTGTGTTTGTGTGAGAGTTTGTGTGTGTGTTTGCGTGCACACTCTTAGTATCTAGAGGAGGAGCAGAAAGAACAGCTTGCATGATATATTGTCTGTGTAAACAGTGAGACGATGAAAAGACAGATAGGCCTGCAGACAGAATGAGCCATCAAACCGCCAGTCAAAAGTCCAGCAAGGATGTTCAAGATCAACTGTTTAAACCTCGAGTATTTATCAGAAAAAGAACATATTTAAAAAAAAGGGCAATTGTCTTAGATGATGTTATTTATAAAGTGTTAAAGACCCAGTGAAGCACAGTCTGACTCTGACTGCTTGGGGTGTGCTGAGATCTGTTGCTTTAGGTAGAAATGCAAAGTGCATGAATATCCTGACATTAAGCTTTTCCGTTGTAATGTTTATTTTTGGTGTCTTGGTTGAGATTATTAGCATATTCCTCATCAGCACTAAGCAAAGAGATCAGCTAAGATATCAGTGTTACAAGCCTTGTGGAACAGAATAAAAATCTGATTTGATATAAACTTTAAGCCATCATAGGAATGATATTTTTAAAACGGCAGCAGACTCGTCCCACAGTTATTCCCGTGATCCCACTAGAAGTGTGTGGTGTTATATTGTATCTCCGTGGATTTGTTTCATTCTTGCCGTGTTCTCCTGTTTATTATTTTTTGTAACTTTCCTTATATAAATGTTTTCAGGATTTTTAAACAATAATAAGAAAAAGAGAGAAAAAACGAGCAGTGATTACGAGGCAACAGACGGGTTGAGAGTCTATACATCAGTGCACAAAGGAATTTTTTTTTATTAACCCAGATGAGTTACATATTATAGATATGAAGTCCACCTTTACCCAGTATTTTGTATATATCTCGGCCTGTAATCTTAAGGAGCACGTCAGTATTTCCATACTTTGTATTTCATCAACAATTGTGGTCCAGTCGTCCCTTGATGGTAGATTTGTTTACATCCAAGAGCACTTTATAAAGATAGCTGTCCTGGACTTTAGGTCCAATTGGGATTTTACCCAGGTATAATTTAACAAAAGAAAAATTAACTTCTTGTTTCCATCGCACTTTTGCACAAAAGAAAATCTTATCTCTGAATGTGCGAAACGCTGCAGGGGTTGGTGTTTCCATTAAACGGTGTTTTTCAAATAAGCATAATTCTGGTAACGCTCCTGTCTCGTCCAGTAAAACTTCTCTAGAAAATGGACCTAACCGGACCCTCCAGAAAGTCTCTCCAGGCATCCTCAGATTTCCTCAGGCCAGATTCTCACTCCCGTTTAACCTGGGAAATGGATCATTTCTGGAATTTTATTTGATAAATTACTGATATAATTTGTTCATTGTATTTTAATATGATGATAAAATTGCAGTTACTAATATCCAATTATTTAATTTACTTGTTGAAGTGGTCTCTGACCTAGAAATATCAGAACCTATCTTCTCTTCCCTTTTCCCCCGGTTTTGATTTTTGGTCTTGTTTCATTTGTGGTCTTTGATTGTTGGACTTCCAAGTAGTTTTCCTATTTTATTTTATTTTTTATTTTATTTTACTTTGTTGGTTTGGTCTGTCCTGATTACTCCCACCTGTTCCTTGTTAGTCCCTGAGTGTCTTGTCAGCTCATGTATATCTACTTGTGATTCAATATACTCCATCCATCCATCCATCCATCCATCCATCCATCCATCCATCCATCCATCCATCCATCCATCCATCCATCCATCCATCCATCCATCCATCCATCCATCCATCCATCCATCCATCCATCCATCCATCCATCCATCCATCCATCCATGTATGAGAGTATGCAACTGTCATCATGGAAGTTATCCTTAACTACATAGTTTATCAAAAAAAGAAAAGCTTTATGTGTAATATTAAAGGTAGAGTGATGGTGTGTGCTCCCTAGACGCTAAGTGGGAGCTGGTTACATGAGAGAGGAATCTGATCCCTGACAGCTCTGCCTCCCATTCTAGATTTGGAAACTCTGGGAACCACAACTACACCTGCAGAGCAAAGTGCTCTGTCGGGATGATATGCACCTACAAGTTCACTGAGATAAGAAGGAGCAAGGCCCTTAAGTGCTTTATAGAATTTTAAATGATCTCTTGAATTTAACAGGAAGTCAATGAAAGGAAGCTCAGATTGAGGAAATATGAGCTCTACTGCTAATCATCATATGAACTGTTGCTGCAGCATTTTGAATCAGCTGTTTAAGAGTCACTTTTAGAGAAAATAGTAACAAGGATTTGCAGTAGTTTAATTATGGTGACAAACTGTGTCCTCACTGCCTTACATTTCTGTTTGGTCGAACGTCTTAGAGGGTAATAATTGGAGGAGGTCTTGGTTGCTGCAAAGAAAAAATATCTACAGGCCAATAATGTAAGGTATGAACCTATTTATGATGAAAAAATAAAGATAGAAAAAGGTATGAAAAACTCTCTTTCACAGACAAATATAGATGGTTTTGGTATGTAGTATATAATGTAGTATATGTAGTATATAGTGTAGTATATTTAGTATATAATGTAGTATATGTAGTATATATTGTAGTTTATGTAGTATATAGTGAAGTATATGTAGTATATAGTGTAGTATACGTAGTATAGTGCAGTATATGTAGTGTAGAGTGTAGTATATGTAGTATGTAGTATATAGTGTAGTATATGTAGTATATAGTGTAGTATATGTAGTGTAGAGTGTAGTATATGTAGTATATAGTGTAGTATATTTAGTGTATAGTGTAGTATATGTAGTATATAGTGTAGTATATGTAGTGTAGAGTGTAGTATATGTAGTGTATAGTGTAGTATATGTAGTGTAGAGTGTAGTATATGTAGAGTATAGTGTAGTATATGTAGTGTAGAGTGTAGTAAATGTAGTATATAGTGTAGTATATGTAGTGTAGAGTGTAGTATATGTAGTATATAGTGTAGTATATGTAGTGTAGAGTGTAGTATATGTAGTATATAGTGTAGTATATTTAGTGTATAGTGTAGTGTATGTAGTATATAGTGTAGTATATGTAGTATATAGTGTAGTATATTTAGTGTATAGTGTAGTGTATGTAGTATATAGTGTAGTATATGTAGTATATAGTGTAGTATATGTAGTATATAGTGTAGTATATGTAGTATATAGTGTAGTATATGTTGTATATAGTGTAGTATGTGTAGTGTATAGTGTAGTATATGTAGTGTAGAGTGTAGTATATGTAGTATATAGTGTAGTATATTTAGTGTATAGTGTAGTGTATGTAGTATATAGTGTAGTATATGTAGTATATAGTGTAGTATATGTAGTATATAGTGTAGTATATGTAGTATATAGTGTAGTATATGTTGTATATAGTGTAATATATGTAGTATTTAGTGTAGTATATGTAGTATATAGTGTAGTATATGTAGTATATGTAGTGTATAGTGTAGTATATGTAGTATATCTAGTGTATAGTTTAGTATATGTAGTATATAGTGTAGTATATGTAGTATATAGTGTAGTATATGTAGTGTATAGTGTAGTATATGTAGTATATCTAGTGTATAGTTTAGTATATGTAGTATATAGTGTAGTATATGTAGTATATAGTGTAGTATATGTAGTGTATAGTGTAGTATATGTAGTATATCTAGTGTTTAGTTTAGTATATGTAGTATATAGTGTAGTATATGTAGTATATAGTGTCAGCGTTTTGTAGTGAATGTTTATCTGGATGTGACACGAGGTGTGCGTGTGAACACGTGTGTGTGTGTGTAAGCAAATTAAGCAAATGTAGGATTTACAACATAGTAGAAAACAAATATTTAGATATATATGTGCATATTTTGTCTTTCTGAAATACTCAAACTACTGCAACTGATGAAAGAAAGATGGGGTGGCCTAGTATATGTAGTATATATATATAAAACATTCTTGTGTATATATATATATATATATATATATATATATATATATATATATATATATATATATATATATGTAGTATATGTATGTGTATGTATGTGTATACTACTATATATGTAGTATATGTAGTATATAGTGTAGTATATGTAGTATAGTGTGTGAATGTAAATGTGATTATCAGCGTTTAGTAGTGAATGTTTATCTGGATGTGACACGAGGTGTGCGCGTGAACACGTGTGTGTGTAAGCAAATTAAGCAAATGTTTTGTGAAACAGAAAGTCAAGAGTTTCCCAAAGTTCAGGTTCAACATACTTTTTTGAAACAAACCAACAATTAAAATAATATTAGATTACTTCCTGCATGACCTATATGTATAAATATGTTTTTTATGGGTTTTATTTATTTATTCATAAATTCATAAGATTCTGAAAACTGGATGATTGTAAATTGTAAATATAAAATATTGGTGAAGGGGTTGGATTAAAACAGTTTTACTTCTTCCTGCCCCTTTTCAGACGTGTTAAACAGGATATATGTGTCATGTGTATGTCAACGTGTGTGCATGTGTACAGTTATGTATAGACAGGTGTGTGCACGTTGGGTAGATTTGTTTATTTTGTGTACATACATTTATGATAAATCCATTTATAGATTCATACTAGTGTTAACGTTGTTATGCTTTACACAATGGTTTTGACGTGTCTGGAATGAATCAATAAAAATGGAATTGTAAAAGAAACACACATGGCAGGGACAAACTTTCCATGGTCGAGTAGTCGATTGTTCTCACCACTGACCGAATTGGAATCACCTTTGCAAACGAGCCATTTCTAATCATCAACTACCAGTGATTGACGAGAATGTAGGATATTGATCATGTCTACCAGCAAATAGATAACAAGATAATCATCTTTAGGACTATGACGGGTCATTTTAATTAAAATATTTTCCAACTCTGGTAAGGTACAATGGTTAACTGAGCATGTGTTGAATTTTAAAATATCAGCTGCAACACACCTTTAAAAAAAATAAAATCCAGTTCTTACAACCCCAGAACATTTTTAATTTATTTAACCCTATAATACCAGATGTATTATATTTGATACATACATTTCTGAGACCTCTGAAAACATCCCCATAATCAATAAAGAAAATAAAAAAAATTTTATAACCCTACTAAAGGTAGCTATTTCTTGAGTAAACAGCTTTGAGGTTCACTTTTTGTCTTGGCTCCAAATAGCCCATGAAAAACTCTAAAATGTGGCTCAAATAAAATCTATAGTCAGAAACGCAGATCACAGATTTTAGCTTATTAATTACACTGCTCAAATAATTCCCTTCCTTCAGTACATACAGACGACTATAGCGGCTCGTGTCTCAAAAGTTCAGGTTACAGAATGCAGAACGTAAACGCATCTGTTGCATTTCATTTTTCATTTCCATTATGAGTCTTCATCAGTTAGAACGGACGAAGACTTTCAGGTGAGTGGCCAAACATAATCAAAAACCAAGAAAACAAGTCCAGTTGCCTTCTTTCAAGTGCTTTAAATTTCAAAAAGTAGGATGTTCCACAGTAGGCTGTAAGATTTTAGCAAGACTGAGATAGGAAGGGGTGGATGATATTAACCCGTAATAAATCGCGAGCCCTTTCTGATCCAACATTCTCATCTCAGTTTTCAAATTTCCTGTCAGTTGCAGATGGTCAGGCATAAAAATACACGGCAACTGGGAAGATATTTCAGAGAAAAGAGAAAAAAATGATTAGCCTCAATCTTTTGTAAATACATGATTACAAAGTGGAATCACATTGCATGAACGCTGCATCATAAAAATAAAAAAAATAAAAGACAGCCAAAGTAAAAACTCACTATGTCACAGTTGCTGCACCCGTCGTGACCCTTTTGCTGCTTTACCATGTGTCCTGGCAGTCATGTAAATATGATTATAATTGCATGTAAAAATATAGATGATCAGCGCAGTAACTATATGAATTACCTTCTGATCACAGACGATTCTGTTAAAAAAGAGACTTTTTTATGGAAACAATGAAAAAAGAATAGTGTGTTATGTGCCTCTGGGGGATGGCGTGGAACAGTTAAATCTGAGATGAGGAAAGATAAAATCAGCAACAAAGCTTTTCATCTTGATGTGTGTGGATGTGCGTGTCTCCATAGACAGGCAAGTCTGTGGTCCGTCCTCCTCCACTGTAGAGGAAATCTATTAATAAGTTCATTTGATTCATCTATAAATACATTTCTTCTCTTCTTCGTTACACTGGCTGGCTGTATAACAAGCTTTGACAGTAGCCAGTTGTGTATATAGCTATGCATGTGGATGGACGGGGCGACTGGAGGAAGATTGCATAAAATCAATTTGTGATTCTTTGCTCTGCAATGGACTTCCGTGGCAGACTGTGGACCTGGTTCTCCAGAGACTTCGAAAAGCAGCCGTGTTTTTCCCTGTCTTCATGGAGGTCACAGGTCATCCGGCGGTTTGGCCCTCAGTTAGTGTCTCTGGACAATCAGGGCATCACTTTCTCCTAATATCAGACTAACGCTGCTGCTGTTCCCAGAAATGTCTCCCTTCCCGCACTAAGGAGGACCATTCCTGGAACCACAACATAAATGATCAGAACTGCAAAGACCATGTTTGGGTTTGGGCCACAAATGTGTTCATTATTTAAATAAACAAGCAATACAAACATTTATTTAAATCATATTTAAAACGTCTGCCTCCACCTTAGAATTAAGACAAAGTGTTGGAAAATAAAGAGGTACATGTATATAAACACTTCACGTCATGAGAGAATTAAAACAATTTAGTGTTGTTTATGTACAGCCATTTAAAGAAATAAAGAATACAGTCTAAATTCTGTTGTCACTTTCAATGACATTCTTAACTGTTGTACAGACAGTTTGGTCCACTCTTGTTTACAATTTTGCTCTCATTGAGGTTTGTCTACGTGCATTTCATTGACCTTTGTGGACATTTGTTAATGGTCAGCTCTCCTTCATTTCAGTCAGGTTGAGGTCTGGACGTGAACTAGACCATTGTAGCACCTTTATTCTTTTCTTCTTCAGCTATTCTGTAGTAGTTTCTCTGGTGTGTTTGAGACTGTTGCTCTGATGTATGACCCAGTTTACGCCCAGCTTTAGCTGTCAGACAAATGTCCTCACATTTGACTTTAGTATACAGAGTTCATGGTTGACCCTGTAACTGCACGGTGTCCAGGTCCTGCAGCTGCAAAACAAGCTCAGAATCATCCAAACCCAGCCATCGTGTTTGAAAGGTGATATGAGTTGTTTGTGCTGATATAGTGTTTGGTTTCTGATAAAACATGGTGCTGTTCATTATGACCCGACATCCACACTTTAGTCGCATCTTTCCGAGACATTGTTCCAGAAGACTTTTGCATATTTTTTAAGATCTACCATTTTAAACCTAAGCTGTCCCGCCACTTCATCTTACAGCAAAGCTGTTTTATCCTGCAAGCTTTACAAACAAGCCATACTTGTCCAGTTTTATTTTTCTAACTGTACTGTCATGAGCATCCATGTCACTCCCGTCTCTGATGTGCCATCAAATGGAGCAGACGGGAGGGAGCTGTTGGACATGACGATTTCTCTCCACGTGAGCTCTCGGAGTTAGCAGTAAGAATGGCTTCATCTAAACCATTGACATGTTTCTTATTAGCATATAAGTAAAGAAACAGCACCGGTGAAAGTTACCAGCAGTCTCATCGTGGCCTCGAACGGTGGACATGTGTCCATGCGCGTCCCATTAGATCTCACATTTCATACATTTGATCACACTATTCTTTTACTGAGATGTGAACATGTTATTGGAGTTGAAGGGACTGCATTTGATTGATTTGGTCATTTTTATCTGATAGATTTCAGTTTGTTCATGTAAGTGCGGAGTCAGAGCTGATCATGGTGCTCTACAGGGTTCTGTACCATTAGGGTACAATTATTAGGCACCATGGCATAAGATATGCAGATGACACTCAATGATATCTATCGATGAAGCCAGATAAGATCAATAAGCTCACACACATGTCTTAGTAACATAAAGACCTGGGTGAGTGCTAAAATTCTGCTATTAAACTTAAATACAACTGAGATTGTTGTTTTTAGACCTGAGCAGGATTTGTCCTTCAGGTAGAACATAAACACATTTTGAGAACTGGTTCTTCCACCTTTGAAACATTGAAAACTAAGAAAAATCTCACATCAGAATGACGTAGAAAAATGAAACTACTGCAATTCCTTATTAATGGGGTATCATAAAATTAGTGTGAAAAGCTTTCAGCTGATCCAAAACGCTAAAACGAGAGTTTTTATGGGGATTAGCAGGGGGACTCGAACTTCTCTGACCGTAGCTTCCTTTCAGTAACTTCTATTTAAGTCCATGATAGAATTTGGGTTTCTTCTTCTTACACATAAAGCCATTGGAAACCTACCTTTTCTTACCTTAAAGATGTCATACTTCTATATTATTCCAGCTGAGCATTTCAGTCTAAGACTGGACACTTGCTGGCTCAGAATTATGGAATTGCAACTAGGCTGTTTTACTTTTTCTTTTTTTTTCTTAATCTGGTCTGATGGAATTTGAAAATAATTGAATAACAACTAACTGAATTGGACAGAAATGTAACTGAACTCAAAAAGCATTGTCCTTATTTGGACTGGATTGAACTTGTTTTTCATGGGACGTGCCTTGGGGATGACTTTAGTTGTAAATTCCTGCTGTAAATCCATCCACCCATTTTCTATACCTGCTTAAGCCTATGCAAGGTCATGGGGGTGGTGCTGTACAATGACGAATAAAGTGAACAGAAAAAGTGAACTGAGTTCATAGTCCAACCACATCAGTTCAAGGACGGGCCAATGAATGGGCTACTGCTGTCCTTTGATTATTTTATTTTTCATCCCTTCTGTTGTTGATTTACTGGTGTGTTTTAGACTTTAAAATCATGGTCTTGTTGCACGACTCAGTTCCAGCCAGTTTTAGCTGTGGGACAGATAATTTCACATTTGAATGACACATTTGCTCCTAATTGTCAAACTAATATTCACTGAATTTGATGATAGGGTTTAAGCCTATTGACCTTATATATGAAATGTTGAATATCTATGAGCAGATTTTTACAAAACTCACCTCATTACTAAAAACCTATGGATTCATGGATGTCACATAAAATCCGGGTTTGGTTGTAAGAACGTATATGTTCATAAATGATCAATAGCAAACTGGCTGCACACTTATACCCTCTGCAGTAATTACTATTAATTATTGAGGAGCCATGGACCATATAAAGAAGTGTGAATGTGTATCTTCATCCTGCATGCTGCTTGTTGGCACATATTAAAAAAGAGACAGAAGAAAAATATTTCCAGAAATGGTTATGTAGGTAATTTAACTGAAGTGGAGCAAAGAAAAAATATGTTATCTTGCTCTTTTAGTAGGCTAAGGGAGTATATCTCTATTTTATTTTAATACTAAGCAGAGGAGTTTCAGAATGTAATCTGATTAATTTAAGAAAAGTGAAACAGCACAAGCTGACTATGTGCAAATACTGTTGGGTAGAAGACAGCATCTTAGGTGCTTAATGAATGTTTCCTAAATAATTGTATTGATTATAATAGCTAATATAATACCTGTTAAAAATTATATTGTGTACAAGTTATCTTGTGCACACAAAATTATTAAATGTCACGAATATGACACATTTGAAGAAACATTGGCAAAAAATTAAATGATGAGGTGCAATGATTTGAATATTGTTAAGATTGGAAGAAAGTATGTACATAGATCTTGAGTTCGTGGTTACAGATTTTATAAAGTTATTTAACGCCAGAATTAAATTCAAAGATGCCCAATTCATGCTTTAAATCTGTTGCCTCGCAAAATAAAAGATGTTAATGTAAAAATAAAAGCTATTCTTTAATCTTACACTGAAAAGCCTACTTAGAATCGCCGCTGAAGTCATTTCAAATTGATAAAAATGTTCAAGCAAACATCATAAAAGGGCGAAACCTGCACAGAGACGCAGATCACGTTGTGACCACACGCTCGTGCCTGAACCTTCAAAAGATCGGCGCTGATGCCAACTGATAGTAGGCTGCCCTACGCCGCAAACGTACGTTGCTGTCGTCATGACGCGCCGAGAAGGTGGGGGTGACGCATACGCAGCCTCCTCAACCCCCTCCTGCGGATGCTGCGACCGAGCTCCTGTGCTCGCGAGCTCCAGCAGCGGCTCAGCCCCTCCTCCTCATCCTCCTCCGAAGATGTCGCACGAGCTTCCCCTGTCACGGCGGCGCTTCTTCTCTTTTTTCTTTTCTTTCTCTCCCAGTGCCCTCAGCGGTGAACCAAGTTTGGTCAAATTAGCAGCTGTCAGAGCCGCGCGCGGCTAGCTTCGTCCAGGCGCAGCGGACGCCCCCCGCCCCTTCCTACCACGGAGGTGTTTAAACCCTCAACCCGGCGCATTCGCTCTCTCTCTCGCGCGCGCGCTCTCTCGCCCTCTCTCTCTTTCTATCTCTCTACGTCTCTCCATCTTCAGCCGCCGCAGAGCTCCTCCGACCAGCCACCAGGTGACCGCGCGGAGCGGAATATTCATCAGCGCCGTCGTCGTCTTTCATCACCTCCACTCCTTCGGACACCAGGCAGCCGGAGCTGCCGCAGCCCCGCCACCCTCCCTCCTTCTCCCCTCCCCCCGGAGCCTGTATCCTCTCATCCGGTTTGGGACATTCTCCGCTCCACGCACACGCAGATTAACGGGGATTCTGCCTCCCCGCCCGCCCGCGCACTGATGCTGATGTCCTTGAGCTCGGCCTGCACGGTGAGTCCGTGCGTGCCGCGTGCGTGACTGTTATTTGCCCCAGGCTCTCGCGTGCCGTTTTTATTAGATAGATATGTTGCATTATAGCAGTGATTCATTAATGACATGTTGATGGGATTTATAGGACTTACTGACTGTAGACGGCCTAATGTTCTGCCCACAGGCCTTACAGCTATAATAATGCATACACCGAAGTACACTCTACAATAACCTGACAAACAGCGCTATGACATTATCAGGAAGTGTGTGTGTGCACGCGTGTATACGTGAATGCGAGCGCGTCTGTGCATAGCTACTGACACATACCCACCTCTCCATGTCCTGTGCCAGTTGATGAACGGCTGCGCTCCAACATTTCCACTGTGAAAGCAGCACGCGCTGCTCTCCCGATGGGCTTCCCGAGCGCTCGTGGGGCTGTCGGCTTTCAGTTGCGTTGTTTTTCTCCGTAGCGGCGCATCGCACCTGCAGCGCGTCGCTTCGGGGGTGTCGGTTTGGAACCGGTTTGGATCCGTGGCCGGACAGACTTTGATGGAGTCACCCGGCGCGGGCTGGTGGTTAGTTCGGCATAGAAGGCCGGCCGTGGACCGTCTAGGATCTGTAACATCGCGGGTGGGACACAAATATAGACGAGAGGTGCATTACAGGCGGAACTTTGATCTGTCTTTTGAGCCTCCTTTGTGAGCTGCTCTTCTTTCTGAACTCGCCGAAGATGAGGGAAGGTTGAAGCAGGAACGTCTGAAGGTGACCAGGAAAGGTCGTAATATGTGGAAAACACTGTTGCGTTGGGCAATTCCTGCACAGACGTCCACGGTGTTGCTGGCAGGTGCAAGAATTGCTGTGTGAGTGTCGCTTTGGGTGGAGTTGGTTAGTGGGAGGACATGGGACACTCGGCGTGGGTTTGTGTGAAACGTGGTTGTGGCTACTCATCTTTTTTTCTTTTCATTTTCTTTCTTTCTTGCATATGCGCCGCTGCCTTTGTTGAACTTCCTCCATCATCATCATCATCATCATCATCATCATTATCCTGCCGCTGTAATGGTTCTGTAGTAATGCAGATATCTGTGCCCATCTTTAATGGCTCCGGCCACTGACTGTGTGGAATTGTAAGTGTGCTATTCCTACTGGGCATTACAGAAGCGTGTGACTGGCACCAAGCCAGCGACAGCCCAGATAGGAGGGCTCTTTCAGAGGTGACCCTTCAAATGCCTGTTGGAAATTGGGACTGCAGGTGCACAGGTGGACTGCAGTCTAGCCAGCCTGCACAGGGAGATGAAACACTGAACTGTTCACACACTGAATGTAGATGTACTCACCTCAGATGACAGTACAGACAGGAGCACAAGCTGCACACAGACCTGTTCAGTCACATGTGCTCACATGTGTATTACTTGCGGCCTCAGTTGCCCTGTCTGGTACACACACTCGCTCATAGCCACAACGCATACGTAGGTCCTTCTGCCCTAAAATCAAATCCCGGTGAGGAGCGTCTCCTCTGAGTCCTCCTCACTTTGTGCCATTCTAAACCTTCTTCCTACTGCAATAAATAGAAAATACCCAAGGGTAAAAAAAAGTGCTCACTTTCTCTGAAAAAGAACAAACAAAAGAAGTAAAAAACGACCCTCTCAGTGATTGCATTCGGACAAGCAGGGCTACTATTCAGTATAAATGGACAGGCTGCTGAGGATTGTGTTGACCTTTTGTCTGACTCTTTTCATGTTCAAACACACTCCCAGCCAGGACAGTCCTCCCTCTCTCTCTTATTTTGAAAGTGCTGCAGTGTATGACACATTTGTGCATGTCATGAGGGAGATCATATAATAAGAGGTCTCTGGGCACGAGTGGAAGCATCCTGTGGCTAAAGGTTTGTGTGTGTGTGTGTGTGTGTGTGTGTGTGTGTGTGTGTGTGTGTGTGTGTGTGTGTGTGTGTGTGTTAGCGTATAAAATATCTGACAAACTGAGTCAGTAAAGTTTGTTTCATTTTTCTTTTAGAATTATTTGTAAAGAAGACTCACTTGTATGTGCACATGCACATTAGTGAAAGCTCGGAGACAAAGAGAAGGGAAAAGTTAGTTGCAGTTGTTGGGATGATGAACAGATGAGCTTTTTCTTGCGTGAGTTTTATAAAATCAGACAGAATCAGTGAGTAAGAGATCAGGCCGGGAAGAAAATGTGCAACTGGCTGAGTAAATAAATGATTGCAGTAGCAGGAAGCAGATAGACAGGGAGAGTGAAAATGAGGGAGTTGAGAGAGGGAAGAAAGAGAAAGGTGCAAATGACAACCAATGAGATGTGACATGAAAAAGAAATGATGTGAGTCCTTAAACAGACACTGAGAAATAGATGGAAGAGTAAGCAAACAAGAAAAGATGGGGAGCAAGAGGGAGCTTTAAAGGAAGCTGGAGCGGGGTGACTCAGTCATAAACTAATACTCTCAGTCAGGATGGAAGCAGAGCAGGGCAGGGAGGAAAAGAGCGAGAAGATGCGAGAGGCAAAGGGAGCTGTGGGAGAGTGAAGAGTGGAGTGGAGGGAGGAGAAAAGGAATTAATGATGAGCTTCTGCTCTGTTTTTCCTGCTCGTCCTTATGTAAAATATCCTTACAGGGAAATTAGAATATGTTGTCTCATGTGTGATGCTAAGATTATTTACATCCAGCGTTAATTGCTGGTGTGGGATGAAGTTGCCACTCTACTGGAGCACTATCAGTCTCTGGTTTATTTTATTTAAATCAGTTCCAGAGATGTCTTCAAATGTTCATTTGGATTAGGAAATTGTTTTTGATGAGATTCAACAAGAACAGGAGATTTTTAGCTTTTGGGTCTAAGACTGAACAAATTGAAGGTGAATTCATTAGAAATGTGCCGATTGCAATTTCTTGATGTTTTAAACTGCTGATTAAGAATTTTCTTTCTAAGAAATATAATCAACAGCATGCAGTGACAAAAGCAACCAGCGAAAGATAGCAGAGGCTGCAGCTTTGGTGCGCTCCTTGCTTTATTTTTAGCCTCTAAAGCTTCGTCAGACTTTGTTGGACGTCTAAGCCTGCTGTCCCGAACATTTTGATCGTTGTTCTTCCACGGCATATTTTTATCTTGCTGCTTGTACAGTCGTTGTTCTGCACTCACACTGCAAAGCCTACAGAACATGTTTGCTGGTGACCGTGTCTTCGTAATGTGGAAGAAAAGAATATTTTTCACTGCTGTGGACTCAGTGGTTCCTGATCAGTCTCTCACTGGTCAGCACTGGTTTGACAAAAGTCAGCAGACTCCAATTACCAGCTGGTGATCATCTCTAGATCTAATTGCACCTATGAGGTATGTAGTTGTGGTCAGGCATTGTTGGTGTGTGGGCTCACTCGGTTTGATGTTACATGACCAAAAGGAACAAATCCCATGAAAAGACTGAAACTGAAAGCGAGTGTATCTCCATACCAACTGGTGCGTTTGTCTCCTCACATATCCTCTGTGCCACAGAGCTTTAGTGTTATACAGAAACTATTAAGCACACATCAGTGCAGTACACTGAAACACCAGCTGACATGTTGTCTCATTACCACAAATGCCCAAACAGTCCCACTTGCACTGCCTCGTTGCTGGAAATTCTCAGTGCAGCACAAATGTGTGATTAATGTTATAAAGTGGAGTTACAGGAGGAGCTGGCAGCATTGGGATCAGATGACATGGAGACACTAAGAAAGGGGTGATAGATCCAGAGTGTAGGTTTTGTTCTTGTCATTGTGTTTATTCACGCGCCAGATGATCTTCGGGACAGGCTCAGATCAATTTCAGATGGAAAATTTACATACTTAATTCTTAGAGGGTGGGAGACAAAAGCTAAGTTTTTAGAAATCGCTCCTCATCCCCAGACAGAGGAATGTGATTGTTGTCTGGTCATGAACTCAGTAATTCAGATGCTTCCCTGCTGGAGTTTCATGAAATGTCTTGACAGTCTTGATCCTAAAACATGTTCATGCAGCTTTGTCAGAAATGCACCGATTGCAATATACATTGTTGATTCAGATTTTGTGGTTTCTGACCCGCCAATATGGATTTTGGATGATTTGTATTATTAATATTTTTATTATTTTTCTAAGAAACTATAATCAGTTGCCTACAATCACTTGATCCACAGAGGAAAATAACATGTGTGCTCTACTGGCTTTGTTTTGTTGCAGCTTTGTTAGCTTTTGCTCATCATTATTTCATTTGGCTCTTTCAGCCTTTCTGTTAACTTCCAAACACTGCGTACACTCAGCAGTGTGATGTTGTGTCAGGCCCTGTTTTAAGTTTCTTTTCTCAACAAGTTGTTTTTTTTCCTTACACACTGTACAAGTGACGTACTCCCCAGTGACTGCGTCATCGTGATGTGCTAATAATTTTTAAGACAGTGCATATGATGCATGTATTAAAAACAATATTGGCTGATATCAGCAAAATGTGTTGGTCAGTACTGGCCAGAGCTGATCAGTTAGTGCATCTCTAACCTTTGTTAACGCTTCACTCGTGGTTCAGCCTTCATCGAGGATGGGAAAAATACATCAAAATAAATTGAACTGCAAAATACTGGAGTCACTACATGTATGAAAATAAAATAATACATTTTTATATTTTTCATGCTACTTTCTCAAAGGAGTTTCTATAATAATTTAAAACTGGAGAATGTTAAAATGCTTTAATTAATTAAGGCATAGATCTGAAGACATACAAACAATTTAATTTGAATTTTGTAAAGCAAAGTTTTACTCCCAGTTTACAAATACTGTACTAGTGCGTAACTCATGCCACTACGTGTACATGTGACCCTCATAAAGGTTGTTTTTGGGTTATTATGTATGAATGAATACTAGCTAGTAGTTTTTGGCAAAACTGGCTCACTTGCTCTGAAGAATTAAGAATTTCATGGAATTGAAAAGTGTCTATGAACATGTCTGCAGTTACCTTTTGTCATGACTGGCTGCCTTTTTTATTTAGTCATCTCTCGCCCCACGACGCACCACCTCGCAGCAGTCCTGTCTCCACCGCCGGTATCGTTATGAAACATGCACAGTGACCTTGAAGCGCGCACTTTGAAGTATCATCTCCACGCAGACTTCTACATTTACCAGCATAACATATTCTCACAAAACAGCGGGTCGTCTCACAGTTTCAGACTTACTTGGCGAGAAGCAAACGTAGGTCGACGCCAGTGGTGTAGGGGGAAATGTTCTTAAACGTGGCCAGCTGCTTCTTGCGTCACAACATCGACACTCTTAGGACATTTCTTGTTTTTAATACTTTTTTTATAAATATCCACTGCTCTGCTTCCTTAAACCTTCTGTTTCAGGAATAATTGTACCTGGGCTTCCACAAAGCTCAAATACTTAACTTAAACAGCCCAGAACTTTGCAAATGTTTATCAACAACAATAATAATAATAATAATTTAAAAAACTGGCCTTGTAAGTTACTCACTTCTTTCGCTGGAACAGCTTTTAATAGTGATTCAGAAGCTGCAGATGTAATTTTTCTCTGCTTCTCAGGAGCTGCAGTCAGTTGTTGACCTTAAACATATTGTGACAACAGAAACAACTCCTCATGTTGCCTGTTGTCCGCTGCATATGTAAAACCGCCGCTGATTGTCCATTATTTTATCCAATCATATTGCAAATAAAAACATCAGTAATCTGTTTATAACATGTAGTAGTGCCCCTATTTGGTTTAAAAAAATCAACAACTTCAGGTAGGAATTTCACAATGAATGATCTAAATTCCGGAGTGTAAAACTGAAACTGCACGTTTGTATAATTTTATAATATATTTGAACTATAATGGATGCTACTATGTATGATTTGTGGAGTCACAACTGTGCTCAGCCTCGTCTCCCCCTCAGAAATGGTTTTGATGTTATGTTAGTGAGTAAGATCAATAAAACAAAGTGGTAATGTTTCATTTCTCCTGCTCTCTCTTAGGTCCTTGTGGTGCAACAGTAGCTACCTCTAAACTGGATCTGCTTCCTGTCTCTGATTTATCGTCGGCTTTTGCCTTGCTTGCCCCTCTCCCTGCCCGTCCATCATCTCGTCATTCCTGTCTGTAAGTCTGTCAGCCTGTCTGTCCTTCCATGGACTGGCCGTGACCCTTGGAGGGAGGGGGACAGAAACGAGGAAAGAGCGGAGTCGCAGGGGAGACGAAGGAAAAGAGAGCTGGATTCATTCAGACATCACGCTTCTGAAGTGCTCCTGCTCGCTGTCCTTTATCCCCCTCACCCTCCTCCCCTACCTCCCTCTGTTATGGAGATTTGAAGGAGCAGTGGGGGTTAGGCCAAGATATTGAGGGAGGAAAAATTGAATACACAACCAACTCCCTTTTGTTGCCATTAGTTAAAACTAGAGAGGGGTTTGGGGGGCATTATTTCAATGAGAAATTTTTAAATGCAAAAATTAAGAGCACATGAACAACCTTTCACCACCTAAACAGAAGAGGACCTGACAAGACTACTGAGAAAAAGGAGGATCAAAACAGACAGAGAGAAAAAAATAACTTTCTGACATGTCAACCACAGCCACAATGGGTGAAATGGCAAACAGCGCAGTGGAATTTTATCCCAAAGGGACTCGAGGTGGGGGCGGAGGAGGAAGAAGGGCAGATGGTAGCCATGTAGGGGGAGACTTTGGGGTCACGGTGATGGAGCTCAGGGAACTGATGGAGCTCCGAGGCACTGATGCCCTACAGAAGATCCAGGACAGCTACGGAGACACAGAGGGACTCTGCCAGAGACTACAGTCCAGCACCACTGAGGGTGAGCAGGCATGGGGCGGACAAATGACTGAATGGGTAAAAATGGAATGTGAGGTTGCGCGAATGAAAAATGGTGAAGAACACGGCTTGATATATGAATTGGTGAGAGCACAGATGGTGGAATGGCTGAGCGAACGAGTAGATTCGGAAATGCTGGATGGATGGACAGGTTTGTGCTGAGTGAAGGCAGAGAAGGACAGATGAGTTCGAGTCACACATGCACGCCATCAAATGAGGGACACTTCTGCAGCTGAGTAATCTGATTTCTGTGTCATCTATAGCGCACTCTAAAAAGACAAAACCTGATAATTAATGTCATTAACTCATTTTGTGCATGCATTATTACCACACCAGTGAACCTTTACTGCGGGGTTCCTTCCCAGGCAGATGAATGAAGACTGGTATAACTGCACTGCGTTAAACAGCTGAAAAGCATATTTCACTTCTGGAGTGTAATCCTGGTTACAAAAGCCAGTTTTTGGTTGGGCTGTGTGGACGGAGAGCATGGGTGGATGGACTGATTGATGAGTGTATGACGGGATTATAGTGGATGACTGAGAGGAAAGCTGATAGAGTAAATCAGTTAATGGGTGAATGAAAGAAAAGTGTGGAACTAAAATCTCGCAACAGCACACCTGCAGGGGAGTTCGTTTACTGCATTACTGCAACATGCAAAAGGTCTCTTTCTCTTATAAGTAACTCTAGTCTGGTAGTGGACTGTGTTTGCCAGATTACCAGTCCAGCAGAGGAAAAACTTTCCTGCTTGTTGTCTTATCCTAAAAAGTTTTTTGGGGTTTTTTTTGGCAGAGGGGTTGTAGCTCATAATCTTGTTATACAAACTTGCCTAATTTAATAATAAACAAGGTGTCACCACAGCTGGATGGTCATTTTGGGTGCTCCAGTTTTAATTATATTGTTTGAAATCGTCTTCATCGACCTGCAGGAAATGGCCAGGCAAAAATGAACAGAAACATCAAATCGCCATCACGTTTTTCACTGTTTCATAGAGTTGACAGCAGACTGACAGCTGACAGCCTTTTAATGAAATCACCTTGCTGAGTTTTCCAGATTAGTTCAGTGACACATAAGTAGAGTTTTACTGCCACCAGCTGTTTATCCGGAGGTGCTTCAGTCCTGTATTTGATCATTTCAGTGAGTCTCTATTGCCGTTAACATTGTGTGTTTCCTTGCAAAGTCATATCACGCAGCACAGCTGTGAATACACTTTTATTTTAAGCCAAATGATTAAGGAGACTTCAAGACAAGACGGTGAAGCTCACCAACTGTCCGTGTTGGTATTAGTGCTTATTTATCTCAGCTATTATTTATGTCATAGCTACCTCGGTTTACAAGGTCCAAAATAAATCAAAAAGTGATTCTTAATTTGATTTATTACAGTAAATGGCTATTCTGCACAAGGTGTATATGTTTTATTAAGTTGTTCTTAGGTTTATGCAATAATAGTTGTATGTTATAAAGATGACAGTCCTAACTGGACTGCATTACACTTACTAGTGTTTCCATTATTTTGAGTGTCCCATTTAGATTACTTGTCATATTATTATTATTATTATTTTTATTGTGTGAGTCAGATACAACAAAAACAGAAAAGCCTCAGGAAATGTATTGGTTATCTTCTTCCTTTGCTCCCAGTTTCTTTCTTTCTTTGAAAATATGCATGAAATGTATTGACTTTTAAACAAATGATGTTGCTTCTGGTCAGTGAGGAAGGGCAGTTATTACTGGTAATAACAGTTTATTGTGCAGTAATCGGTGACATTATCAATAGAACATTAGTAGCAGAGTTAAGAGAGACAGATTCATTTAAGAGAAGGTATTTTAACATTTAACATCAGCATAAATGAGTCATCTGGTCTTTTCATTTGGCTTATTGAATAATCAACTTATGAAGCTATACGGTTATATTAAAATATTTATAACCTGCACTCTGGGTATAATGTATGGTTTCTGTTGTAGCGTGCGCATCTACGATTACACGTGCACACTGGCATGTTCAACAGGGGCGTGGTACCACACTACACCCACTCCACCAACTAGTTTGTAACCTAGCAACACAACAGCTCTCAGAAGTTGGCTTGGGAAGTCAGTAACAGAAAGGCGGGTGACTGAGAGCGGCGAGATGGTGAGGAGCAGAGCGAGGGCTGAATGAAGCAAGACGACTGATAGCGTGTGTGAGCATCGATGGGGAGTGTGTGTGAGAGAGAGAGAGGCCTGGTGGGTGTTGAGTTACAGTAAGTCTGTGTTGAGTGTTGCTAATTTGATACTGCGAGCTGGTCAGGAATCAGTCCAGCGGGTCTCAACAAACCTAACACAAACACACACAGAGTCATGTATCGGCAGATGTCTCTACAAAGCATAGTTGGCAAACAGCACGGGAAAACACACACAAATGTTGCTCTCCGAACACTTGCTGGGAGTGTCTTCTCCTGTAAGGTGCCGACTTTTACAAATCACATGAGGTGTCATCTGAGGTGGAAAACCAGTAGGAATGGATAAAAAAGAAGTTGCTCTGATCCCGTCCACTCAGAAACTGTAGTCAAACTCGAGCTTGATCACTCAGAAGATGTATTATTTTCCAGCAGATCTTAGGAAGTCTGCAAAAAAAGCTGCAGCATCTATTATGAGCACAATAAAAATTATCACAGGGACTAAATTGGTTGAAGAGATGGTGAAACCTGGGAATAAATGTGTAATTACAGTAACACACACATATACATGATGATGCAGTTGATGCCGGAAACGATAAGTAATGGGCTACTCAGGGCGGGGTGGCGGTGGGGGGTTAAACCAAGACAGAGAGATATCTGTCAGCCTCTTTCGTAGAGACGTATATGGATTCTCCACCACTGCAGTATGAGACCATTATATTTACGCTGAAAAGACGGGATGGAGGAGGAAAAAACAATGAGAAAGAGAAAGACGGAGCGAGTGACTGTATATATGTGTGGTGCTCGTTGTTGGGGAGGGAGGGGGGAGGCAGCCGAGGGGTGAGGAGGAAGAGCTCGAACAGCTTGCCGCATTGTCAAGGACACATCAAGGGGAGATTGAGAGAGAGGGAGAAAAAAGAGGAGGAGGAGAGCCGATGAGAGAAGCTGTAGAAGAGGATGGGAAAGAGAAGGGAAGAAAGGAGGGATGATGGTCGGGGGGGAGGGGGGCTAATGAAAGGAGGATACAGCTCCCTACGATTAGTCAGCATAAGGTCACCTGTTTTCTCTCCATCTCTGCCTCGCTGTGGCCTAAACCCTGTTGAGCGTCAAATTACCACACAACTCCTCTGCAAAGCTGGTAGCTACATGACTCCCGCAGCAAGCACATTGGACCAGGATGTCCACACACACACACATGTACAAACGCATGGATGCAATGATAGTCACAGGTCTCGGCCAACCGCAGCAAACAACCCCCCCGCCTCTCGTGTGGTGGCCAATCAGAAAAAAAAGAAAGAAGTGAACCATAAAGGCTGCTCAATATCTACCACACTGGAGAAATGACATCACCTGTTGTTGGGCAGAAACCTGTTAGACACAGGAAGCCCTGGTGATGCCATGGAAACTGAATCACTTAGGGGTGAGCTTGGGGGGGTGGGGGGCTGCTATGCGTGTTTGGAGTCAGAACAGAAACTTTTGAGTCATCTGTCTTTATTAACACAGCTTGAGTTATTTGCCAAAGTTTTGGCCTGCACTTGTGCTGATTTTGCATGTGATTAGCAGGTTGAAAGCCTGCTGTCGCTCTGCATCCTGGTGATAACCAGCTGCTGCAGAGTGTTGTTGTGACTTACATCTGCTCTTCCATGAATGAATGAGAAACTGGAACATTTTAAATGAACTGCGATTCATTAAAATATTTCTGAAATTAAATAATCTTTCAGTTTGTCTGTTAAAGTTGAATGACCCACATTGCGAAAGTGTCTCCTTGTGCAGATGTGTTTTGTTTTTACCGTATGCATCATCTTTAACTATTTCAACTGTCTCATCCTTCAGGTCTCAGTGGGGACCCAGCAGACCTGGAGCGTCGACACCAATCTTTTGGCCAAAACTTTATCCCCCCAAAGAAGCCCAAGACTTTCCTGGAGCTTGTGTGGGAGGCTTTGCAGGATGTCACCCTCATCATTTTGGAGGCTGCCGCCATCATTTCACTTGGCCTCTCTTTCTACCAGCCTCCTGGAAAGGAAAGCGAATGTGAGGACGTGGGCAGTGGGTGGAGCATGCAGCTTGAGGGAGTGTGTGAGGGGAGGTCTAGCAGCATGGCCAGATGTTTTAAGGACAAATACGAATGTGGGAATTAGTGAAGATGAAAATTGAGGGGAGGACATACATACATATATATATATTTTTTTTATTTTTTTTGCAACATGGTTACTGACACTGTGCCGGTACCTTCAGTCCAATTAAAGCTCTGTGAAACAACCCATCAATTCCTGATACACGATTGGGAGGCATGTGACTCTTACAAGCTGCAGTGAACCATAATTTATGATAATCTCAAGTCTCTGTGTAAATGGTTGATTATTGTTGAATGAACTGCAGCAGTAAGACATACAAAGCTGGACCGAGAGTGCAGCCTGGTAGAATTGATGTATCTCGTCGTGCTGAGTAATGTTTTCGGAGCCTACACCTGAGACACTTTGCTTTGTGCACAAGATTTAATACTTCTACTTGCGCCAGCTTTTGCAGGCTCCAAGCACAGCACGTTCACTGCTAATCAGAGCTGGGATCAAGGCAAGGAGCAGAAAAAATTGTTTTAAATTAATTCATAATTTCTCTGTTTAAACAAAAAATTAGAAAATGAATGGAAGCAGGCCCATTCTTCAGATTTATCTTCTTCTGTTAACACACTGAAAATCACGTACATAAGGGGGGAAAAAACACATTTTTTTTCTTTTTTTAGTTTGGTTTGATTTCAGTTTTTCTTTTAACATTTAAATCAAAATAATAATAATGCTGTTATGGACTGGTGCCTTCTCCAAGATCCAACAGCAGACTGACATAACAGAGAGGAAGTTAGATTTTGTTTAAGATTTGATTTTTTTCTGGTGTTGGTGATAGAGGTTATTATTATTATTAGGGTAAATGAATATTTAACAGGTGTAAAAATTGTTTTAATTAATTCAACACAGCAGATTTATACAACTATTTATCACAAAAAGCTGTTAAATTCAGGTCATTCAGAACATGTAACAGTTTTTATATTTTGTCCCCTAACGCTTTAGCTCATTAGTATCTGCGATGCCTGTAAAGTTGCACTTAATGTTTTGACTATACTATGACATTCATCAGTTAATGGCAAAAACTGATTGTGGTTTAGGACAGGAGGAATAAGTAAAAAAACAACACCAGGACGATGAGAATAAAGGAAGCGCAGCAGAAAAAACAAAGGAAAAAAGAGAGCTGAAACAATGTGGGTGGAAATAAAAATAATGCATATTCTGAAGGTGAGGAGAAAAGAGAAGTCGTTTTTTTACCAACAACAGAAAAAATCCCAACCTGTTAATGAAGCACAGACTTCAGCCATATGCCACAGTGGCAGTCAGCGTTCATTTGTAAGTGTCGTGTGAAAGCAGGAGAAAACCGTAGTTTCAGACAAAAACAACAACGTTTTTCTTCTCTGGCTGTATGTATGATCTGCATTTCAAGGTGGACTGTTTGCCTCGTCTAAGACTAATAACATCTATTTTTTTATTGCTTCGGCTCTTTCAGTGAATTCTGACTTTATTTCTCAAAGGAAATATTTAAGCTCTGGTTTGGGTAGAACGTCCTTCCAAAAGTCTAATTCCCTCGTCAGAGTGAAAAGAAAAAAGAACAAAAAACTCAAAAAAGCAGTGTTGCACTAAACAGGAAGTTTCTATACACGTTGTTAATTAAGCAACATGTTTTTTGATCATACATCACTCACACGCAGTCATCTAAGCATCCCCTTTGGTTTTATGTTTGTGGGAATTTAAAAAAATCCCAAGCCAAAGGCTGAAGAGAACAAAAATAAGATACCCCGATGAAGGGCCCTGGTAGAAGGGAAGTGGGGTGAAAATATGAATCATTAGACTGATGTGAAACCTCAAAGTACACGTCGGTAGACAGTGCTGCAATGTAATTGTTATGGGAGACAAGCTGGAAGATACAGTCTGTGTAAAACAACGTAAACCCTCTGTCGGTTCCAGAGTTTTGCACAACAAGCCAAATAATCTGGTTCTTACCAGGTCTTAAAATTAAACAAATACAACTTCAGATGAACACGAGCAGTAGTCGGCTGGTGGAATGGGAATGACGTCCATACACTGCAGTCATTGAGTCGACCACAAACTCCTTCGAGTCCTCCGGTCTAACATGAAGCCTTCTGTCCAACAGCTGGAGCTTGGCTCACTTTGGGTCATGCAACCGACCACTGATCCCAAACACACGAACAAATCTACAACAGGACGAACACGGAAACAATCCAGGTGCTGCAATGACCAAGTCAGAGTTCAGCCCCTCTAGAAATAATCCTGCTGTTCCATCAAAAGTGTCTATTGTTAAGCAAATAATCTTTGCCAATGGGGTCGGAAAGCATGTCTTGACTAGAGTTCTTAAAACCAGCAAACTCAAATAGTCTTCAGCTTTTTTGAAACGGGACTCTTTTCACTTTATTAGATATTACTTTTTGCAGTGCATAGCCTGATTGAAATGCATTGCTGGGATACTAAAGAAACTGTTTATAAAATAATTCCTGCAGAGCCAAATGAAGTGGAGCACTGATGTAAGTAAGAATGGGCCAAAACGCTGTACAACAATGTGAAGGACTGATAATGTCATACAGAAAATAACTACTTCAGCTTACGTCAAACACCGTTCCTACAATTTGGTTTTCGTTTAATGGATAATAATACAGTCACATGTCATGCGTGGTTGTTCATCTGAAGAATTACTAACATCATTTTAAGTCCTGGAAGGACCAGGTTATTTTATCGCATATCGATGCATAACATCTTGCAGTTGAAATAGAGTGTGCTTTATTCCTCACATGGCTGTAAATAAGACCTGATTGAATTATCTGACCTAACGTCTGTCCCTCCTCTCCAGCGTGTGGGGAAGTTTCCGGCGGCGCAGAGGATGAAGGCGAGGCCGACGCCGGCTGGATTGAGGGTGCCGCCATCCTGCTGTCTGTGGTGTGTGTCGTCCTGGTGACAGCGTTTAACGACTGGTCCAAAGAAAAGCAGTTTCGTGGTCTGCAGAGTCGGATTGAGCAGGAGCAGAAGTTCACCGTGGTGCGGAAAGGAAATGTCATCCAGATCCCGGTGGCGGACATGGTGGTGGGGGATATGGCGCAGGTCAAATACGGTAAAGAAACTATCAAAAGCTGTTAAATATGACTTGAATTGGACGTTCAATAGCTCTGCAAATAAAATAAAAGCACACAAGCTAAAAAGAAGGACAGATTTGAAAAGTTTAAAGTTTTAGAATTGTTTGACCAACCATGAAAAACGTTAAAGGTGATAAGGTTTCCAAACTGTAAAATGTGTTTCTGGTGAGGTGGACAGCGGAGCTTCAGAGTCGGTGAAGTCTTTCAAACATCTTCTTCATTAAGAAGGTTCAGTTAAACATGTGAGAACATTTTTTTTAAAGAAAATTACTCTATATTACTTTAATTTTCTTTTTTATCAAGCGATCCACGAAATAAAAAGCAAAATGGCAAGATTGTTAACTCTTTAATGTCTGACATACGAAATACCCCCCCCCCCCCCCCATTTAAAAAAAATATTTTAAATAAAAATGGTAAATTAAGTGTTTATCATATATATATATATATATATATATATATATATATATATATATATATATATATATATATATATATATATATATATATATATATATATATATATATATATTTAAATGAAAAACTATTCCAATTTTGTATTTAACAAATTCTAAATAGTTATTTTCCTATCATTTTGAATACATTAGGTACATTTCTTGTTTTTTATTTAGTTGTTTATATTTTTTTGTTTTTTTTGGTTTGTATAAATCTTTTTTTGTTGTTTTTTTTTGATTACGAGGGAGGTTCAGAGGTCTCAGTAATTCATGTATTAAATATGATAAATCTGCCATTTTAGGTTTAAGGGAGTTGTGTGTTAAAACCACAATTTATTTTTGCATTGAAATCTTCTTTAGGCATTTAATAAACACATAAAAACTAATGTCTATTTATAAAAATGATGTTTACGTATTTTTTCCCATAAATAAAATCTGTACATAAAATGTCTGAGATATAACTCTTTTGCTAAATTTTTGCTAAAAGAACATTTTTATTAATATTTGCAATTTACCCCTGCGTCCCCCCTCAGCTGCTTTTTTCATGCTTTTAATTTATTGATTTGGACATTTCGAGTATTGTCCATATTGCTGAGTTTGTTTTTCAGTGATTCTGTTAAATCTTGTGAGAGAAAGTTTGGATCAATGGTTGTGAGGTTGGAAAACCGGGCGAGATGTTTCATCAAAGGCTTTTAAAGGGACATAAAAAAAATTAGATTTTTTTTTTTTTAAATTCCATATCATGCACATCATTGGTCTGCACTAATAAAACTCGCTTTCACCTTTTATATGCTTTAGTTTACAATGATCCTCGTCTGATCAAAGGTCCCTCTCTGACCTTCTGGACGTTCTCCAGTCTGAAGCTCGTCAGTTTGATTCCCCTCCATGTCTCCTTAGGTGACAGTGAGCTCTCAACTTGCCCCCAATATGTCCATCGGTGTGTACATTTTTTTTTTTTTTTTTTTTGCCCTTTTGCAGAGAACTACACACTATTGAGGAAAAATACACAAACACACATGAATGTGCTCCAGTGACTGAATGAGAAACACATTTTAAAGTTCACTGTAGAAGTTAGATAAGAGTAAATGGTTCTATATTAATGTGAAGCATTGACGTGTATAATATAAAATAAAAAAAAACTACAGGAAAATCCCCCGTCTAACTCGCATACACATACCTAATCCACATCCACGTACTGTTCACATAAAGGTTAAAACTGTCATTTAATCGTTTAATCAAAAACTGTTCATGTTTTTTGTTCTGTTTTTTTTTTTTTTTTTAAATAAATTTTTCTTACTGTTTTTAGCTTGTTTACTGCAAGCCTGTCGTAAGCCCGACACCGTACAACATAGTCATTATACATACTGCTCCGGCAATGCATGTATGGCATAACTTGAATATGTGACTGATCTGTGCATGTTTACGTTCAGGGGACCTCCTGCCCGCAGATGGTATCCTGGTCCAAGGTAATGATCTGAAGATCGACGAGAGCTCCCTCACAGGAGAGTCTGACCATGTTCGTAAATCTGTAGATAAGGACCCCATGCTGCTCTCAGGTTTGTTTCCAGTGTTAAAGAAAATGTCCTCATAGGCCTTGCAGTTGGAGCCAATACAGCGCCCTCTGTCCTTATATCATTATGTTCTGCAGAAAATTTCTTTCATACGTGCCAGGAATCTTCCAACCGAACAAGTCAGAAGCAGTTCAGTGTTTTTTGCTGGAACTGTGACTTTGGTTCAAATGTAGCCTCTTACATTTGACTTTACCCAGAGGTCGAGGGCTGAACTATGACATCAAAAGTATTTTACTCCATTTAATATTCTAATGGCAGCAAACATGTAGAAATGACATGTAGAAATGAAAATCACAAAAATATGAAACTCTGAAAACATAAGTAAACATAAACATGTGCCATTATCTATCATTAACTGGAAGCTCATTTGTTATTTGGGTGACTTTGGTTATTATTATTTGGTAATTATTATCGTCTAATACCAACATATCAAGAAAAAGCTCATAATTTTTTTGGAGACCAAAGTTAATATTTACAAATTAATATTGATGGAAAATACATTTTGATTTCTAGGGGGCTTGTGCCATGAATTGTTGTTCAGTTTTGAGTTTTCTCCATCCTGTTTTGACCCTGTACTAGAAAAAGTGGTGTGAAAACAACATCCCGTATATATAAAAGAAATCTTTGAGGTGACACATTTTTGCTTCTCCTGAGTAAGTCAGTCTGAACTGGTGTGTTTGGATGTTAAGGTACCCATGTGATGGAGGGCTCGGGCAGGATGCTGGTGACAGCTGTAGGTGTCAACTCACAGACAGGAATCATCTTCACTCTGCTTGGAGCAGGAGATGTGGAGGAAGATGGAAAAGAGAAGAAAGGTAAGCCAGCCAGACGAGAGACACAACCTTTTTAGAAGCGCTGTTTTAGATTTAAATTAAGAGATTATTTCTTTTCTGTGTTCTTGAAGATACATTCCATCTTTTGAGTACTTTTGTGTGCTTGCATAGAGGAATAGTCACACTGAATAACTTGAGACATTTTTCTTCTTTATACAAACCAGAAAAAGTTTAAGCAAAAGTTTAACAAAACCCTCCCATCGCCGTTTCCAGTTATACTTATTTAAAAACTGCTTTAAAGACAGTTATTGTGCACTTCTGATCTGTGGTCCAAACGGATGAGGGCCCATGGTTCGGGACACTCACAATCCAAAGATCAGTTGCAAAGCTCTAAATCATAATGTGAAATACAGTTTTCCTGGATTATAACACAGGACGTCTGAGCACATATTTAATGGTTACAAGAGGCTCCAAGACAAGTGTGCTTGTATGAAATATTGTATTTCTTTTCAGAAATTCAGTCACTAAGAGACCACCGCGACCACTAAGGGACACACATTTCTAAAGAAAGGTTAAATAACAGCAAAGCGACATGAAAATAACCACAAAAAAGACAAAGACATTCAAAGCAACCACAGTCAATGCAAAGCGACCACAAAAATGATCAGGAGTGAGGACACGAACCAATAAGCAAGAGGCATCAAATTGACAACAAAGAAATAAAGAATGGGCAGGAAGAGGGACCTGAGGGAGCTGCAGCACGACCATAGACAAACTCAAAATACTTTGAACAACCTCGGTCTCAAAACAGTCAGAGGAGTGGAAAAAAGAAAAATGCATAAAAACACATAAACAATTCAAAATGATGAAGGACTCTGAATGACAGATGTTGCTGTTTTGTGTTTTCTTCACTCCTGGGTAGGGGTGTGGGCTAACACATCTGTGCCCAGAAGTCATGTTTTCATATCCATCCATCCCCACACACTGCAGCATATGTGCTCAGGTGTAATTGGCTGGATGCCTAAATGAATCCAGATAGGAGCTTTGACAGGAAACACGCCAGTTTCACCTCATAGATAATTTAACCCACATCCTTTCCATCCCTGTCTCTACTTTTTGTTTCCCTCTTTCTAACCCCTGGTCTCACACCCCCTCCCTCTCTCTCTCTCTCTCTTTGCCTGTCAATCTCTCCTACCTGTTTTCTTATTTGCCCCACAATTTTGCCCTCTTTCACTTTCCTCTCTCTTCCTTTGCTCACTCCTGTTTCTCCTTCCTTCCCTTAATCTGAGAGAGAGAGAGAGAGAGAGAGAGGCTGCAGACCCAATCAATTATTGAAAGAGCAGGGGGAGGGGGTTGCGAGGGAGAGATTCAAGGAAGAGCGATGGTTTGGTCAATGCATGCAGCATTAGTCTATGCTCAAATGTGTTTTGGAAGGGCCCTGCAGTGAGAGCAGAACTGCAGACACCAGAGGACACGTACTTTCTGAAGCACTTAAGGTTAATGTCATTAGCAGTGTACTTCCGCTGCACTTCTGCATGGGAATGCACGTGGTGTTGTTTGCATCTTTAAAAAGTAAATGGAACATGGCAACAGACAGCAACAGATTTGTTTGTAATGGTTATTTTATAATAGAAATACTCACTTGTCATCAGTATTTCATCTAGTAAAAAAAAAAAAAAATTATACTTTATATGGTAGGAACATTTGCAGGCTGGATAATTCAAGCAGCCAGTTACTGGAGCTAATATACATAACACTTTTACGTATGACATTTTTATTATTTCCTAGTTCAGTGTGGGGTTTTCTAAAAACCTGTTTTCCTTTGTTTTGAAATAATTTGTGGCAACATTCCTTTATTTTTTTATTTTTTATCTCTACAGTCGTCTCAACGAACACTGTTAGTAGAGCAGCGCACACAATCACTTTTACTTCTGGAGGTTTTTACTCTCCCCTTTTTTTTTGCTCTCTTTTGTTTTTCCCTTTTTGCCAAATTCCTCCCCAAAACCTTCCTTCCTCACACATTCCCTAAACAGACGACAGTACTCAGTTGCTCATCTCTACAGATGCCAGTGACAGCACAGTCACCAATGGTATGTGAGCGTAAAGTCTTCTGCCCTGCCCCCTTCCCTTGGTCAGAGTGTACACGGTGTAGTGAAAGTGACAGTAACCTCTGATGGATTTCATGCACTGAAAAATGTTACTCAGTCTCTTGACCCGCTGTATGAAGATGTGTGCACTTCTTTTGCTCTTCCCTTAAGTCTTGTTTCGGTGTTATGCTTTGTTTTTCTCTGTTTCTGAAAGTGAATCATGAACTGTTAATGGAAATGAATGTGCACTACAATCTTCAGGTCCATTTTCTTCTAACTCACCCTCTCCTTCTCTCAGGAAAGCAACCAGATGGAGCTGTGGAGAACAATCAGAACAAAGGTAAAACCTTGCGACGAGCGTGGAGCTCAGTTGGGATGTGGGACGAGCTCACTTCACCTCACTGTTCAGTGCTGAATTGACTGCCAAACTGTAAATACTTTTTTTTTTTTCTTTTTGTGTGTATGTTTTTTTTTTTCAGCCAAGAAGCAGGATGGGGGTGTTGCCATGGAGATGCAACCCCTGAAGAGTGCAGAGGGAGGGGAGGTGGAAGACAGAGAAAGGAAGAAGACCAGCGTTCCCAAAAAAGAGAAGAGCGTGTTGCAGGGCAAGCTCACCAAACTGGCTGTTCAAATCGGCAAAGCAGGTACACAGCTGCCTTCATGAAGGGGTTTGGTTTCACACGTCTGTTAACAGTCTTTGAAGAAGCTTCCAAACAAAAAAATGAAAGTTCTTTCTGGATAAAAGAAATTCGCATTTTGGATGTACAAAGTGATGTTAACACATGTTGCAGATGTGATGTAATGTGATCATGCAGATCACACGTTTTTTTGTGGGTTCTGATTTCAACAGAACCTGTAAAATGCGTCAAAACCAGTGCAGTCATGATTCTTACCTGATAAAACCGGCCCAAACCAGCAGGACGGTGTGGTCGTTGGCACTGCTGTGTGGAGTTTACATGTTCTCCTCGTGCTTGTGTGGGTTTTCTCTGGTTACTCCAGCTTCCTCCTGCAGTTCAAAAACATGCATGTCAGGTTGAGTGGTGATAAGTCTGAGTGTGTGTCCATTGTTGTTCATCTTTTTTTTGTCTGTCTTTAACCCTGTGATGGACTGGGACGCTGTGCAGGGTGTACCACACCTTTCACTGGGTGACAGCGGGGATGGGATGCGAATGAAACAAGTATGAAAAAGGAATAAATCAGTAAATGAACCATAGACACCTGCAGACCATAGGAGTTTTTTTAAATAGTTGCTATAACTATAAAAATACGCATTTGACCTTTTTTCTATGTCTTCGGAACCGCAACCATGCCTAAATGTAGTTCATAGAGCTTTAAAAGAGCTTTTTTAAGATCTATCATAAGGTCTTTTGTTTCCTGAGATGAAGGGAAGAAACCATCCTTGACACAACATTAATGTGACTGCTCGAAGCAGTATGACTGTACAATGACTGGTCCAGTAAGTTTGGAGTGATTGTTTGAGCATGCCAGAACAATGTTAAGATCTGCCATTAAAATAAAAAAAAATAAAAACTTGTAAGTATTTGTAAAATGTAGGTCAATTAAACAACAGCTTTTAACATCTGTCTCTAAAAACCTTAATCGAAACAAAAGGGAATGAAACAATAGCAAAGCCCAGGGTTAAATCAAAAATGAAAAGACATTAAAACATGATTTTCTCATGTTTTGTACCTGCTTTGAGTCCAATACTTCACTTAAGCATTAATATCTGTGAATGCAACTGTGGAAGAACACCATGAAGCTTTGTTGTCCTCCGTCCACTGTCTCCAAAATGCTTTGAAAGGCCCTGGAATGGTTTGGTCTCAAAGCCCACAACACAACCAAAGCAAGACGTTTTCCTCTGTTTTCCGCTGCGTTTCTCTTCGCCGCCACCTTCTCTCATACAGTACAACATGTATCGTACAAACAAAGACCCGAAAGCCAAGCAGAACAAAAACGAGCTGCTGGATGACCTCCATAGTTGTTTGTAGCGTCACATTTGTTGTGGTCACACTAGTATGACGTCACACTAGACGTTGGGTCTAAACCACGCATGCCCGGTGGCGGTCCGACTTCCAGTGGGAACGTTCACCTGAATTGGCTGGACCATTGTAACCCATCTGAACCGTACCGACCTAGACCGAACCACTCGGTGGAAACAGGGCTTAAATGTCATAAAGTTCATACGTCTTCAGCTTGTAGTTATCTTACTTGGCTTCACCTAGAGGTTTTTTTTGTCTTTTTTTTACCCATATGCCGTCTCCTACCTTGGACAAACCAACTCCTTCTTCTTCTTAGATGTGTAGGACTTGAAAGTTGGAATTCCCAACTTCCATCTTGCAAAGCTCAACGCAGCGCTGTTGAGTTTTGCAACAGGAACACGGTCAGGTTGGGTTTGCCGTTCACAGCTCCAGTTCCACTTCTTAGGCCAAAGGAACGAGCGCAGTATGTGATGTTGGCGTCAGGACGAGCCTGTGCTGAGTATCTGTGAGCTGTTTGAGTCTGGTGGGAGAGGCGCCGAGGACAGGGGCGTGCTTTTCTTCCCTAGGTTTCTGGTGATCCCAGGTGTCATTCTAAACATCATACAAAATAGAACCCACTTGATCAACCTTTGAATGTTCTCTTTTTAATCTTCCTACAGGTCTGGTAATGTCCGCCATCACCGTCATCATTCTGGTGCTGTACTTCGTCATCAACACGTTTGTTGTTAAAGGTCTGTGTGTACGGTATAAGGCTTTACGTCTCAGAATTACCTTTCTCGCGTCCCTCCCAGCGTTTGGTTTTAATATGCAGTGTACTGTGTGTTGCAGGTGGCACATGGTTGCCCGAGTGCACGCCAATATACATCCAGTATTTTGTGAAATTCTTCATCATTGGAGTCACTGTGCTGGTGGTCGCTGTCCCAGAGGGCTTACCTCTCGCTGTCACCATCTCTCTGGCTTACTCTGTCAAGGTAGACGCACACATCTGCTTTAGTGACTGTTTTAGTGGACCACCAGGTTCAAAGACCACAAATCAATGTCGTATCCAGTTGCAGATTCTTTTCCTACTTGCCTTTTATTTTTACCGTTCTGTTACACACCTCCCTCTGCTCTCCTTCAATATCTCGCATGTAGAAAATGATGAAGGACAACAACCTTGTACGGCATCTGGATGCATGCGAGACCATGGGCAACGCCACGGCCATCTGCTCCGACAAGACCGGCACCCTCACCACCAACCGGATGACTGTGGTGCAGACTTTCATCGGTGAGCGAAAAGCAGAAATTCATAGGTTTATGTATTTTAGCCTACTATCTACTTAAATGAAAACACACCATACTGTCAAGACTGAATTAATCTTTTACAAGAGGCTTCCCACTGCACTGCAACGGTCGTGAGGAAAATCAGAGCTTATGTAAGTTCTGATCTGTCATATATTTAGGATGAGGGATTTACAAAGAGCATGGCTTGATTGGTAAGAGTGAACAGTTTCATGTCTCATTTAAAAGGTATGTGTGTACAGACCTTTTAAATGTATTGGCAAATAAGGGATGTATACATGTATACACACGCTTACTACTTTACTGGCTGGTGAGTTTAAATTGAGTTTAGCTGTAACAGGAAAAAAATGTGACTGTTTTTCAAGGCGACGTGCACCACCGCGTGATCCCAGACCCTGGACAGATCAGCGCTCGGACACTGGATCTGTTAGTCAACGCTATCGCCATCAACAGTGCCTACACCTCCAAGATCTTAGTGAGTCATGCACCATCAGAGATGCCAGCGTCCTGAAGAAAATCATCTTTATTCAACTTCAGCTGACTCTTTAATAAAATGTTTGTTTTGCCTCACCTGTCATTCCTTTCTGTCCTCTTTCCTTCCTCCTTAAAATCTACCAACCCGAACTACGTCAAATTTAATCCTCAACAGCCCCCTGATGTGGAGGGGGGTCTGGCTAAGCAGGTGGGCAACAAAACAGAGTGTGGCCTGTTGGGATTCGTTCTAGACCTTCAGCGGGACTACGCCCCCGTCAGGGAGCAGATCCCTGAGGAGAGACTGTACAAGGTGGGTAATAAGGCATCACATCCACCTTCAACAGTGACTTTCATATCGCCAATAACGGTTACTGAAAGGGCTCAGTCGCAGTTTCTTTCAGTATATTTCAGTTTTGTGCATTATTTTTATTTATTTTCCCCATGACTCCGCCACAAAAAGCAACAGCACAGTTTCCTTCACAGATTTAGAGGAACAAAGCTATGCAAGCTTATATTAATGCTCTCTGTGGCCTCCAGGAGGCAGGTCACTGAACATCGAGCACTTATTCGGAGTATGACAAAGATATCACAACAAAACTAGTGGTCAACAGTTCTGTTTGTAAGCACAGATGCCAGTCAGCCATTCACGGTTCAAATACCTCCACCCCTCTTTCACTATATTTCGTGGGAATTCCTCCTGAACTGAAGTAGTTAAAGTCGGCATGAAATCACTTTTTATGTGGAAGTGTTTTTATATGTTACACTGTCACACTGTTGCACTATTTATATGGTCCCTGTATGTGACCTATGCACCATGATCCGGCCCAGTAATGACTAAATGTTATTTTAGAGCACAATGATTTAAAAATGTTTATTACAAAAGAAAAATATGTGGTAAATTACTTAGAAAATATAGATAAGTTAAAAATAAATATTTCCGATAATTCCGAATTGATTCTAATAAACATTAGGTGACACACAGGGAAGTGTGTCAGAAAGAGCGGCGTGACCGAAGTCTCTAGAGATCACTATGTGATCATCGATGGTGATGTGCGCGTAGTCGGGCAGTGATGGAGCTGATGATGTCACGTGCAGCGTCTGCTAGTGGAACGGCGGAACAAGTTACCGGTGGAAGAAAACTTTCCTCCTCCAAGAACACCTGCTGTTGTGAGCTGCACTCGGCCGTCAGCTGCCCCAACTGCACTTGAATCGTAGCTGCACTCATTTAAACGCGGTCTCGTCTGCATCTTTTTTGTGATCTATGTCACAGTGGCTTGATTGTATTCGTCTGTTGTAAGCCACGCTGGATAAAAGCATCTGCTGCATGTGATCAAATACTAGTAGTGCAGGAGGCAGCGGTGAACGTTCGCAGTCGACGGCGCAAACAAAGTCCCAGCAGTTCAACACTTCAACACTAGCGCTGCAGAGGTGTGGCTACTCATCATAACATTTAAAAAAAAAACACCAGTAAAATCAGTCAAGTACAATATTATCCACCGAAATGAGTTTTTAAAAATCAGCTCTTAAAAGCTCAAACACTCTCAAGAGGATGCACGACGGAGACAACCTGACCGAGCCGCTGCGGTCGGCTGCCACCACACGAGTGCCGTTTTAGGACCGTTTATACCATTTATAGAAAAAAACGTCTTCTCATTTAATCAGTTAATGGCACACTTTAGTCTGAATAAACATAAACATACTGATAGGCTGTTGTCAACATTTAGGCGTCTTCTTTCCAATTAATAAATAATATACTTTAATACAGTTTAATACATAACTGCATATGTAGAAGGTGAAGTTCATGTGTTTAAAGTATGGCTGTTGCTGATAGCACAGCAGTGACTCAGATCATCACTTATTCATATAAATCTCTAAAGGGGCACACGTTTAAGTGCAGTTACTTTCCGAATGGTAAGTGTAGAAGATTTCCAGTCCGTTATGAGGATTCCACATGTCACCAACGAGACCGGTACCATTTCCGACATGTTTGAACCTACAATTGTTCTTGTGCAGATACGTAAATCAACTTAGGTTCTGTAACCTTTATTCTCTCTTCCTCAGGTGTATACATTCAACTCGGTGCGTAAATCCATGAGTACGGTGATTAAGCTGCCTGACGGCACCTTCCGTCTCTACAGCAAAGGAGCCTCTGAGATCATGCTGAAGAAGTGAGTGACACTTGCCCAGATCAAACCGGGCGCAGACCTGGTGGAAAGTGTGAATGTAAGACACAAAATACAACGCTCTTCGTGTTGCCTCCAGGTGTTCCTACATCCTAGATGCCAATGGAGAACCACGCGGCTTCCGCCCACGTGACAGAGATGAGATGGTCAAACAGGTGAGGCTGGTTGATATCTTCAAAAAGTCCCTCTAAAGGTTTGCTGGAATAAGGACGTTAGACCGCACAAAATGCTGCAAAGTTCCCTCTCATACATGCGATTCTCTCACTCTTTCTGTTTATATTAAGGTCAACAAAACTTTACAAAGAACAGAACAAGACTGAAAAAAACGGGTCATAAAGCTGTGTAAAGATTCCTTCCCTTTTCTGGTTTATGTAACTTTTGATTAGAGTTGGTGTGTTTTTAAATTTGGATGGGGTGAAGAGGAGTTTCTGTCTTTCATCCAAAGTTCTGCAAAGACAGGACAGTTTGATTTACTCATCTTACTCACAAAATTCACAAACTGCAATATAAAACATGTTTGTTTTATGTTGTTATTATAGCTATTGTATTTGGATATTTATTTTTGTTTTAGTCTGTCAGTTGCTTTCAGTCTATTCAACCCAACTCTCTTTACTTCTCTGGTGTAATAATTGTTCTTTGAGGTATGTGCTGTGAGTTTGGTTATGAGTATATATATTTTATGCCTGGAAGATAAATACAAGGCAGTTTCTCAACAGCTGAGAGGTAATTTTAAAAACACTCCAATAACACAGTTGTCTGGTTTAAGTTATTCAATCTTTAAACTGTCAGGATAATCACAACTTCCACCCACAGTTCTGCCACAAAGATCTGCTTCACACTTATGTCCTGCAAAATGAGCTGCCTTTTGTGACATCGGTTAATTGGGGTATTCTGCTAAATTACGTCTACTATAATTGTATCTCAGTCTCACTCTGCTCATATTTTAATTTAAAAATTCCACTGGGGGAAAAAAAAATATCCCTCACATATTACGCATAATCATTCAAACTCCCAGTCACATGTGTTACTGAACAGAAGCCAGCAGAGACTGCAGCGTCAGCTTTGGCAGACTTATAAACACAACAAATCTGTCTTACATAAAAGGGCTTTGTGAGATCAGCATTGTTGTAACTAAAATGTTGAGCAGCAAAACGCATACATTTGTACATTTTCTATCAGCGTGTGCCGGCTGGGTGTTTTTTTTTAATTGACTGACGGGCTGAATGACCTGAATGCGGTTCACGATGAACACAGCTTGTGCTGTGAGAGAAATTCCCGCTCCTTCCACAACTTGATTCCAGCTCAGTAGTTAAGTTTGTGTTGTGGCAGCTTCATGTCACCTCCTCTTTGTATCAAAGCGTCTTCTCTCTGCTGTCGGCTGTAGGCCGGTCGTTTTCCTTCAGATGCGCCACGCAGAATTCATCATGCATATACCTTAAACTCTAGTCACATTTTTTATATTGGAATGTTATTGGCATTTTGTATACATTAAGCTAAGTAGTGTGTAGTTTTGTGGGTCGAGACTTTGAGGATCTTTACCTCATCGTAACTGTAATATTGATTGATTACTAGGTGATTGAGCCAATGGCGTGCGAGGGGTTGAGGACTATCTGCATTGCGTACCGTGATCTGCAACCTAACCCGGAGCCAGAATGGGACAACGAGGCAGAAATAGTGACAGAGTTGACGTGCATCACTGTGGTTGGGATAGAGGACCCGGTGCGACCTGAGGTATGGCCCTTTAAACAGTACAGTCCCAAAATATGTGATGTCATCCATGTTTTGGCATTTTGTTTCTGTCTGAACTAATGACTTTGTCCCCTCTAAGGTACCTGAGGCCATCCGTAAGTGTCAGCGTGCAGGAATCACAGTGCGGATGGTGACTGGCGACAACATTAACACCGCAAGGGCCATAGCTGCCAAATGTGGCATCATACACCCAGGAGATGATTTCATTTGTCTTGAGGGAAAAGAATTCAACCGGCGAATCAGGAACGAGAAAGGAGAGGTAAGGTGGGGTCTCAAGTGGGGTTTTTTGTTTCACATTTAAAAAAACTACAAATAGACACCTTAAGATAAGATAAACTTGATTGTCTCCAGGGAAATTAGTTTTGGGCTTAAAAGTGCCAGAGTTAGAGTTCAGCTTGTGTCTGCAGGCTCTGTAGCATCTACCCGCTGGTAGGAGTTCATATTCTGGGTAGAGATGTGTGTTGGGTCGTTGAGGATTGTTTGATCGCTTTTTCATCACAGAAGGGCTGGAGAGATGGCTGACGTTTATATCCCATAATTCTCATAGCAGTGTCAACTAAACATGCAATTAGTTTTTTTGGACTGGATGGTTAAGGTGCCATACCAGGCTGCCACGTCGTACCTGATGACACTTTTCCAGCGGTGCGTTGAGAAACAAAAAGCAGCACATTTTTGTCACTAACTCAAAGCAGCCTGAACCTCCTGAGAAAATGAACTCCCTGGGCCAGATTATTGTTAATCAGAATTATTATTATTATCCTTTATTACTCCTCAACAGTTGTGTGCACGCACTTGTTTGATGGCACAGGTATCAGTAAAACAGTGTATGGTTTCTTAACCCTCTGGGATGAAATGACATTTCTTTGGTTTTATTAGTGTTTAAACTGAGGTGATGACTGTCACACCAGGCTTTCAAAGAGGTGATTTCCTGGGGGTGAAGAGGGGGGCAGTCATCTCGGTGCATGAGCTCAAAACAATTGTGGTGTCTGGGAATTTGCTGATTTGCTGATGATGATCTACTTGATGCATAGGTGAACTCTCACAGCCTGCGGCGCTCCTGTGTCACACTGTTTGATCTCTGAAAGGACGCTCTGACCTTCACCGGCTGTGACCTGTTTGTAAGGGAAGAATAAAACCATTTAATAATCTGGGGGTTCACTCCCATGTCAACTACCTTTGAGCTACCATATTTACAATCTGAGGTGTTTAGGACAACAAAAGTGAGATATTACTTTATAGTTATTAATGTAGGTTAGTGTGAAGAAAATAAAAGAAGGGACAAACCAAACACGTTTGTTTTGTGGCTGGTGTAATTTGAGGGGTATTTAGTTGGTTGCAGCTTTTAACATGTTGTGTCACTGTCCTACACACGTCAGATGTTTCCTCTGCGTCAAAGGATAAATCTTTGGGATTGGTTTTGACAATAAAAGAGTTAGAAAGACTAAAACTAAAGATACATCTGCTGCATAGTATAAAGCTGAAATAAATATTTGCCGGGGAGGACGGCCCCCTTTGCCCTTATCAACACCAGTGGTTCATCTGGGATCTTATGTGTTGTGTTTCTGTTGTAAAACCAACGTCAGAGGAGTCCAGTGTTAAATACATACTGTAAAAACAAGTGAACAGACTACCCACAATGTCATCCTGTAGTGCGCAGCGCCATGATGCAAATGGGCGGAACAAACAGGCCCAGGAAGCCAACTGGACCACGCCCATCATGTGTCAATCAACCATCTGGTTCATGCGATCCACGCCGGATGAGCTGCAGAGATGCTGGCGAACGTTTGCAGCAGAATATCCTGTTTTAGATTTTGTTTCTGTGGTGAAATCAGGGCTGGTGGCTGTGTTTAAAGGATGCCGGATTAATACAAACAATGACTGATGAGGATGTGATGACGGCTAAGCATTGGCTGCCAATCAAAAGTCTCCACCCCAAGTTATAGACACATTCATTGCGCTATATAAATTCACCTGGCACCCCTCCTACCGTTGACATGGATGTGAAATCTGTCTGAGGAGACCAAAACAGTCTTTTGTGAACCAGGCTGTAAATATGTTTTTTTTTTGCTGCAAAATTTGTCATTTTGATATGGGAGTCAACGGAGGTTGACTCTCCGTTGATCGACAGTTTTTCTGTGACAGGCTCAGTATAGATGTTGAACAGCAAAATCAAATAGACACCACACACAATGCTGACACGTGTCTAGTTTTTTAACATTACATCGAGCTGGGGGCAATAATGTGAACTTTATTTTTTCTCTCAGTATTTTTTTTTAATTTTTCTGGCATAATATCAGCCAAGTGGCTTTAACGTTAGTGTGACTGTAGCTCAGGAGCTAGAAGGGTCAGCATTCAGTTGGAAGGCTGCAGGTTTGATCCCCACCCTCCGGATACCCTCCAGAGTCATATGTCCAACTGCTCCTGGGCAGGAGACTAACCCCTGCTGTGTTCCCTGCTTGTGTGTTGCTTTGGATAAAAGCATCAGCCTTAAATTCATGTGATGTTAATGTTTTTTTGTTTGTTTTTTGACATGGCCAAAATAAATTGGTTTAACTAAGATTAGTCAACACCGCCCTGAAGATTTGTCTACTTTTGGATGTTAAAAATCCGTAAAGCTATTATGGTTGGAACAGCCACTGGCGGCAAGGTCTCGTGGTGAGTCTCAGATCTCTTTTTAGAAGTCCATCAGAAACCAAGCAAATTGGAAACTTTCGGTTTCATCTGCAATACTGTTTTTTGTTTTTTGTTTCCCTCTGAAATATAGATATATCCAGAAACACCTAAAATTGTACTTTGGTCTGGACTTATTATCGTTAGAAGTATATATTTACAAAATGTAAATATGAAAAGAGAAACTTCAACTCAGCAGTCTGAGGAAGTCAAATAGAAAATGTCCCAGAGATGAACTATAACTTCACATATCAAAAATATGCTACAATAGTCCTGATGTGACTCTGTTCACTCCAGGTTGCATAAAGAATTAAAAACAACATTTGCACAGGCAGTGCTTTCATCTAAATCATTTATGTTGTCATTTGAGTTTAGCAGAAATCTTAATGAGATAGATAGCTGATTGGTAATTTAGTTTTTACTTTTTTTATAGACTGCTAAATTAAATTTACACCAAAATTACAGTCAAAGTTATTTCCCGGTGCCTCTCGGCCTCCCTCAGATATGCAAGATCAACAGTGACATCTAGTGAAAGACAGCTCGCTGGGTTCTCGCTTGTGTTGTCCTTTAACAGACACTCTTTTACCTGATTTCTCTCCATCTCACAGATTGAACAGGAACGCATCGACAAAATCTGGCCCAAGCTCCGTGTGCTGGCTCGATCCTCACCGACTGACAAGCACACACTGGTTAAAGGTGAGGCTCAAGGCTAGCAACCGCCATTCCTGCATAAGTTTACACACATTCGTAGAGCCTGTTTTTTCTTTGTGATTGTGTCCAGGCATCATTGACAGCAGCGTTATAGAACAGAGGCAGGTTGTCGCAGTAACAGGGGATGGCACTAACGACGGACCCGCTCTGAAGAAGGCTGATGTGGGCTTCGCCATGGTAACCTGACACATTATTCAACATTAATGTTTGTGTCTCCTAAATGTATTTGCTTGTGTTCAGACCAATTTAATAAGGAATTCATGATCAGTTTATAACGTAGATAAACAGTGCAGCAGAAGAAGTGTTTTGAAAGGCATGTTTTTGACCCCAGCTGTTATTTGTGTAACGTGATAGCGCTGAGAGGCAGAAAAACACTGTTGAGACAGTGGCATTCCAAGTTGATACGGATGCTTGCATGAATCACGTCATGATTCGCCTCCCCCTCACTCTGCCTCAATCTCTGTCAGGGTATTGCGGGGACAGACGTGGCCAAAGAAGCGTCCGACATCATTCTGACTGATGACAACTTCAGCAGCATTGTCAAGGCGGTGATGTGGGGACGAAATGTCTACGATAGCATCTCTAAGTTCCTGCAGTTCCAGCTCACGGTCAACGTAGTGGCAGTTATCGTGGCCTTCACTGGGGCCTGCATCACTCAGGTGGACACGTTTATTAATACACAAACATGCTGACATGCATTCCTACGCGCACGCGCGTGCACATATTGCAGACACACAGATGTCGCCTCTACAAACATCACTCACCTCTTATCTGTTAAGACAAAGGAAATGCTGAAATGCTTTTATTGCATTTTGACACCAGGCTTGTGTAAGCAGCGATGTCCTCACACTCGTAGAGATTCATTGGCATTCAAGAATGATGATAAAATAACATTTCTTTGCAATGCATTTTGGTTAAATGTCTGTTCAGGATGCACCACACCTCTCACCCTGGTTTCTCTACTGGGCTTCACCTTCTGTCATTTTTATCTTTGTTTTATTTTGACACGAATGTGTTTTTCTTCTGATAAGCAGTACTAGTAAAGTTCTGATGTTATGGCTTAATACTAAAGACCACAGTGAGTTTAGTAAGGGGTTAAGATAAGAGTTCTAGATCAAGACCCACTCAATACTTTTATCCCACAACAGAAAAAAAAATATTTTCACCAGCAGTTAATATGAACTTGACACAACAACATTTAACCGTTTAAAGCTTTCTGTTCCTATTGTGCACACTTGGAGTGTCTGTGACAGACCTGCAAGAACAGCAAAAACTAAACATGCATCTATGTCGTCAGATTTGTGCTGAAACTGAAAGATAAAACCCTGTAAGAGAGAACACGTTCTACAACAGTCAGTGTGAGTGACGCCAGACTCATCCGAGTGTGATCTGTGACACGGGCCTTTGGTACAAATGTTTCTGCAGGACTCTCCTCTGAAGGCAGTGCAGATGCTTTGGGTGAATCTGATCATGGACACATTTGCTTCTTTGGCCCTGGCCACCGAGCCCCCCACTGAGGCCCTCTTGCTACGAAAACCCTATGGCCGGAACAACCCACTCATTTCACTGACCATGATGAAGAACATCCTGGGCCACGGAGTGTACCAGCTGGTCATTATCTTCACCCTGCTGTTCATAGGTACATAAGCAAGATCACACGAATGTATGTCTTTGTGAGTTGTTAATCGCAACAGCTGAAAACCTAATCTTATTTAAACATGAATCTAATCTTAACCCTTAGGCTGTTAACAATTGGTACGTGTACACATCATGGCTGCCACGCGTGTCCTGAGTTTGTTTGGCACGTCAGCCGTGCACATCCCCAAATATGTTTATTTCTGCTCTAAAGTTTGACATTTTAACTGAGCTCCTATTGGCAGCGATGATGAGTCATGCTGTGGCAAAGATATAAGTGACTGGACAAAGATGCATTTTTTATAGTGACACAAAATATTAAAATAATGCAGATTTTCAAGGGCAGATGTTGTCTGTGTTTTTTGTCTTGTGTTGGTGTGTGGCAGTGGTTCAGTGATTACAGGAGGGAAGAACTAATTTAACACAACTGTAGTAGATCACAAATGAGTCTGCTCCGTTTATGCAGTTGCATGCTGGGACTGAGAAATAACTGAGACCTTGAACTGACATGCTGACTCTGCTAGTACCAGTGTGTGCTCTTAAAAGGAGTTGAATAAATCATCTTTTGTTCATCTGTTGCTGGTGTCAGTTATATGCTGAGGAGAAATCTCAGCAGTTGTTGGTACATGCACCAATTATTTAACGTTTTTGGCTCTTTGTCCTGTTTTTGTTGAAATAGGTTGAAGGTTGGTAGCTTGACTTTTTGAGGATTCATCGCTCTGCGTAGGGTTTAGATAGCTAAGCACTACCTTAAATACGCTCCTACACATACAGATGTGCGCACTTATAAGAGCGCTGGTGATCTGACTTTTCTTTTATCTAAAAAAAAAAAAAAAAAAAAGGAAAAAAAAGTGCCTTAATAAAGACAAGCAATTTTATAGGCAGCCCAGCAGGGGTCTGACTCACTAGATGTTGGCCTTCGGCGACTGGCCCGGTCATGCTTGTGTGTGGATATGCGGATGCTCTTATTATAGTGCCCACTTGAAGAAGGCATTAAGGATCTGCTCTGTATATGTGCAGTAGATCTGACATGTGCGCATGGCCGCTTCGAAGGTCCATGGAAGAGTGACGTGCAATGACTCAGTGATTCAGCTTAAAAACAGAAATAATGTACGTCATCACTGTAGCAACTACCAGGATGCTACTGGTATGTCTGTGCTGAAAAGAAGTACACAAATGAATGGTTTTGTCCTGAGTTTAGTAGCAGCAGCAGTAACCCCTCTGCCAGAAATAATAAAGCTTGCACTGTCAGTGAAGATGAGTCTTGCCATGTGGGATGAGCTGTCCAGCTACCAGCTGTTTTGAAGCATTGTCCTGCAGCTTTTCAACACTTTCACTGACTCCTCTGTTTGTTCCGTTCTTACTTTGTAGGCGAGCGCATGTTTAACATCGACAGCGGCCGCAATGCGCCACTCCACTCCCCTCCCTCTGAGCACTACACCATCATCTTCAACACCTTTGTCCTCATGCAACTTTTCAACGAGATCAATGCTCGCAAGATCCACGGAGAGAGAAATGTCTTTGACGGCATATTTTCCAATCCCATCTTCTGCTCCATTGTTCTGGGAACCTTCGCTGTGCAGGTCAGGTTACCCCTTTCACGCATTTTAATGGTTGATAGAAAAACATCAGCTGCTTTGCGCCTTTTTTTGGGGGGGGGGGGTCACTTTGTAGGGGGCCGAGAGAAAATGCAAAGAAGGAAAAGCAGAAGACAACAAACTTGTTCTCTGTATTATAGCAGGTCAGTTAGTGACATCCTCTGAACATTTTTTTCTCCTCTTCAATGTGTTCAATTACCCAAAGATAGAAGATAAGGAGGGTTATGGTTAGGGGAATTTAGTCCAATAGTTTAAATGGAGATTACCCTACGAGTCAGGGCTATGAAGTCAACAAAGTATAAGAAGTTAAAAGTAAATCTAGCAGCGCAAACAGTCTGCAGCCTCTTCTGTCTTTCACTGATTGATGTTGTTACTCTATAAGTGGACGAGAAAATTGCAGTTGGTGCATCTTTAAAGATCGGAGCGGCGGGAGCTCTGTTTGTTGAACTGACCCTCAGTTGACAGAGAGGAAATGCAGTGGAGCAGGGAACTGTGGGTACACAAAAACACAGACATGCAAACACGGACCGCGAGAGAGATGGGGAGAGAAGAAGGATATATTTGAAAGCTCTTTAGAGCTTGGTGTTACTCTGAGTAGAAACAAGAGAGGAGAGAGCTGGAGGGGGTGGCAGTGAGTAGCAGTGTGAGAGCGAAAAAGAGACAGTTCAGGTGGTTTTGGGAAAGAAAAGTGTAGAAAGCTGAAGACTGGGGGTGAAAAAGAATAGCAAACGGCACATAAGCATCCCTCGTACCTTCATACCTCCCTCGCAGTAAGATTTATTACTGTGTGGCTTGATGTCAAGATGATAATGTCACCACTAACCTGTAGCTGGTGTAAATGCTCGCGCGGCTTTTTAACGTGGTGGTACGTCCTCTGAGGCAGCTCTGAGGCATGTGGCGCTGCGGTCGAGGAGGACGGCGTTACTGAGAGCCTGACGTTGCTAAATGAAAACAAGCCGCATCATCACAGGTTCAGTTCAGTTCTCCTTATTTAGTCATCCTACAGTAAGATGGATAAAATACACGCAATGTTCCTGGCAATAAAACTAAAGTCATGATTTTCAGGCAAGACAGTTGTGTCGGGAGTTCTGACCGAAAGCCCCACGCCCACTGTGCCGTGCGGTTCTGTGGGCATCTGTGGGCTATCAAGATCAGAGCAAGCCACTCGACATCATCCTAATTTTTCATTTTTCAGGACGTTCAAATGATCTCAGAGGGCAAGACCTTCTCTAGCTAAAGCAAACTGTTGGCAAATTCAAATACTAAAGACCCTCAAATCCAAATTGCCTGCATGGGTTTGGGAGCAGCAGGGATTTGCAGTGACGATGTAGAGATGTTTCCCACCTGAAACTGTTCTTTCGTTCTTCTACAGTTCCAGTGGTGTTGGCTGCCGCTGTGCTGGACGGTGCGGTGGCTGCGTCTCACTCTTCCTTCTATCTGTCTATATGTGTGAGGGTAATGGCATGCTTGTGTCCCTGCTGCAGATCGTGATTGTGCAGTGGGGTGGGAAGCCCTTCAGCTGTGCCCCTCTCAACGTGGAGCAGTGGCTGTGGTGTCTGTTCGTGGGAGTAGGAGAGCTGCTCTGGGGGCAGGTAAGCGGCTCTTCAGCCTGCTGTGTCAAACTCCACTGAGCATGTGTAGGCTGGCAGGTTTGTTTTTACAGGATGGAGGCGAAGGAAATGTTTTCTCACTGACTTTTGATCTGTTCTCAAATTGGTAGGGGACGTAATTCGTTTTGATCTGAATCTACAATGTTCAGCAAAGGTGTGGCCCACTCGCTCACCATACTAATATCAAACGTCGCTTCCAGGTGATCGCCACAGTGCCAACAGAGCGGCTGCCGTGTCTAAAGGAGGCGGGGCTTGGCTTGGAGCCTGGGGAGGAGGAAGGGGAGGAGTTAGCAGAGGATGAGGAGGAGATTGACTGCGCTGAAAGAGAGCTGCGCCGCGGACAGATCCTCTGGTTCAGAGGCCTCAACCGTATCCAGACCCAGGTACTGTTGGGCCAGACTTTCAGTTCAAACACTAACCAAGACTCCTTCACAAGATAACCAGACATCTCATGGTCATGACACATGTGCAGTTTATTTGAGGTGAATTACAGAAAAATGGGGAAAGTTCAAAAGCTCTAATGTGCTACAAAGTGCATGGAAATCTGGACTTGTGCCTCAAGTTTCCACTGAATTTGCTTAATGTAATGATGCAAATTGTCAAGGGGAAAGATTGTTGTTGAAGTATAGCACGGTCCAAATAAACTGCTGGAACCATGGCCTTCTCATGCTTCCTGAAGAGACTTTTGTAAAGAGATGAAGAACTTCTTAAATATGTATTATTAACCCTTGTTTACAATTCTAGAGTATAAGTTTAAAATCTCAGAATGTCATTTGTTCTTAACTCTTCAAAAGTCAGCCTGTCTTATCCTGTCTGTGCTTTTTCTTAATTGTGCCAAACATAATGACTCAAGTCTTTTTTTTCCTCCTCAATACAGCTCACATTTCTGTTCTGCCCAAACCCTGAGAGGATATTAATACTATAAATATGTCTGCGTGTGTGTGTGTGTGTGTGTGTGTGTGTGGGTGTGTGTGAGGATTTCACCTGTGGTACTCATGTATTTGAGTGTGTACTCTTTGTGTAGAGGCTAATACTTAGTATGCAGGTCTTTCGAGTACGTTATAAGATTAATTTATATGAGAATGGACACTAAAACAGCATCAACACGAGCTTCTAAGAGAGCCAGACTCTCTGCTTAAGTGCCTGTCCTTGCAAAGTGTGGTCCATTTTTCATTGCGAGGGTTTGGTCTGAGTGTACAAACGCCAAATACACCTGCAAACACACACGCAAACACACAGCATCATACACACTGTCATGACTGATAAGGCATTGTTTATGCACTGATGCATTTTTGTAGTTAAACTCACTTAAAAAAAAATCACAATATTCACAAGCTTTCATTTCACCTGTGAGCAGAGGGTGATCTGCTGTTAAGGGTCCTAACCCACCCCTACAAACACACACACACACACACACACATCATCATCATACACATTGTCATGACTGATAAGGCATTCATTTTGCACTGATGCATTCTCGTAGTTAATCTCACTTAAAAAAATCATAATATTCACAGGCACACACGCACGCACACACACGCACATGCACACGCATACACACGCACACACACACACACACACACACACACACGCACATGCACACACACGCGCACACACAGGCACTCAAACGCACTCAGACCAAACTATCCTGCCCTCACTGAGTGCTGCTGTTTTGTCTCTGTCCTGCAGATGGAGGTAGTGAGCACATTCAAGCGAAGCGGTTCGTTTCAGGGAGCAGTGAGACGGCGCTCCTCCGTGCTCAGTCAGCTCCACGACGTAAACACTATCTCTACCCCCTCTCACGTAGCTCTCTCCACCGCAACAGCCAATACCAGCCCAGCTCCTGGGAGTGAGTCCGCCGAAAGCATGTACACACTTTGCAAACATACACAAACACATACTTGCACACACTTGCAGCCACTTTCTCTCTCACTCACACACAGCCATAGACACACGCACACACACGCTGCTGCACGGCACGTGGACTGAAGTATTTTTACTCTATGGTTGTGTCCCCTCCGGCTCGCTCGCTGCTCGTCTGTGTGCAATGTCTCCTCCGTTTTTTTCTTCTTATTCTCCCTTTGAAACAGCACCCAGTCCCGACCGGCTGTGCAGTTCTGGTCTGATCTGGTCTGGTCCCAATCCAGGCTTGGTCTCAGGCCAGAGTCTGTTTTTGATGTTGAGTGTTGGTCAGTGCAGGAGGTAGCTCGCTGTTCTCTCTCTGTATCAGGTGTCCTGACAGAAATGTTCGTTTAGAAAGAGCGCAACGTTAAAGGAACAAAAAGAAGACGTTTACCATCTAATTTTCCAACAAGGCAAGGATTTCCTAAAGTTCAGGGAGTAAATGGCAGCTCCTCCTGCACCATGAGTTATTTCCTGTCTGTGACCGAGGTCAAGCGTGGTTCCTGTGGTTGGCCCCAGCTGTAAACACCTCTAATGTTAAAGAGTCGTGCCATTTCTTTTTCTCTAAAAAGACAACAAGACAGTATAGGATTGTTGTGACATTTATGTGACCATAATGTAGAAAATGTTATAACTATATTTCACTGCCACAGAATTCATACTCATCAACAAATGGCTTTCATATGGCTTCTGCAATTCTCTAAACTGTAAACCTTCGAGTATAAAAGCCCCATCACTCACTGCTGTTCCAACAGTGCTGTTAGGAAACGCTTCCCTCACTATGACTTGCTTTCTATCTCCTTTCTCTGCATCTCTCACTTTTGTTCAGTGCTGCAATTGTTGTCAACTGGTTATTTATGTAACAGTATTTCCAGCTCCAACGTCACAAGTTTGGCTCCCCCGATGTCTTCAAAAAGCTCTGATATCTCTCTCTGTCCCAACCTGTTATTTTTCTTCTCTCTCTCTCTCTCTCTCTCTCTCTCTCTCTCTCTCTCTCTCTCTCTCTCTCTCTCTCTATGTCTATCACAAATCTCTCCTTTCTATTCCTTATTTATGAAATAATACAGGTTCCCTGATTGCAGAAATATTCCTTCGAATGTGTTCTACTTGTTCTTCATATGTAGAGCTGTTGTTTTGTAGAGCTATTTAGATTTTACTAGATCTAAATACAGGCTCTTGTATAGCATACTGATAAGATTTCTTTAGTAAGTTTCTCTTCATTTTTTGTGTTTTTCTCTCTTTTGTTTATCTTACTTTCTCCTTTACCTCATCCCTTTTTGTCGCCCTAACATGTCCTTAATAGGGTCGCTCCCATCCATCATGTTTTCTCTTTGTTTTCTATGTGTGTCAGTTCTGCGTGCGTGTCTGTCTGAAAGCGTGGGCACGTATGTGTATTTGCTGACATCTCCGAGAGCCGTTGTTTGACTTGTGCGCGTTATCGCTGACGGTGCGCGTGTGTATGCGTGTGTATGCGTGTGTATGCGTGCGCCCGTGCTCGTATGCCTGTGTATAAGTGTGTGCATGCATGTTTGCGATCGTGCTGTCTCTTCATTTGATCGTCTTCATCTGCCTTCTCAGTTGCTTATCCTTATCTTTCTTGCTCCCTTTCGCCACATCCTCCCCTCATTCCACTTCTCACCGACTTCCTGAACACCTCCCTCGTCACCTGTAGGTGTAGAAACAGAAAGGCCCAAGTCGGCGCCGCTGCTGCTGACGCCTCATTTTTGTTGTCATCCTGCACAGTCACGAGGAGTTACCTGGGGTTTATGTCTAAGGAGAAAGAAAAAAAGTCATCTTCACTCCATCACTTTACAATATTATAGTATGTCATGAAATGTATTTTATCATTGCTCAGAACTGCAACATTGACTGCCTGATCAGAAAGATGACATGAAGGGAGTTGAAGGAAGGATGTACAGACAAAGTATGAAGCTTTCATGCCGGTCCTACAGCTGCCAGCGCTTGCTTTTCCAATTCTTATACTGTGATTTGAAGACCTTGTTGTGTTCAACCGTGGACTGTTACACATTTGTCAGTCATCATCTTGTGACTTGGACCCTGATGAGAAACCAGATGGATTTAGGAAAACAAGCAAAGCGAGGAGGGGAATGTGAGGGAGCAAGTGTTTGATGTGATTTGGGTTTACCGCCGCATGAGAAGGCAAAACAGATGGCAGCATCATGCTTGGTTATACTTAAAGGACATGTCATGATGTCATCTCGTTTCTTTTGTCGTCAACACGTCCCGTAGTGTTCTGTGGGCAAGTCTGACGTTTTATTCACGTGCACCGTTGCTGTCCAGAAACCACTCCACGTGTGTGAACAGGCTGAGCTTAATGTTTGTCGCAGCATGCCAACATGTTCAGGATGCCAACAACAGCAGCATTATGTTGACGGTTTATGATGGTTCATACCATAGAAAGTTGGACCGCTTTGAGTTAATAAACATTAAACGCAACAATCAGCTGAGACTAATGGAAGTAGCATGTGTTGTGGAGACATCTGGTAATAAAGCTCCGATATGGAACCTGCAAACGATGTGATGATTCTCCAAACGGGTCCTCTTTACCAGAGATGTTTGAATGAAGCAACGCGACACGATTGAATGGAGCTAGGAAATAGGACAGGAGTCTGGTACTGCTGGAGTTTTGATTTAGGTTCAGATTTAGGTTTATGTTGTATCAAAGGTAGCATGACAGCAACTAATGTAAAGACCGGCCACATCTGGCTGGCTCACAGTACAATTACAGGATTAGAGTAGTGGCAGAACACAGAAAACATACCACACCTCATATTTCTTTACTGAAATGCACAAACACTCAAATTAAATGTTAGTGGGGGAAAAAAGAAGTGATTTTTTTGGCTCATCTTTTACTACTGTAACCGTTTGGTAAACATTTAACTGGACACCAGAGACGAGAAGTTGAAATAGTCTAGTTTTAAAAAGGTTTAAGAGACAGGAGTGGACCTGGCAGAGCTCAGAGGGGAAGAAACCTCTCCTGGCTGGCGGTCACGGACTCATCCATTATAGAAAAATAGTCTGAAGAGTACAAGACACTGGTGTCGGTAAAAAGTAAGAATTGATGTGTTAGTAGTTGAAGTTCCTCAGAATCTCTGGGAAAGTGCCAGGAAGAGGGTCCACAGAGGTGAATCGCGTCAGGAATCGCCTCAGGCTGACTCCTAGGTGGATCTGGCAGGCTCAGGATGAAACTGGTGGAAGAAAGGTCTGGAGAGGGCTTGAACCGGCTTGTGGTCAGGTAGTCTCAGTGCACAGAGACAATCCACAAGTTGAACTTAGGGGACTAACCAGGCTCTGGATCAAACATCAGGCTAGAGTCAGAAAAACTCACTAAAGAGTTTGTTCATGTAGACGGTCGGGATCAGGATCAGCACAACAAATCTGTGGAGGGTCAGGCAGGCTCAGAGTCAAGGAACTGAACAGCTAATCCCAATACCTCAGGACCAGCTGCTAGAAAACAGAGCAAATCTGGTACCTAGGGCCGGTCTGAGAGGATTTTAAGAAGACTGAGGTGCAGGTGGAGATAATGAGCAATCTGCAGGACCTGAGGAGGGGCATTTAGGAGCACTAATCAAGCTCAGCAACTGAGAGGCTCTCAAACCGCGACGCCAGCAAGCTGTTTGTCATGTTACTTCCAAGGGCCGTCCGAGATGTGGTCTTTTAACATCCTAAGTTCAGTTCCAACGGTTTCTAATCAAACTTCAGACAGAGCCAATGTAAAGGTTTGTATGTCCACAGTTGGACAAAAGTGTGAAGAAGAGGTTGAGAAGTGAGCTGAGGGACCGAGTCTGGAGGATTTCAACTACGTAGTCACTGAGGTTTTGTTAGTAGCTGGAAATTGTGTCGGCTTAAGAAAACGAATATGTCTTCTATAATGAGGAAAACATAAATGTTTATTTTCTTTTTTTTGAAAATGATGTTGAACGTCTTTGTCAAAGCACGAGATGAAATACTTCTCCTGAGATAAAGAAACGTGAGCCTGTTTGTGACGCACTATGAACTCCAGGTTCATGGGATGTTAACTCCATATTTCACATGATTCATATGTTTCTCCACATTTTTTGTTTGTTTCCATTAACGTTAATGAAAGATGCTCGCCAGGGCGAAAAAAATTCCTCTAGCTTCCCTTTGTTTCTGCAGTAACGCCGCCTTTATGGTACATATAAAATAGGTTACAGATCATACGTCACAGAGATGACCTGGTGAAAGTAAAGCTTTTTGTTTAATACTGTCGTGATTATGAAGACAGGAAAAACACCTACCGCTTGTCACTGAACGTTTCCCATCAACAGGTCGTCTAGTTCACTGGGTGTCAGTGCAAACAAACGGGTTGTTGCCACAGATATTGATCATATATATCAAAATGCTGGATGCACAGTGCTTACAAAACACCTTTTTAACCGTTTTTGAGTGTTTTTTCATTCATTCATATAGTAGATGCAGTACGTATCAGTATGTAGCTCCTCCACAGTGACGTACCAGTGAATATAGTGATATATATTCTTTAAATTATTACACATCTGTCACTCAGACTCTAACCGCCACGTCACGTGAGTAGGGATTTCCCTGCATGCGACGTGTAAAAACGTACCGGAGGAACACGACTGCAAACTCTCGACTAAACAGGATTATCTGCTTGTCCATAACCGCAGAAAGAACCAGAAACCTGGACTCGTCGGCGCTGAGCCGTGACAACATTCACGACATTCACCCTAAAAATTCATTTACACCAGCACATTGATGAGTTCAGGGTTATGTAGCATGAACAGACATGGACTATTGGCACATCATTCATTTTACGTCGTACATTGTCTTCTTATACTTCTAAATGTTGTCACATGTTCGACCTATCGGTTGCAGATTTTAGGTGCCCGTGTGCCATCCAGTGCTGAAGTTATTCATCTTTGCTCATGAAATGTCTTGTTTCCCCCGACACCGGTGGTAGCCAATTCTTATTCCTGTGTCGTTGGATATTCTTTGGCCAAATTCGATCACTCCAACTTATTTCAGGTCTGGAAGAAAAAACAACAGGTCCTGGTGCTGAGCTCGGTGCAGCTACAGAGTTTTTACCTTGCATAACCCATCAAACGCTGCGTGAGCCATCCTCAACGTGCACGTCAGTGAAACGGTGGACAGTCACCTCCCAGACATCTCTCATCAGGAGCTTGCTTTGCGGCGATTCGTTGCAGACGTCTGTGAGTGAAAAAAACAAGCCGGCTGGAGTGTTTGCTCACATACAAACTTCGACAAATATGGCTTTAGTTTATGTCGTAGAACCGCGACTATTGATTTAAATCTTTGATGAACGGAGCCACTTCAGTTTGTTTTATGTGCCAAACTGTAAGAAACTCGTGCTCATCCTCTCACATGCTCTCTGTAGCACTAACCTCATGACTCCATCCATTTCTGCTCATCTTCAAACCAGTCGACGCAGAACAATGTAAAAACATTTTTAAACACACACCGTGTGTTTGGAGACTTGTTATAGCAAGTTCTTGTGTCAGTGTCAGAATAACGTTTGATAAACTCCAACAGATTTGTAACTTACAACTCAAAGTTCAACCATGCACTTTGTTATTTACAAATATAACAGAGGTCAAAGATCAGGGTCAGTAATCCGGTTCAAACTTTGTATCTGCATCATTTGTCCTGCTCATTGGCATTAAGAGCTACGTTCTCCTGTGAGGTCTCTTTCCATGTCCCTCTCACTTCCCTCTCCATCTCTTGTCATTTTTCCCTCAGATTTGACCATCTTGATCAACCTTTCAGCCCACAAAACAAAATGCAACGATCTAATCATGGCAGCTGGATGCAAATGAAGCACTTGATTCAACATTTATGTCGAGTCAGCTGCATGTAAATGTAAAAACAAAAAACATGCAACACAGCGGGGCTCACCATCACGTTCCTTATGAGAAGATGCCAAAGAACATGATCAAATGATCTTCTTACTTCAAACACAGATGTTCATTTCATCACCTGTATCAGGTTTATGCTCAAACTTTCCATCAGTGAGTAGAAAGAATCAAAGATATTTGGAGGAAACATTCGTCTTTGAAATAGACATGGGAATGATGAAAGTAGGAGTCAGTGTTTCGCGCTTCCATCCCCCTGAGCGGTGCTGGCTTCTCGTGATCCCTCTGGATCTTTAGATCTTTTCCATGGTTCCAGTTTGTTTTCATTCAAGACTTTTTATCAGTTACATCGAGTAGTTGGCGTTGGTCAGAAAGGCTGATGCAGAAAAGGATGTTTAGGTGTAATCTCAAATCCATCCTCGTGTCTTTTCTTTAATTTTTATCCAAATTAGAACAGAGGTCTTATACTTCACATTCATTTTTCTCCCTTGATATGGGAGGTGACTGGGAGACGCGAAGAGAATATGCTTTGAATTGAGGATGGTGTCGCTATGGACGGGAGCTTAGTCATCTCATCATAAGGTGGACAGTCCTTGGATGTGGGCGGCGCTGAGGGAAACTAGTCATTAACCAGTCATCTACCTCGCAGCTTTCCCCTGTGTTTATGTTGCGTTTCTTCTCATCAGCAGTTGTTTTGCACACAGCAGCAGCCTCCTCTCTATCTTGCAGCACCTGTTTCCTCCTCAAACTTTAACCATCATCGTTTTTCCATTAAGCACTGCTGAAAGAGCCGACAGGGAGAGAGGGAGAAAGAAAGGAGGTGTGTGAGGGAAACGCGTAACACAGCAGTGCCCTGACCTCCAGACCTCTCTGGTCGCACTGTGGGCATCATATACTCGAAAGTTTACTTTTTCCATCAAGACAAAATGAAAACAAACCGAGCGCTGACGAAGTGAGAAAGTAACATTCTGAAGCCTTCTCAGTCTGCATGAGGTGTTTTTCTACTGTCTGACAGGCTCTTTGGAAAAACAGATAAGCACTGAACCTACTGCTTGACCGTCTGTCTGTACGTCGGTCTGACTGTTCGCCTGTCTGTCTCTCAGTTTGTCTCATGAGCCAGAGTCATATATAGAGACTTCCCAGAGTTTGACCAACTGCAGCACTGATCTCCACTCAGCTGTCTGCCCATCCACCTCTCATAACCATAGTTCGGACTCCAGTCGGTGTTGCAGTCGACACAGAGCTTCCTCTCTTTTGATCTCATTTGGCCAAACTGTCTCTATGTAGGGCTCTGCCTGCGTGTGCCTGTCAGTATATCTGCATTGAATTGTTTCTTTTTTCTTTTGAGCTCATGCAGCTTCTTTTCCTCTGTTTGGGTTTGAGGGAGGGTTGCATGGACCAACTGCAATGGCCCAGGATTGTGTTTATGCACGCACACACCATACACTGCATAATGCACCTTGAAGTACACTCATAGAGCTCATTTGTATGTGTGTGTGAGAGTGAGGAAGAGAGCGTACGTGACGAGTATCTGATTCAGCATGAACTGGCTGCCTCTCTGAATGTGACAGGGCTGATGCCCATGCTTCTCTCTGAACTTCGAACCAGTCACCTGCTGTTTCTAGTGATCTAACCAATCACAGACTGTTCTGACCTGCTGCTTCTCTGTGATGGGACGTTTCTGTTTTGCAACATTTGTTTTCTTTATCCCACAGCAATTTCATCTTCAAGCATCATCATTTCAATCAATTTGATCTCCTCTGTTTCTCACTGCTGCATGGCTGCAGTGCACTTTGCACATGTGCATGAGCGTGCGTGAGCCTGCATAGAGGAGCTGAGTGACTGACTGACTCACTGTTTGGCTCTTGATGTGTTTTTGTGGATGAACCAGCTATCCTTAACAACAGCACAACTCTCTGATGCATGCAGACGCCAGACTTCAAGCTGCAGAATACGAAGAACTCCAGCTGCTGGTCCTCTCCCTCAGCCACGGCTGCAGCATGCCCGTTTGTGTGTTGATGATGTGTGTGTGGTTACTGCTTTAGGTTCTTATACGATTCTTGTTTTACTGTACATGAAACTAAAACAATCACCATTCCTGCTTCTTCTCCATCTGTGCCTAACAACCACCCTTCTCTGTGTGTGCATGCATGTGATTCCGTGTGTGATATGAATGTTTCCCATGTGACCTGTTTTACCAGCCCCACACACACATTTGCCACGTGTGTATGCAGCTTCTGTGTGGTTTGTGACGGTGGCTACTGAGTGTTACTGTCTTTTGGTGTTTGGTGTGTGAGAACTGACAAGAGCTTTCATCAATCAATTCATTCAGAAACTTTTTTTTTCTGTCATTTTTGTCTGTGGAAAACACAGGATCAGGTGGATGTTGACGATAAACAGTCCAACATATCTGTGTTGCCGAGGTCAGAGGAACAAACGTGAACAAGAAAGTACGCCACATGTCACTTCTAAAGTTTCAGGACATTCAAAGAAAAATAAACTAACGTGAAAAACTAATTAAACTCATTAGGTCGATCAGGAACACAAAGTATTTTAGAGTCAAATGTAAAGACCAACTTCTAATAGCTAAAGCTCGGCTGAAACTGGTTCATCTAAGGGGACAATGATCCCAACAACACACAATGTACAATAAGTGGCTGAAAAAGACAAGAATGGACCTTTCAAGGTCCCAGTTGAAGACCTTAAGCTTATTGAAGTGTCGTAGCAGAACCGAAGCAAAGTTGTGCAGAATTACTCCACAACCATGTGAGGGACCGATATTGTCGTCCAGAAATAAATCACCTTTGTAAACGCTGATGAAGACGGGGTGAACTTGGGTTTTCACTCTGCATTCTTGCTTGGTTTAGTCTCACTTTCGAAGGTGTCCTTTCTGCTTTTCATGGCAGTAAATAGTATCCTCAAGTGAAGTCACGGACCTTCGAATACGTTAATAGGGGAAATCCAAGTTCCCATTTGAATGGAAGGATGTTTTTTATAATCCAAAAACATGCCAGATGAGTCTAAGCAGTATTATTTCTAGGTCTAAATGGTATTCTTTAAGTTATTAATTTATATTTGTTTCCGGTTTTGCATCTAGAATAGCCAGTTATCGATCTTCTGCTTTTTATGGAACCTGCTTATTTGCTTTCATGCTGGGAGTTCGTGATACCATAAAAAAACAGGTTATCAGGATGCTTTTGTTTTTTAACGGTAAGAAAATACAGAAGCACATCTGATCTGACTCAAAGAGCTGCAGTCTGCAGCCTCTCACAGGAAACGGTTAATACCTTGGAGTCTCGTGTACTCAAACAGTTAATAAACTGATTAATTCATCTTTGACTTTAAGTTTTTCTTGTCAAAAGGTATAATATAACTGTATCCTGTTAGTTAAACGTGTGAAACTAAGTTAAGTGTATTTAGATGAGTTTATTCGTGGAACGTCCACCTTTTTTTACAAACATCTGCAAAATCCCAAGAAAGAATGAATGTTACAGATGCGTGACTGTTTGAAAAGCCTAAATCTGCAGTTTTAGAGACTGCTTTAGATCCAGGTTTGTAAATTCACAGTTAGCTTTTCTACGAGTATTTCTACGAAAACTGTCAGCCTGAGAGGGGCTGAGATACAACGAAAAACATATTTGTAACCTGTTGGAAGTTAGTGAATATTGACAGAGGGTCAGATGACCTCACACTTCCCTTGTACCATTTTATTTTTAAAAAATCCTTCATATTATGTCACATTTGGGAGCAACAACGTGTCTGGATATAAAGTTGATCAAATTTCCTGTTTTTCAACCCTATGTAATGTTATTTGCATTGAATCTTTCCGAGCATCACGTTCTCTGGCTCATAGCTCAGCGAAATGTTTCACTGGGTTTGTTTATTATTATAATAAATTATTATTTAAGGCTGTGGAAGTTTTCCGCGGCATTAGAATCCTATGGGATCAGTAATATAATCTATGAGTTACATTTTAGGATAAGCCAGGGATTCAAAGACATAAATCTTTCAAAACTTTAATGATTTTAAAAAGTAAAAAAGCAGGTCAAGTTCTTCAAGATGTTTAATGATCAGTAATGAAGCTGAACCTTCGTCGCTCCATTAGAGGTTATTATCCCTGACGCACATTAAACCTGCTCTTGTCTCGTGGATTGTTGATGAGGTCCGAAGTATCTGTGATAAGTGTTTTAGGTTGTCATTTTATCCCGTATAGACCGGGATGCTTAGCTCCGGTATAAGATGCTGCATAACCATGGACAACAGGAAGGATGCTGTTAAAGTGTGCCTCCAGCATTTATGCCATTATAAGCTGTCCTCTGGCTCTTGTTTAATTTTTAATCGCTAACTGAACTCTCAGCAAAAAAGCAAATAATTTAAACTCAAAACTTTTCCTGGTGTTCCAGAGATACTTGTCCACCCGGTTTATTTTTAACCTGCTACCGAGATTCGTTTCAGCTTTTAAAAAAAAACAAAAAACGAATCAAAATGTTTAGTTTGCTAAACAAGTCGGACTACAAGAATTGATGAAACTACAGCCACCTGGCCCTGTGTCCATCTGTGAGTCTTTCACTCTGTCTTCTGGAGGACACAAGTCTGTCTCCCTCTGGGTTTCCCTTTTCTCCTTTCTTGCCTTCTTATATCTGACTTTCTCCTGTTTTTTTCTTGTGGTCTCTCCCTCATCTTCCTTCCTCTCTCCAGATGCGAGTGGTGAAAGCATTCCGTAGTTCGCTGTACGATGGCCGAGAGAAACCAGAATCCCGCAACTCCATCCACAACTTCATGGCCCATCCGGAGTTCCTCATCAATGACCTCATCCACAACATCCCGCTGATTGATGACACTGATGTGGACGACGAATCAGAGCTCAGCAGATACCAGCACCTTCACCCAGCCCTACGTAAGCCCCCGCCTCCTCCCACCCAGCCCCCAGCTCGCACCCGTCCCACGCGCCCCTATCGCCAGTACAGTCTCCCAGTGACCCCCTGCAACCGAAACAACAACAATAACAGCAGCAGCAGCAGCAGCAGCAGCAGCAGCAGCAGCAGCTCAACGATGACCCACAGCAACAAAAACAGAATCAACAAGGGTCCCTCCATCACCCAGGGTCCCCATCACAAACATCACCACGACCACCATGGCAGGGACAGGTCTGTGAAACCCCCCACCCTTCACCCGGCCCATCTCTACTGCGTGGAGACCTCATTATAACTTAAGCTGAACATGGGTCGAGGGGAAGGGGAATGGAGCTTCGGGAAAGAGAAGGAAAGGGTGAGTGCAAGAAAGGGCTGAGGACACGCAATGACATTTTCATCCAGTCTCCCTCACAACAAGCTCGCAAGAGGGAGTAAAAGACGAGGGAGGCACACAAGGGAGTGGACGATAGTCGGAGACTTTTGCTCGCAGCTCCCTGCGAACATGGCAACTTTACCTCCCTTTGCCCTGTGCCCTTTTTCCAGCCCTCTCAATCTGAATTCCTGCCTCCACTTCCCCACCCTCACCCAGCCTGACCAAGTCTGTTGCTTTCCCTGAGGAAAACCACCCACCCCATCCAACCCCGCCCAGCCTCATGCTCACCTTTTCACACAGGTCTGCTCTCGCTGCGTTGTCCTGAGCGAAGGTTGGGATGGGGAGGGAGGGCAGGACCGACAGAAACCACCAACCCCCTCGATGCTTCAGCAGAGGGCAGGGGGCTGACTCGCTCTGTTTCTAATAGTACTCATAACTAGTGTTGTTGTTGTCATCTACCTACCTGCCACCGCCGCCGCCACCTGCGTGGCTAGAGCCACTTTAAGGTCACTTCTTTGCTTGCGTTATAAGAGAAACGCTTTGTCAAAGCTTTAACTAGACTTCAGCCATTTCCATCTTTGATATATTTATTTCTTAACATAATGGTGCTCATTTGTTTCTTCATTTGACATAGCTTTATTTCTTTTTTCTGGTTTTTTCATCCCTCTCTCCCTCTCTCTTTCAGTGTGTGTGTTTTGTCTTGTCTCTTCTGGAAAAAAGTAACAAAACAAATTTCAAAGAAATTGTTCATTTAAACCTAATAGTTAATAGGATGGCTGCAAAAAAGAAAAAAAAACAAAGAACTACAAGCTGAGGGGTGGTCTCATGTGTATGCAGTATATGTATATATAATTTGAATGTTTGAGAAGCAACAGCGCTGAAGTCTTCATGTTCATCAGCGGTTTTTTCTTCAGTCCTTCCTGTCCGGCCCCTGAATGCCACCTCAGCCCCACGCGACCTGTGATCTGTAATACCGCTGTGACATCATACAGTATGTGGGATGTGCACATGTATACATACAGCACAAAGGGATTTACAGCCTCCTGCCACGTCACAGTCATGTACAGCCACGGCCTGGAAGAAACCGTGTGGCTCTTCCTGCCTCCTCCTTCCGTTGGCCCATCGTCTTCTCTCTTGATGTTCCTCTTTTGCCCGCCGTGTCTCGTCCCCTCCTGCCTTTTGTCATCAGTTCCGTGTGACAAAACTTTTTTTTTTCTTTTTGGGGAAAAAAAGCTGAAAAGTGGTGAAGCATTAACCCTTTAAATGCCATCAAACACACAATGCACAGGCGATGGCCCTTTAAGACTGACGTGCACTCACTTCACTCCTGCTCATGTGCCATTGGGTCGTCTCCGCCACGTAACCAGTCTCCCCGTGGATGAGGAGCTGGTTTCATTCGTTATTCACAGAGGGGAAATAAAATCACCTTGTCAGCCACTTGCTCAAGCACGTCAGTGTTCAGGTTCACCTCTACACCCGAGGCTTGCTCAGGTCTTTGAGGGACAACCAATGAGAGCTCTTGTGTCATGTCCTTAAGCGTTCCGCCGTCATCATGATAGGAAGTTGTTGATTGTCATACCTCAAAAGAACCATCCATGTATAAAATTGGCTTGTATGTATTTCTTGCTGACAGTTGGATGAGAGGATCACCATTCCCCTCTCATTTTAATAAATACAAGGCTGTAGGTCTTATGGGACAAAAGGAGCCAAAGCTAACGTGGTCATCTCCAAAGTGGCCTTCAGCGCCTATAAAGCTCATTAACTACCACATCACATTATCTTTAGATAGTCCTCACAAAAACAGCTCGCATGCAAACCAGACCTTCATTCCTCCGTGCCGTGTTTTACACACAACACGTGTGTAAACGAGATCCGAGGCTGCTTTGACAGTGGACTGCTGCAGGAGGAGAAACGTTCTGCACGTTTATGCTTTGATGATGACTTTCAGTCTGCAGCGTGGCACCTGCAGCAGACGCCATCCAACCAGAAACAAAGGACTCCCCAGCTGACAGTGAGTGTTTGGCATAATTCACAACTCGTTATTTATGTAAGGTGTTTGTGCAGGTTCAGACCACAGTCATCAGATCTATTTTATCTTTCAAATTGATGATTCATTTAGGAATAAAATATTCGTACTCGTTAACAATTCGGATGTTATGGTCATCAAACAGGTATTTAATGATGATGTGACTTTAGCTTTTTTCTTTTTCTTTTTTTTTTAATGGATAGAAGGGCAAGAACCACATTATAAAGAGATGCAAATGATTGTTTATTAAACGTGCTAAATGTATGCATTACATTAATGAGAAGTGAGGTAAATGTCTGCAGTCTGGAAATGATCCCAGGCTCGTGGACCCGAGTAAAGGAAGGAGAAGAGTAAATAAAGTAAGGGACGGGGGGCACCAGAACAGTTTTTGGGGTGTCGTCCTGCCCCTGAACTTAGGTTAAAGGAATCTATATCTATTAGAGAAGTCGCATAAATTCAGTGTTGTTGGATACAAGCGTGTAATTAACGTGATTTATCACCACCATGTGGGCTATTGAAATATCTGTACTGCTACAATGGAGCAAAATTTATGACAAATTATATTTATTTTCAAAAAGGAAAGAACGAAATGTGTAGATGTGTCGGGTTTAGACAAATCTTCTGGCCTCTGTAAAAGGTGACACAGGTTTTGACTGTTTTGAGAGTTAGAGTGTTAAAACAAGTTTGTTTTTCTTTTTTATCTTTTATGGGCAGTTTAGTGCGTCTGGAGAGTAAACGAGTTAGAACAAACCTGTCTTTAAGTCTCTACAAAGTGGTTGTACACCGCTCTCTACTTCTGCATAGTAAAAGATTTCCACTTAAAACACACTTTAGAAATAGTCCCGATGCCCGTCAGGCCCCGCCCACCACTCGACGTCACCATGGGCCCCTGACTAAAAGATGTCAACTTTTTAAATGAATTTGTTGGGATTGTGGTGAAGTCTTACATACCTGAAGCAACACGTAAAGGGTTTGTCTTTTTTAAACCAAGTAGTGGTCCATAACTGCGTTTACAGTACAGACTTTCTTTGATCAAATGTCATTTCACGCGGACTTTAATGAACTTTAAAGGTGCTCCCTGAAAGGTTGAATTATTGGAAAGAAAATGTAAACTCTTTCTTCTTAGTCTCCCTTAACAAGTAAACCGGCTCCTTAATCCGTGTCCTGAAGTAACTTTTCCAAGGGAAGCAAATGATCCTGTTCTGCAAAATGCTGCGACGTTCAAGGTCTCCATGACCACGCGTGGTCCTCAAGGTGACCACAGGCGCCGCGTCCCCCGACCCGCGACATTCCACGGAGCGAACATTCCAAACAACCGCATCACATTCCAGACCGGCCGTGAGAACGCCCTCCTGTATCCCATCTTGCACTAAGTGTGTCTGAACCACTGACTTGTTGCCTCAGAGCGTGACATCGCTAAGCAATGCAAACCTCCCAAGCCCACTCCCTCGCTTCCTTCCTTCCTCTCCTCTTCCCCAGTCCTTCCCGGTTCAGTTGACTCCCCTTGAACTGGTCCCTTTGCCAGAATCAGACCCGGGCAGACAATATGCAACAGACTGCCATCACACCTGCTCTCAGCCGAGGAGGCGATGTGAACATACAAAACCACGGGACGTTACACGTCTGTCCTTCCAGTCGTCGGGATGCGCGCAGGGCTCTCCGAGAACACCCTCACCTGTACAGAACTCTTGTCTTCTTGAATGCTCATCATCATCGTCACCACTCTCACCTGACTTGTTGGAGCTACAGGTGGTGACACTGTATTGGTCTGTCTGTTTTGAAGCATGCATTTGGTATCATTAATGTCACTCTTTATGTGTTGGTAATCATTTAGGCTACTGTCACTTCTGTGTGCTGTTATCTCTCCACATCTGCTCTCTTCCTCTCATGCACACGCACACGCATCCTGTTCAAGTCTAACCTGTTCTATTTCAGCACCTCTGAGCACGGCCACACCAGTGCTTTCTGTTGTACTCAAACGTGCGCACATCGACGGGGATCTTTGGCGGCGGTGTAAATTTGACTGTCCAGTTCCAGCCATCTCTGTCCCTCCATTGAGCCACGTCGCATCATGATGTTGTGAGAGTTTCACAGAAGGCGAAACACAATGTGAAAAAAGAAGAATGTTTTATCAAAATTATAAATTGTACAACTGCACCGCAACTGTACAGATCGCCCAAATGTGCACATGTGCATCTTTGATTTACAGGTACTATGTTCCTATTACACTTTTTTTTATTGTTTATTTCTTTTATTCCTATTGCTTTTTGTAAAGAGAGGAACAACAAAATGGAAGCACTTGTATATTATTATTCTTGTTTATTTTCTCCATTGGTGCTCCTACTGATGGAAAAAGACAGCTGCACATTCTCCTGAGCATACTCTGAGGACTGTGTTTTCTGTCTACCGAACAGCCTCGGAAGTGCGCAGAGGTTTGGAGATAACCAGTCTTTTAAGACCAGGGACACCATTCTGTAAATAGAAAATAGGAGAGACAAAGGCACTTTGTGGTGATCTGGGAAGAGCAGAGGGCGATGCAGAGCTAGAGACCGCAGGAGTGCAGTGCATCATTGCATTGTTTAGGCTGCTCTTTTGGATCTGCGACCAGTATTAACTGCCATGTTACAAGGGGACAGTCGAGGCTTTACATTATTCATTATACATACTGTTGTAAATATTGTGTGTGTGGAATCCCCTTTCTTGCACAACGCAGTGCTGTTCTGCAGACAGAAAATGCAGTCTTAACTGTGCTAAAATGAAAAAAAGACCAAAAAAAAGTTTAAAAAGAAAAAAAAAAACCATAAAACATAAAGACTATTGAATATATTAAAGAGTTACCTGCCTGTTATTTAAGCAAATAAATATCTATATATGAGAAAGAACACACCTGTATACTGTAGACTTAATCTGTATGGAAATCTAAGAGAATTTAATGGGAATTAAGTCCACCACCTTTTGTCTGTATGAAAGAAAAAAATAATACATCAAAGTATTCTACAATAATAACTTTGACAAAGTCTTTGTGGTCCTGTGGTTTTTGTTCACGTTTTTAGTTCCATTATGCTCATTCCAGGAAGCGACTCTTGCGGTGAACGTGCACGAGCAGAGTGCATTTGACCCGTTAAAGACCAGCAAACATCTGAACGCCATCCAGTCCTCAACACAAGTGTAAGAAAGTGATGCTTTGTGTAAACTGGATGGTCTTGGTGATTTTTCATCAGTCGACCTGTAACTCATTCAGACGTGCCGTTTCTGTGTTGATAAATGTTTTACAAAAATTATTTATTTCTCAACACATGAAAAACGGAGCTAAGACGCAGACGGTTGTCCAGGGCGTCGTCCTCTGCACCTTTAATTATTTCAGTCATTAGTAGCGTTAAACCAAGGGAAAAACATATCCGGGGTAAAAATGGTATTTATCCTTTTTTTGCTTGAAACCCAAAGCCAATTTAGTTGTTTTTTTCCCCCCAACAAATAAAATATCGAGCTGCGAGACACCACAGGGCTTTTCCAGAAAATACCACATACCGCCTTTAATTGACATTCACTCTTTACAACTAAAATGATTCATTTGATCCCTTTGGTGTTGTGAAGAAATGCATTTATGTTCCCATCTTTGACATTTCTAAAATATCATTTAGTCATTTTTATGTTTACTGGGCAGTGACCGTATGGATATTTGTTTTATATCGCACCGTTTCGTCATCACTGGCAGAAGAACCTTACAGCAGCCCTCATTAACTGATCACGAATTAACACCCTTTTACGCTCTTGCATAACGCAGTCCTCACACCTGAACTTAGTTGATGTGTAGGAGCTTTGAAGTGACTCTGGGAATAAACTGAAGACTAAAGTCTCTTCCAGACTAGAAGTTTCAGCTGGTTTTAGCCCATGTACTTCAGGTGGACGCAGCGGTCGTTTTGCATCAAGTCTGGTTTCAGCGCCGTCTGAGGGCAGCTCTCTGCTGCGAGCGACGGCTGGAGAAAGTCAGAGGAGTTCATGGGAGTCTCTGGAGACATGAGTCAGCCACGCAACATTTTACATTCATTTTTTTGGCAGGTTATGCAATTATAAAACAGAAAAAGAAAAAACGGGCGGCACATGCAGAGAAGGGCACCGACGTCCGGATAAAATAGAGGTGTAGCTGTTTGCAGCTTTTTATGCTTGGCTGACATGTTTACACCAATTTCTAAAATGATGAGCCTCATTTTAAAACAGGTTTGATAAACAGGATGCTAGAGGCATTTGGCTTCATGATTTAAAAAAAAAAACAAAAAGGCACATCAATTACCTTTGTGCCAACTTAGAAATCAAGCAGACGCCACACTTGCACTTACAGGCGTAACAGATGTTTGGAAGAAGAAACGAGATTTGTTTTAATAGGATTTCCTGATGCCTTCGGGGCTTTAAAGGAGCGCAGTAGAAACGGTCATTTTTAGCTCAAGTGCCCCCCTGAGGTGCAGAAGTGGCTTTTATGACCCCACCTGGGATGGGGGTATGTGGGTGGGGTCACTTGTCTCTTAGTCAAACTCCTCTCATGTTCTCGAGTGTCTCAACAGCCGTTGTGAGGAATCCTGCTCCAAGACAGTTTAATCGTTTCTGATGTGACAGCGCCGTAAGCGACGGCGTTGGCAGAAGACGCAGCTGGGACAGGATTCAAGTTACTTTTAGCTGGTTTTTGCTGACAGCACTGACTGAAGACCACGACAGCTAGATGACAAATATTCCTGAAATTAAATCTTCTGTGCTGCTTTCGAAAGGCAAACTTCTCACCTCCACAACGGCAGAGCAGCTTGCACATCTTTTACAGCTGAACACCTCAACACACCTTTCAGGCAACAGAACTGAGACATCAACACCAGCGATGCACAGCGACACAAGCTGCGGCTTTCTTACGGCATTTTGAACAGAGAGAAACTAGTGTTGGAAATGTAACACGAAGCATTATTCTGACAACAGTAACCATCTCCAGCGTTAACCTTGCAGCAAGTCGTTTTAAAGCTGTAGGACGGAAGTCTCGACGGCCACGTGAAAAGCTGATCATCACAGAATTACTTTTCATTTTCCAGAGCAGACACATGGGAAGAGGAAACGCTCTCATGAAACCAACTAGAACCCTACCAGTGTGAGCTGAAGTGCTGCAAGACGATGTGTGGTCTTTAGAAACTACATTTTTTAATATTTTAATCAGCACTGTCTTGGAATCAGCTCATACACAGTTGGACACCATGTATCGGCTGTTTTATTACCTGGACACTAAAACAAGCAACTACTAAATGACACCAGTTGTACTGGCAGGTACAACTGCGGGGCCGCCTCGCTGAGCGTGCCGGTCAACCTGCAGCTCACTGCGGGAACGACCGCAACATCTGGCACCAAAAACCTCAAGTAGTTGGTTTAAACGTCACAGTGCACCAACAATGAAACTTTAAAAGTCACATTTATGCAAATATCTAAGAATAAATGCATCTTCTAAACACCCCTGCTCACCAGTGGATTATCATAAAGCAGAAATTATATACTTTTTAAAAAGTACAAATACATTCAACACACGGTCCTATCCACCCCTTTTCTCACTGCCAGCACGGTTATCCTCAGTGTACCGAGGGTCTCAAATGTTGCATCAAACAGCAACTGCCATGAATTCCAATAAACTCCGTCTTGACAAAGTACAACCAACCACGGGAAGGGAAGCCACAACACTGGCTCCATTTTGGCTGGAGTCAACACCCCACAGCAAACTGAGAGCGCCTGCATCAAACCCGCCACAAGATCAGTAACTGCAATCCCGCCTTTCTGTCCACAGATCAGTGCTGCCGTCACCCAAGAGCCTCACTGAGACGTTGATCTGTAAATCAAAAAGAAAAAGCAACGAGTACCTTTTTGCAGCTCTGACTGTAACACGCTCCTGCATACGTCGCTATAAACTAAAATTGGATTATGCAGCATATATGGATTTTTTTATTATTATTTATTTTTGAGAATTGTAAAAGGGCGTAGTTTGAACAGAATTCAGTACAGAACATTTCCAGCGTGCCCTGTCCAACTACACAGCTGCACGAGGGGAAAAAAGTACAACGAGTTGGCTGCAGTTCATTACAGCAGCACGGCCGTCGCCCGTTTGTAGCAGGGAAAATGGCTCATTGCGGCTTGGCGTCCTTTTCGATTGTTCAGTAATACGGGCATCTACCGTTTAAAGTACGTGGGCTAAAACACAGGCCGGATGTAAAAACCCTCTGGCCGCTCATACTTTGTACTTCCATCAAATGATGTCTTGGCCATTAGTTCTGACAACCTTTACCCAACTTGACCCAAATGTTCAGGAAAAGTAAGACCTTTATCGGCAGAGAGCTTGCTGTTCAGAAAGAGAAAAAGAGATGCATTAATATCAAGAGTACAGAACAAGACTGGATATTTGTAACTCAAATGTAATGAAAATGGAATTTATTTCTCCAACATTTCTCAGACAATATGTTTTCAAAATTAAACATGTACAGCTTATTACACATGATCAAGTCTTTTACTCACAGCAGTATGAGTGTATTTAATGTACAGCCCAATATATACAAATCTACAAAACACAATGAGACTGAAGCTTCAGGCAGAAGTGCTCTGAATAAAGGAGCAATAGTAGTCAGCCCCCAAAAGTGCTGCATGAGCTACGCTGACAGGATCAGCTTCTACGGATGGTGCAGTTTTGGTAGAATATAAATCACATATACCATTTGTTACCCATACTACCTTTAAAAAAATACCAGGCCGCGATGGCAGCAGCTTGTCCAGCCTCTTCGCCTTCCATCAGCAGAATCCACTTTAGCATAAAGAAAAATAGGTGGCGCTAAATGACAGTTCTTGTTTTACAATGGTGCAGGTTCACAAAGAGATCAGGTCTTATCAAAGAAAGAACATTTACAGATGACTTTTAGTCTCTCTGGGCTGTCGTTTCCAATCTGACATCCAATTCGATATTTGCTCTTTGTGGACCGCACCGTCATCTTAACATTAACAACTCATTCTTTAACTATAGTAAAATAAATTCTTATTACAATAAGTCAAACAAAAAAAATGAGCAAAGTACTTAAAATCCACTAAGTAGGAACATAGGCTGGTTGCTAAAGACACTGAAGCCTGTGAAAATGAAGTCTTTTCTCGTCTGATCCTTACCATGGAGTCAGGCAGGTAAAGGTGTTCAGAAAGCCACTCATCCCGCATGGTGGAGCAACCATTACCTAGAAGAAACTATCAACAAGGTTTAGCAGTAATGTGGACTCATTCCATTATCACAAAGTCAAAAAAAAAAAAAAGACAAAACAAAACAACCATGCACATCCTGCAGTTTTTAGGTAATCTTAATTCAGTGTTCTTCCACCTTCAAGATGGTCAATAAGCTGAGTCATATGAAGCTCGGTCTCAATATCAGAAAACAGAGAAGTACTTGACCCTACATTTTGAGCGACGTGCTTGCACGTTCTGCACACTTGGTGCAGAACTCCACTGAGACATGGTTCTTGTCCACGTGCAGGCAAACGCCGCCAGATGTCTCTTTCTCCTCCACTTTCACACGCTTCCTGGGCAACGCATAGTCGTGGTCATTTGAGTTGGGCCCCTGGAAAAGTGAGGAAGATAATTTCATCCCATTCACACCGCTCAGCCTGGACAAGAGCTGGGCTAACATGCTCTCATTAGCCAGCACAGCTCTCAGATACCTGGTTTCATCCTCCAACTCTTCCACCCGCTTTGACAGCTGAGTATTCTCCTTTTTGAGCTCGACATTTTCCGTTGACAACATGCCAACTCTCTTCTCCAGGCTGTTGACATATTCTTTCTTCTTGAGACGATTCAGTCTGGCAGCGATGGCATTTTTGTTGATGACACTGCTTGACTGGTTTTGCCTGTTCTTCATCCTCGAGTCGGATGACGTTCTCTCTGGAGATGAAGCAGTTGAAACTTCGAGGCCAGAGTCTTGGTCTCTGGCACCGTACACACCAAGATCAGCCAAATCAATATCAAATAGTGGCGAAGAAGCACCTCTTTCCAGTGTCCATTTCAAGTCTTCAAAGAGGTCATCTAGTGCATCTCCGGCAGAATCCAAATCATCAGCTGGGTAGCCCTGAGATGGTTTTGGAAGATCTTCCACTTTTTCCACCACATCTATAACTTCAACTTCCAACGACTGCTCCTGCATGCTGTTGGCAATGCGGCCTCTTCTTCTGGTGATCATTGTGGCGAGAGAGTTGGACCACTGTCCAGATGATCTCAGAATTCCTCTCCTGCAGACACAAAATACAACACTGTTGTTACTATCCAGCTTCATTTAACAGTTGCATCTATAAGAGCAACGTGTCAAAGCACAGTCTGAAAAATAACCTGCAACATTCAAAAATACCACCTATGGTTCTAATACAGCACACATTTTCCCAAGTCCACTTTGGTCAGTGTTGTAATAATAATGCCTTATAAACCCTAAAAGCCAAATCAAAGTCTAAATTGTTGCAAAAGGGTGGACTGAATATGTTTTTATGCATTGTCACTTTGGCAGCTCTTTTATGGTTTATTTGTTACCAGTAACACACAAGATATGACAATAATTAAAAAAAGAGGGGTCCTACTACTGACCAGCATCTGTGAATATATTAAAAACAAAAAACGTCAGAACTAAATGGTCACACATCCACATAGACGGAACACAAATACGTTTATATTCAAGTTAGTTTACCCTGTCAAATCATGTTTTACTTGCAAAGGCATAAATGCCTAAGAACATTTTCAGACTACAGACTTGTCGTCTGAAGTCTTAAAGTGATCTGTGACTGAGGATCTCCCACGAGCTGATGGCGACTGTCACCTGACTACAACCCAAGTCACTGTTTGTAAAAAAAAAAATATATAAAATAAGTAAGTAACAAAATGGTGTAATAAGTAACTAAATGTATTGATGTCATGTTGTTTATCTGTAGTTACCCGATTTTAAGACCTGGCAAGGAGCAGATAATGTTTACTGTCCAAACACGTAAAACATTTGACTTGATTTAAGGGGGCCACTTTTGAACATGTCTGTACTTTGTGCAACTCATATCCTGTTGTCATTTAATTTGATAACATTATTAGTTATTGCAAAATAGCCTTTTGACACTCGACATGAGACAGCAAAAGACAGTCACTGCCCCGTTCACGTATTAGATATATGATATATGCCCGTATCATCACAGGACGTTAAAAAAAAAAAAAAAGATATCTTTGAGCCTTTTTGTTGGAAGTTTACAACGTATTAGTGTTTGTTTTTTCTACAACTAAATTAAGCTTTGTATTTATAATAATTAACACACCTGTGAAATTATATTCAAGACATAAATTTTCGTAACTGACTTGGACTGCGATCAGACACTTTATATATACACACACAGGCGCGCGCGCAGATACTCAGCAGCTCGCGCGGCTTCTCCTGAACGTCTGACCGACGTCACCGGCTGGAGGACAAACTAGGCCCGACGGCTATTAATCATTCGCATTTTACATGTAACAACGTATAACGCTATTTTTTTAACGTCGACGGTTAACTGGTAAAAGTAAACAGCATTGATCTGGCCGATTTGTTTTCTCTGCATCAATAGCTGGTTTATCAAAAAGGCCTTTGTAAACGTAGTCTAGCAGCAAGCTAATGACAGTAGAAATACCTTTTAGTTCAGCCAACCAGCTGAAGATGACGGTAAATTACAACTGCTGGACGGCGTTAACCGGTCCAGTTGACCCGGTTCAATAATAAAACGGACTGTTGGGCCGGTTCGGTCCCTGCCCTGCAGCCGCGCTCGTGCAGCTGAAGCCACGCGGCAGCGACTCAGAATGACGCAGCGACTTTCAGCGCCGCTTCCACTAACGACTTACCCTTCCGCTTCAAAAACAAGTGCAGTAATAAATACAGCTGCTCCGTGCGTTGGTGTTGCTGCGCTGGTTACCGAGCACTCTGTAAACCTCTCAGACCTTAACAAGCTTCGGGGAAGAAAATCCACAAGACGTTCCGACGGCATCAAAACGTAAAAAGCAAACGAGGACGACACGTCTCGCTAGTTCTTTTCTCTTCTGAATGGAAACGCTCCGTGTCACTCCGCCACCTATTGGACCGGAGTGACAGCGTATCTCTGTCCTGGCTTTCAATAATCTAATTAAGTACACTACTAGCGCCGATTATAACCAGGATCAGGGAATGGCGAGAATGTTCCGTCCCTGATTACGCATTACAGGACAACAATACCAGATTCACCTGACTGAAATTGTCATTGACAACATTTTCACATGACCACCAGTCTGGACCTGGACCTCTTTCAGATGAGCTGGAGAAACACCGCTGTCATCTGCTGCTGAGGCTCCAATACGAGATATGCAACATCCATGCAACGATGTTTGGTTGTAAGCTTATTGAAACTATGCCAAATCATGGTTATAACCAAAGTTAAATGTGTTCCAGCAAAAACAAAAACAAAAAAAAAAAAACTGTCCATGTCCAGATGACGTTGGCGAGACACTTTCACATCCAATAACAAGTCTCCATTCTGTAATAAATTCTAAATTATCCACAAAAGGATTTCATCAGTTCAAAATTACATTTTTAGTAGCAACTTTATTTAAAAATCTTGTTGTAAGTCGTACTAATACAAGAAGAAACAAATTACCTTCAAGTGTCCCACATTAAAGGAAAAACAAAAACAGATCCTCTTTCTTACATTTCACTTTATTGAAAATAAAATTCCAGGAGATCTTAGTTGAGTAAACAGAAGCTACGTCTTATGGTTCAGGTCTTTGAACCCCAAATCTGTGACAGATTTTTTTAAACAGGTTTTTCTATTTTTCACTGCAGTATGTAAATAAGCCAATTATCTTTGAGGATTCGATCAAACTTATTTCTACAAAACTGGCTTTGCTGGCTACATCTTCATTAAATAATAAATATGCTGTAGAGTCATAACGTGAGATTTTTTGTCATCATTTCTGGTTCAAGACTTTAGATCAACATGCTCAAATGTAGCTCCATGAGCTCCATACACCGATGCCTCCTAAAAACAAACAACAACAGAACTATGTTAAAGTGTAAATAAAGAAACAGGGGTCAAATGACTGAATTAATTGGGTTTTTTTTTTTTCCTTAACACCTGCACAAAATATTAAATGTATTTTTGGGTGAGATTGGGAATTTTTTTTTTTACTTTCTGACATTTTATTAAGAAAAACAATATTAAAATAGGAAAAAACATATCGTCACAATTAAGGACCACAGAAACCTTTGACGTCCTGCCTTACGATGACAGTCAGCAACACCTACTTGACAGTTTTTAGGATCATTTATTTTTGCTGAGACTTTTCAAGCTCATTGATAAGATAAATAAATGCTTATAACAGCTTCTTAAATGCACTTTCAACTTTAGGTTGTTATCAGGCAGAAGACAAATTTCTGCTTTTAACAGGCATTTTTGACAACACTGACATTTTGAAGGAAAACTACTGACAATTCAGTTCATTAACAACGTCACTCCAGAAGTTGTTTTAGGGAAAAAAATTGACATATTTAGAACTTTATTTTTACGTAACAACAAAAATGACATCACAGAGAACCAGCGTCTGAAGGCTTGTAGCACATTTCCTCGCATAACAACTTGACTCAGAAAAGCTTGAGTCCAGATTTCAGCCTGTTTACATCACTCAGACTCCAGAGTGGGCCTTCGGCTGTTCGTGGGGGTGCAGAGACTCCCGGGATGTTGCGGGGGGCGTTGCTCTCGGGCTCCACTGGCTGACCAAAGACAGTCATTGGCGAGTAATGTTCCACCATCAGGGATGAAGGGTCATCTGACTGTCCAGGGACTTTCCCAAGAGGATAATTCTTCCACAGGACTTTATCAGTGCACACCTGCCACGGAGAACCTCTGAGCACCTTTGCCTTTGCAGCCAAAGCATCTTCCCAGTTATACTCTTGGGAGGACTCGCTCCGCTCAGCATTCCCAGCGTTACGCCTTGCATGCAGACGTAACTGCTGCTGCTTCTCATGCAAACTCTCCAGGGTGTATACAGGCTGTTGCGCCTGCTCCCGAGAAGTGCCACAGTCCACATGCGTGGTTTGTGTGTAGATGGAGCAGAGCTGAAGAAGCCTCTGTCGGGTCTCCAGGGGGATGGGGTGCTCCATATCGTCCAGAATTAACTGGAGCAAGTGAGGTGTGGTGACACAGGGAGCATCCAGGCATGCCGTGAGCATCTGCTGCCATCTAAGCTGGATGCGGTTTACAAATATCCTGTCCCTTATCCTGGCCTTCTTCTGTGACTTCGTTTCAAAATGGTACTCAAATTTGTTGCTGTTACAGAGGATGACCTCCGAAGTCCAAGCAGAAATGTAGAAAGTCCTGCGACTGTTTGGCTCTTTGGTGAGAAGTTTCAGCTCAACAAAGAGCTTTTCGAGGAGGAGGTGAATAAAGGATGGGGAGTTGAGCATCTTCAGCAGCGGCAGCCAAAAGCGAAGAAAGATTTGAGGGAGTCTCGGTTCAGTGGGACTTGAATTCTCAGAGGGGTTGCAGCCTAAGGTTTCCAGCTGCTCCGGTGTGGGAACCAGAAATCCATCTTCCAGCAGCACATCAATCAGCAGATCACTTGACTCCAAGGCAAACTGCTTGATCTCACCTAGTAACCAGCTCATGTCTGCAAACGGGGCCTGACACAAGCTCATTTCTTTGTCTTCATCCAAAGACTGGAACTGCTCCTTTTCATAAGATATTAGAAATTCCCGAGCAGTCTTGTAGGCTTCAATCGCTCGTTGTCTTGACGTCAGCTCATCCGCGCGGCGGTTTAGCTCCGTCTCGTCGTCCTCCTCATCTGACTGCGAGTCCCAGCCCTCGTTCGGACCTCCCCCCAGCTGTCTGGACCAGTACTCCTTCTGGAGCCACTCCAGGACCACCTTACACCCCTTCCGGCACCATTTCAGAGTGGGCAGCTTTCGATGTGTGAAATCGTGCCTCAGGTCCACGACCCACTCCGGGATGTTCAGGTTCCCGGCCAGACGCCTTAGTGGCCGGGCCACTTTGCCCTGCTGTCTCTCGGTAATCAGGTTGACGAACCTCACCAAGGCCGCTCCGTACAGCAGGACCAGGTCATCTCCGTTCAGCTGCCCGGACCGGTCCAGTACCTGGCAGCGGACCAGGTCCGCGGTGCAGTCCACGGCCACGGGCGTGCTGTTGGCGCACCTGGCTCTCCAGGCGGACACCCTCTGCAGGGCAAACCTCTGCAGAGCTGCGTCCTCGGAGTACAGGTACTCCACGACCTGGTCCCACTCAGCTTTGTTGAGCCACGCCACCACATGGCGCCTTTTCTCGGAGCTCGTTTTCTTCATCTTTATGGCGAAGGAAGAGCGACGACGAAGTGAAGCTCTGTTACGTAAATATGTTGTTTGATATTAAGGAGAATAACTCAATATTACACCGTTGCAGCAACGATGTTTACGTTTTCAATATTTTCTTCAATCGACTTACAGCGTTTCCTCGTTCTTTTTCGGCGACGGATAACTTTATTGGCCCTTATTGGCGCTCTGGTGCCATCTAGTGGACTGGAGCGGAACCGCATTAATCACGGTGCAGCACACATCTTACACAGAAAAATAAGTAATTCATTAATAATTATTTCAGGCCAACAATTTCCAATGTAGCCCGTTAAATAACTGATTTTCAATTGTGAAACCTCAAGCCTAATGAAAACGGTCTTGAAAGTCTCCATGAACTATATTTTTAAAGTTAATCTGCGTAAAAGATTTATTTTATTTTAATTATTGGCTCATCAGGCGTATCTCCTCAAAATAATTATACCGTGTCATTGCTATATACACCGACTGGATTTTAATCCCAATCAGAAACCACACAAAATTAGTTTCATTAACTAATTAATACGATTTTTATTTTATATGGCCTTAAGAGAATGTGTTTTGGGTGTTTGCATAAGTGTAGTAATTTTTCCACTTTTTCCCCGGTCTCTCAAATCTGAATCTCATTGGTTTGTGATATACACACATCCAATAGACATCGAATGGACAGGGTATCATCATAATGTGTTGTCTTTTAACTACAAAAACGTTAAAGGACAGTGTTAGTAAGAAAGACAATGTGATGAAACCATGTCTTTATGTAAACATTAACCTGCCCAGTGCAAAATGTCTGTTAAATATTCTTCGACACTGATCAATGTTACTGGACTATCAGTTTACAACTGAAACGGCTTCATGAAGTTTTATGACACACTGGTGATGTAACTTTAAGTAGTTTGAAAGGAGGAATTTAAGGTGGATCTCTAAATCCACCTTGATCCGTCTGCGCTGCGTGTCGCCGTAGCCGCAGTTCCGACCGCAGGGTGGCGCTCACACGCCGAAGCTGTTTGTATCCCGCAAACACGAAACAGAAGAAGATGAGGATTTGTTTTGGAGGCGATGGCGGGCTCCTCGACTCACAAGCAGCTCGCTCGGTTTATTTATGAATCTTTGCAGGTAAAACACGTGAAAATCAAACTGTCAAGAGACGTTTCAACTAGTTGTTTACTCGAGAAGTTGATTTGTAGTAGTTACGTTTTGTTACGCGTCTCTTTAGTGTCTTTGTTCATCCTCCCTCTTTTAGCCTTATTGATTATAGATGCGTCGGTAAATATTGTCCTTAATGTTAAGTTAACCGAGACGTTTATAAAAACACTTGGCAAACTTTGATAAAGTCGTTAAAGGCTCTTGTAAAAGTGTCACTAGCGTGCAGAAATACTTTTATGATCTCGGTTAAGAGAAATGTGTCCTGTAAAGATCAAAGCTTCGTTAGTGTGTTTAACCAGTTACGGGTCGTTTTATCAGCTCCTGTGGAGTCGAGCCGTTTCTGGGTCTGAAATGGACCTGCAGACCTTTAGGTCCAGTTCTGGACCTGCAGACCTTTAGGTCCAGTTCTGGACCTGCAGACCTTTAGGTCCAGTTCTGGACCTGCAGACCTTTAGGTCCAGTTCTGGACCTGCAGACCTTTAGGTCCAGTTCTGGACCTGCAGACCTTTAGGTCCAGTTCTGGACCTGCAGACCTTTAGGTCCAGTTCTGGACCTGCAGACCTTTAGGTGGCGACACCCACCGTGGTCACCTGGAAATGCTTTTCAGTTGAAATCAAAACCGATTCACGTTATAGACTTGTAGGTACGTATAGGTTGTTTTTATTTGTGCTTCTAAATGTAACGACCAAAAGCAGAGGTCAATGCTTTTTATGCCTAAAATGATAAAATGATAGCTTTGATGTCACTGTTGTTGCTGCCACAGAAGACAGACCTGTGAAAGAAGGAAGCACACTTAAACTCCTTTTTTTTAAAACTTCTTTTGTATCTGAACAACCAACATTGTTTGAACTAAAATTCATTGTTTTTTAATTGTCTTTTAATGCGATGTCTGTGCTTCGTGTTTCAGGCTACGTCATGCCCCTTTGTTCAGGGTCTGTACTTGCAGGAAGCAGACAGCATGCTGCAGTTGCTGTGCAGCCCCTCCGAGCTCCGCACTGACGTACTGGCATGGATCTGCAGGAGGTAGAAGTACCTGCCTCACTTTTAATTAGTAATATACACATATCCACTAATACTTAACCTGTATCTTGATGTTTCTTTTGTAGTATCAACCCGAATTTTGGCAATTCAAAAGTGATGTTGCTGAGATCCAAAGACCCAGATGTTTTGACAAAAGGTAAGGTTGCCTTCACAGAATTCACGAAAGACTTGCTTTTTGTTATTTGTTAACCTTCAGATTAAAACATGCTCCTCGTTGGTGGTCTCTCTTGTACAAACAGAAATGGCTGCATTCGGGCAGGAGCTGATGCTGTGCAAAGCAGCCGACCTGGACCTGATCAGGGTGAGGGGTTGACCAACGCTATTTTCGATATTATCAGTCAAATATTGAAAATGGTTCTTGTCGCAACAAGCAAGTGTGCCGCATATGTGGGTGTTTTTCATTAAGGGGAACGCGAGTGCTCACCATCAGCTTCGGTTCCTGGAGCAGCTTTTAACACTCGTCCCAGGGTCCAAGAAGTCAGCTGGCCACAGAACTGACGGAGAGGCGCTTCTGAATGAGCTCTTTGCTGCTGAGAATCAGCCTCACCTCACACAGATGCTCAGACCCACGCTCGACCCCTGGCCCGCCCACATCAAGTATGTTTAATGTGTTTTTACACATTATATCCTCCCAACTGCATCATGTGGTGTCAGAGTGATTAATTTGACTTTAAATAAACTAAACATGCCTTTTTTCCTCATTAATCTGCTATGACTAACATGTTTACAGTGTTTCTGAGGGGTCACCCTGCTCATTTCTGTAAAAGCCTTAAATGCAAACTTTTGGATATTTCCAAATGGTTATGAGTAAGTAAAGTTCTTCACAAGTGAGAGCTTCAAAAAACAAGACGTGCCTGGTATAAGATTCGAGGAGGAGATGCAGAGCATGTTGAACAGGTTCAAAACAGAGGTGAGGGGGGAAGTCCAAACTGCTTTCTCAATCATTTTGGGGCATTTTGGATAACTGGCACTAAGCTGGATAAACGTGGAGTAAGGACACAGTGTAAATAACAGGAATTAAGTATTTATGTTTCACTGAAACCTGACCACAAAGCGGTATTCTGCATTTTAGCACTTGTCTTACAACTTCCTTCATTTCCCATCGGGGATTAATAAAGTATTTTTGAATTTGACTTGTGTATCCAGATGTCAGACTACATGCAGAGAGCGAGAGCAGAGCGTTGAGAGTAAATGAAGACGAATCCAAGGGTTTGTGAGGAGCAGATGGAAAAATCTTGGCACATCGATGGCGAGTGTCTTTGGCTCTGAATTTTAAACCATGTGACACATGGATGAGAGTTTCTAAATGGTTCTCCCCTGACATCATCAGCTCAGCTTTTCTAAAGCTGCAAACAAAAACCCTGTAAACTCTCATTGATCTCCGGAGACCAACCACACTGTTTAACCGGCATCCGATTGTCATTTTATTTATTACATGCATGTATTCATGCATGTATTCACCTATAATCATTTACACTGTTACAGTTCCAGCTCTCCTTAAGGATAAACTGTATTATTTAGTTCAGTTAAGAGGTGGGAATAAGCAGGCCTGTGACATACTTGTACTGTACCTTGTTGCTTGCTGGTGTGACAGCAGCAGATGTTTGTTTTGACCTTAAATGCTCTAAAAAGCAACAACTTAAGGAAAAACTTTAATCTGCCATGTTTTACTAAAAACACTGACCTCGTGCTTTATAAGGCATTTTATTTGCTGTCTGTCATGAAAATATTGCAGATAATGTGCACATATTGTTTCTTTTGTGCACACTGGTGAGTGAGTTTTTAAAAAAGTCTTTAATGTAGTGAGTTGTTCTAAGCTGTTTTCTCTCCAAGCCCTCTTACTGTGTTTTTTTTTTTTTCCATCTTATAGGGCTTTACGCAAGAGCACCAAGTCTCCTTCTAATCACAGAGAGGAGGTTGCAGATGTTTCCGCTCTTTTACAGTTGACTCAGTCAGAACTGGAGCAGCTACAGTCAAAGGTAGGAAACGTTTGTTATGGACAAAGTAAAACTGCAGCCGGCTCCAGAACTCAGTGATTCAGTTTGTTTGTTGTTTTTTTTTTTTGTTCTGTTTGGTTTTGTTCACTGTTGTCACTTCAGTATTAATATGACATAAGAAAGAAGAGACGTATCAGAATTCACATAGTTTTATGTCTGTGTACACCAACCATTGAGATCAACTCTAGTTAGTTTTGGTCATTTCTGAGAGTGAAATACTACAAAATATGTAAAATTTATCCAATCCTAAATATTTTCAGTGTAAAAAGGGACTGATATGTTGTTTTACTTCACAAGCATAATCTTCAAAGATCTGTCTGAACAAGGAAAAAAGTCCTGGGGGTCATAAATGTCTTCTCTGTTTTATACTCACGTCTGCGGCCTTTAGTGCGATTTCCTGAACAATGAGGATAAAGGTCTGGCGTTCTCTCCGAGCTCACTGCGCCTGGCAGCTTGCGACCTCCAGCAGCTGATGACTACTTTCAGCCACGTTTACGAGACGGACTTGAAAGCGTACTGCAGCCGGGATCCTCCCAGCTTCAGCATGGAAATCGACGTCTTCCAGAGAGTCCACCAGCTGCTGCTGGCGTGCAACACGGTAAACAAGCCCATCGGCATGCTGCCCTTTCAGGGTTGTACAGGTTAATTTGCAGCCAGATTAACGAAAAAAGGGCTACATGCATGCATCTGGAAAAATAAGGGATAAAAATCTGTTCGGAAAGTTGAGCACACCAGGCTAAAGCCAATACACCTGCTACCTGCAGTAAATCCTACTGAAAGTGTTGCTTTATCATCATTTTAAAACTGCATTTAGGTTTTCCTAGTGTTGTTCCCAAGCCCAGATAAATGAGGAGCGTTGTTTCTGGAAGGGCCCCTTTCCCAAATCAATGTGCAGAATCTGAGATCCACTACAGCGACTCCTAAAAACAGAAAATTTAAAGCGGGTTACTGACTCTGTGTCAGAGTTAATCCTAGTACAGGCTCCTCCCTCTCTGCTTCCTCTTAAGTTGTCCTTTTAAACATGACCCAGGAATCAGTTTTATTTGTGACAAACTGTTTGTAATCACTTCAGTGAAAGGACAGAGGTTTTTGTAATGGCATTTTTTTACAATGTAATTTAAAATGAAATGCTGGATCACAACCGATAATGGAAAGACACACGTACATCCTCATACCTTTTTCAGGAAGCCTCCTCTCTCCTGGTACTTTCAAAATATAGTTTGAAACAACTGATATCCACATCACAGGCGGGAGGAAATTTGAGGTGTAATTTTATTTTTAAATGATAAACTGACACAAACGTGATCTAAATGAACATATTTCTGTATTGTTTCTTGCTCTCAGGAGCTGGAAATGCTGAAAGAAGTTTCAGAAACATCTGCAACTGTCAACGAGGAAGAAAAGCAGCTGCAAACACAACCTCGCTACTGGAGCAAAGGAGAGAAACGCACCTTACGTATGTTACTAATATGCAAACTTCTTCAGGTATGTGATGTTCGCTGTAGGTCGCGTCATACTTCTCTGCTTCCCCACCTTCTAGCTGACCAACTGGAGGAAGTCAGGCGAATTCAAGACTCCCTCTCCCATCTTCATTCCTGACTGCGTTCTGTTTTTGTTGGAGACCTTCACAACCTCAAAATCACAAAGCAAAAATGGGAGAAGACCTGTGGTGGCACAAACAGAAATGTTGGGTCATACGGTTCGTTGCAGCCGGGACAGCCTGGGACAGACGTCTGTCATCACTCGCACCATAACGCAGGCAAATCCGTTGTAGTGACTCTTTAAGTCAGTTATTTTCCCTTTTACTTCCTATGCACTGCTGAGTGGGAATATTGGTTTTTCTACTTAATAAATGTTTCAAACTTCATTTGTAACCCCAGCAAGTTTGATGTTGTTCTTCAGTAAAAACAAAAGTCTGGTTTTGGTTCAAGTATTTACTCACTTTTCCGTTTAATCGTTAACAAATATGCACACTGTTTAGCCAAAAGTGGATTAAATGTGAGCGGAGTTGACTCCGGTCCTGAAAGCTGTCAGACTGGAGCTGCAGGTTTGGGGGACGCCACGCAGGGTTTCTGCGGTTTGGGGGACGCCACGCAGGGTTTCTGCGGTTTGGGGGACGCCACGCAGGGTTTCTGCGGTTTGGGGGACGCCACGCAGGGTTTCTGCGGTTTGGGGGAAACCACGCAGGGTTTCTGCGGTTTGGGGGACGCCACGCAGGGTTTCTGCGGTTTGGGGGAAACCACGCAGGGTTTTGCAGGTTACGGTCCTACGGTCCTCTCCCCCTCCCGTGTGCTGGGTCAAAAGCCTTTGCTGGCCAGCCAGTCCTTCAGCTCCTGGTCAAAGTGTCCTTTGACTTTCAGAGTCATTGTGACCTCGTTGACCTGCGTGGGCAGCTCCTTCCCCGTCACCTTCTTCAGGTGCTGCTTCACGTCCTTCTCCAAAGCCCAGATGTCCCCCTCCACTTTCCGCACCAGCGTCATTTTGCGGTTCCCGTGGGTCAGGTCGGTGTAAACCGGGATGTTGTGCATCCGCGAGCGGCGGATCATGTACGGCAGCGGCGGCGGCGCGTCCGCCGGAGGGATCCAGCCGGAGGGGCAGGGACCGGCGTGTTGAGGCGGGTCGGGGACCCGTGACGGCGGGATGAGCCTCTCGACGAACTTGTACTCCTCCGTGGACTCGATTATCGCCGTCTTTCCCTCCCGCGGAGCGGCAGTAGAGACGAACCTGAGCGCGGCGGCACCTGGAGCCGCGGTCCGGCTGTTCAGGCTGCAGACGAGCCGCAGCGTCTGTCGGAGCACCGCGGCGCGGAGAGCGAAGCTGCCCGCCATGCTGGAGCTGGTCGTGTCGAATGGAACCAGCTTCCGCTGAGACCCGGAACCGGTTTCTCCACACGGACGTTACGTCATCTTTACCGTTTTTTTATTTATTTATAACAAAACTAACATGGATAACAAACAAATTATATTACAGTCATACGGTATAAGTAAAGCAAAGAGAAAAAAATGACATTTTATCAGGTAATAAGGAATATAATCGTTTCTATAAGACTTGATATCTTAAATATTGGGAATGTCAGGCTGGATTCGGTGCTCGGGTGACGTCCAGGTCCAGACTGGACCTCACTGAGCTCCTCGGATCGACCCAGTCTGACACAAATAGTTGTAAAAACAGTCGGAATGTCTTGATTTTATACACCTGTGACCACGGAAGTGACTGGAACTCCTGATTCCCATTTTGCGAATAATTGGAAATATAGTGTATTTGTATCTATGAAAACATTTCAGAACTTTATCTCGAAAGCAGCTATTTTACAATTTGTTTGCCTTGGTTAAAAAAAAGTCAAATAACTTATGTGATTTGGATATTCATTTCATGGTCTACTTTTCCTGCAATTCGTAACTAAACCTGCAGAGTTGTACCCCGTCTTCTCTTTCGTGGTGGGTTTTTCTCATCAATCAAATATGATCTGAACGATGAAGATAAACAGAGCAAACTGAACACTATGAACAACACGGCCACAGCTTTTGTCCTCTTCACTGATCTAATCTTCATCTCAGCACTTGGATTTCAGGAGCTGCAGTAGTGGCCTACCTGACTGCATTGTTCTAAAAGCCAGTATATACACACACACACATATATATATACATATATACATACGTATATATAAATAAGTACGTATATACATACGTATATATATATATATATATATATATATACATACGTATATATATACGTATATACATACGTATATATATATACATACGTATATATATATACATACGTATATATATATACATACGTATATATATATATACATACGTATATATATATATACATACGTACATATATATATATATACATACGTACATATATATATATATACATCCGATATATATATA
>CM026204.1:3830795-3915795 GCA_014839995.1 Xenentodon cancila | reverse complement strand
ACTGAGCACTAAAGGCTGCACTGGTAACAGACGAGGGGACATTTATACAAACAGTTAAAGGTCTTGCACAAAAACCCAAATGTGAGGGGGACACATTACTCGCAACACTCTTCAATCCAAGTCCTGTGACTGTTCATATAAAACCTTGTTAAGTCATTTATCATATGCAAGAGGTCCTCCAGTGTAAACAGTGACATCCATCTAAAGCAAGGGCCCAAAATGATCCTGACATTGTACTCTAGTTTAGACTAATCATCAACATGTGGCTGAAAATGTAAAAACAGACTAAGCACAACTGACTGCTAGTTTACAGTAATAAAAAGGTGCATCTTTCTCCTCCCTAAGTTTACTGAAAGACGAGCAATGAAACAAGAAATGCAGTGAACGACCGGATTACAGTGAATATGATCCAAAAAGAACAAAAAAACAACGTTTTTTTGTTGTTTTTTTTAAATTGTGATCAAACAGGAAATTGTATATTGGACACAGGAGGGTGATGGAGCTGTAAACTACCGTTTCAAAAGGAGACCAGATTTCAGGTGTTTTTAATAGTGGTACAGGTGGTGTTCTTAGACGGTGATGTGGTAGGGGCTGCCAGGGATGTGTTCGTCCCCCCACTTCACCACGAGGATGTACTCCCCCTTTTCTTTTAGTTGGTAGCTGACGTTGTACATGCGGTTGCCCAAATGTTTGACAAGGATTTCCTCACAAGGAACTTTGGGACCATCAACGCCGACCAGGAGCATGTTGCGACCTGCAGGACCAGAACAGACACACGTTTCTGTGACACAAATGATTTAAAAACACCAGGGGCAGTTAAATTATTTTAAGAAGTTTTGATTTTGCAGTGGTCCATCCGTGAAAGTTTCTGCGTTGGACAATTTGCAGTTTCACTTGCAGGTAGGGCTATAATGTCATGTATGGACAAGACAGAATTAAAACAAAACCTGTTATATTCACACCTGCTTTGCTGCAGTCGACACAGAAGTTGTTCTTCTGACCAATGAAGCCCTTCGTCAGCCCCTGGCCTTTAGCCACCACCTTGCTGGCATCCGAATGGGCCGGCACGCTGCCCTGCTGAGAACAGCTGATGGCACGGGTCACGGGGTCAACCATGACCGAAGATGTTTCGTGCATACTGTGGCTGGACACGAGCTTGGAACCTGGAGGATGGAGAAGGGAGTAAATCAATTTTAGGGGCATGTCCATTAAGTTTTTAAAAATCAAACACACACTCTTCCTCACCTGTGATCTTGGCCTTAAAGGGGCTTCCCACGATGTGGTAGGGACCACCGTATTTGATGGAGATAAGATAGTTGCCTGGAGCCATCGGCGTGTAAGTGACTCTGTAGCCTTCAGGACACTCCACACAGTCCATCTTTACCTTGGAGGGCCCGTCAATGGTCACAGCTAAAGCACCAGGGCCTGCAGTGCTCGTGTTCACCACAAATTCACATGCAGTTCCTGGAGAAGGCCGAGACGATGAATGAGGTCTTGTTCATTTTCCTCTCACAGCTGAAAAATCCCATACTGCACGCATTGTACAGATATGGAGGACCTACCCGTGGTGCCTCCCTCAAGTCCTGCTCCGTAGGCGGACACCATTCCTGGGTCTCCAGCCTGTCCCGTCTCTCCAACCCGGATCTTAAACGGACTGCCTGGAATGTGACTTCCATTGAACTTCACGTCGATCAGGTAAAGACCGTTCTCTCTGGGGATGAACCGGACTGCATACTTATCTGGAAATGGAGCAGAAGGCCAAGCCGAGAGTCATGAGGGTTAACAAAAAAAAAAAAAAAAAAAGAAAAAGAGCTGGAAGCATCCGCTTACAGAAGAGTAGACGAGTTCCTCTTGGATTACCTTGGTCAATCTCGGTGACGCAGCACTCCTCCAGGGCTCCAGATGGACTGTGGACCTTTGCGTCAATCACGCCCTTGGCCCCGTTGAGGCTGACGGCAAATGACGCTGGCTGGTTCACCTTCAAGCCCGACTCCTGCTCGACAACACATACTCGCACACTTAAAAAGGTGCATCACTGGCCAAAGTACTATCCAGCCCCCCTCCAGTCACAGCACCGTCTACTTAACAGCTTACCTGGAGGTCGCTAAAGAGGTTAAAGAGGGTTGCGCTACAGACAGGCTGAGAAATCATGTGATACTGGGCATTAAAACAAGGTGGAAAAAAGAAACGAGGATGAGCTGAAATGCTGTGAATGTTCACCGCTTCTGTGCTGGTGGGAACTTTAATGTTCTGTGAAAAGAGACAGGAAGAACAAAACCAACCATGCAGCCCATTTTAACCTCTTTAACCCTTTAGCGCCTCGCCAAACATTCGGGAGTTGGGAAGCTGTTGGGAGCCTTTAGCATGAGGCACGAGAAACACACACAGTCCTCAAGTATCCCAGAAGCCCTTGCACTTGCCCACAATGCAGCAGCAGAGGATCTTATGACTATTGCTCTCATTTTCAACTATGTGAACAAACTATTGCAACCTAAACTTTAGGAGTTAAATGCTATGGTTGAATCTACATTTTTAAGATTTGTTTCCTGTGTAAAACCACAAAGTTAACTTGAACTGCGACTGTAATTTCTCATCTGGTAAAGAAACAAACAAAGCTGAACCCTGAGAGCAGGCTGCTGCTGCATTATGAGCAGTGCGATGTGGTCTGGCGTGTGCGCGTCTCAGAGCCTCACCTGAAGACTGGCAACAGTGAGGCGGCGAGCGTCATCTGATGGCGAGGCCACCGGGACGATGAAAGGGCTGTCGGGGATGTGCTCATCGTTGAAACGGATCGACACCTCGTAGTCGCCTACAGAGGAGCAGTCAGAGTTACACAACGGCGGACATGCGTCCGAACACACGCTCAGTTCTCTCGTCTCCTCTCACCAGGCTCCTGCACAATGTAGGACACTCCACTAGAGCCGTCTTTACGGTCCTCGAAGGCAATTTCAGCCTTGCTCGGCCCCTCCACAGCGATACTGAGACCTCCAGCTCCTGCTTCCCTCGTCCAGATACTGAACTCGGCTACACAGCGGAGAGGTTGAAAGTGAGACGCAGCATCCAACATGGCATACAGCAGTACACTGTCTGCTATTAGACCAACCTGGTACTCCAGCCTCTGCTCTTTCCAGGCCCGGGCCTCCAGCACGAACCTTATGAGCCCCACCTTCGCCCAGAGGCCCAACAGTGAACTGGAATGGGCTTCCAGGCACATGCATGCCATTGTACTTCACGCAGACGGTGTGCACACCCATCTCGTCGGGGACAAAACGGATGCAGTAGGTGTTGTTCTCCCCCTCCATGATGTCTGCCTTGTGAACTTTTCCAGACGGGCTGGTCACTTGGGCGGTCATGTCCGCTATGCTGATCTCTGAAAGGACAAATGCACATGAAGTACAGCGGTTCCAGCTGCACAGAAGAATCTAGGATTTGTCTGATTTCCCGTTTCAGACACCTGGGATCTTGAGGCTGAGGTCACACTGGCTGCCGACATTGGCGACAGAAGCCGCTCTCCTCCTCCTGGTGATGCTCTCCTTCATCCTGCCCTCCCCCGTCACCTTCACTGTGAACGCACTCCCTGCATCAACACGCAGAGTTTGGTTTAATAACTGATGTGCACCACAGCTCTGCTCTTTAAATACGAGTTCATATTAAACCATGACTGACGGTATGCACCTGGCACATGCTGATCAGCAAATTTGATGCTGATGATGTAATTTCCTGGTTCAGTAGGGTAGTATGTGACCTTGCAGGTGCCGTCTTCTTGGTCCTCAGTGTTGATGTCTACTTTACTGGGTCCCTCAATCGACAGGCTCAGTCCACCATATCCTGCACAAGACGGTAAAAAACAGTTTATGAACAATCAAGCTGAATGCTCAAGATTTTAACCAAGTCTTCTTCTTGGTATTGTGTTTTTCATAAAGTGACGCACCTGCATCGCGAGTGTCGATGATGAAGTCAGCAGGCTCGAAGGTCTTGGCTTCACTCAGGCCCTGTCCACTCACGCGAACGCGACTGGCATCACCGATCTCTGATTGGCTGATCATCACAGAAATCGGGCTGTTGGGAATATGACGACCGTTCTTCTTGATGTTAACAAGGTGCTCTCCAATCTCCTTAGGAACAAATGAAATGCCTGTGACGGAAGCACAAAAACAGGAGGTGAGGGTTGTAACACAAATCAGTTTGTCCTCAATCCAATGAGATCAGACGCTCACCAACATGTCCATTACGCAGCATCTTCAGCAGGCAGGGTTCCTCACGGCCTGAGGGCGTGGTGAGGGATGCGGTCAGTTGGCTGAGATCAAGCTCTCCAATGTCCAGGGGGATATCGGCAGAAGAGCCCACCTTCAGATGGGACATCCTCATGGAGTCGTCACCTGGAGAGAGAGAGCGTTGATTGATCAGTTATGGTGCACACTGATGGTATAAGCACATGGACAAGGCAAATCGCTTCTTAGGTAAAAATGTTTGGTTAGCTCTCCCATATAAAAGGTTTGGCTCTTCACAGATAAAATTAGTTGGCGTCATGAGAACATGACCCTCAGCCACTGCTGGGGTGATTTTGGAGTCTGCATCTTAAAGTCAGATCAACATTTCTCTTCTGGAAAAAAGGTAAATGTGTGACACGCGCCGCTTTTTCACCACCGCCACACTGCAGTGAATACTGGGAAATGTGTTGCCTGAGAACACGTTGATACATAAACGTTAGAGATTTAAACATCTTTTTGTTGCAGTTGTCAAACTTTGATAAGTAATTCTGACTGCTTTGGATGAATTTGATTAGTAACCTAAATGCCTTACTGTAAAAAGATAAAATGCATCTGACCTGCCAAATTACTCCTGCTTTCTTAAACGACGTCTCCTTCTCTACATGCATGTGTTGTATCTGATCTTAATAGTTTTATAGCATTAACGGATGAGATGTTTTCTCCCGTTTCTGTTATTCTACCCCCCCCCTGGCTGCCACTGACTCAGACATTAAAACAGAAAAACATCCAGGCTAATATGAAGACGTGACGTCCTTCCACAGAGGCCGTACCAGTGATCCTGGCAGAGAAGGGGCTGCCGGAGATGTGCTTGTCATTGTATTTGACCAGGATGCTATAGTCTCCTGGCAGGACGGGCAGGTAGGAAACGGTGCAGGTCCCATCCTGGTTGTCCACACAGTTGATATCTGCCTTGGACGGACCCTCGATGGCTAGAGAGAGACCACCTACCAAAACATGACTGGTCAGTATAAAATTTTTGCTGTCCACATGGTCATCAATAGCACAACTGTAGTGCAAGCGACTGCTACGGACCCTCTCCGGCATTTTTAGTGTCAACAGTGAAGACAGCAGGCTTGTTGACAGTCCCATGGATGAGGCCGGGTCCATACGCACTAACGTTGCCACTGTTCATGTAGTCCACATAGAACTGAAGAGGACTTCCTGTAAGTGGACAGAGGGACAATCAGAGGGGCAGGACGATAAAGCAGCAATTAGATGTGAATTATGACCTTAGAGGTCAATTCTTCATTTTCACGTCGGAGTTCAGATGTACCTGGGATGTGGATGCCGTCATATTTGATGTCCATCTCATGCAGACCTGCCTCTGTGGGAGCATACTTGACAGTGACGGTGCCATCTTTGTTGTCGGTGATGTCAGGCTTGGCAACCTTGCCCGATGGCATTCGGACTTCACCTTAAAAAAAAAAAAAAAGTAAATAAATAAAACAAGCATGTCCCATCACACCTGCTCTGCAGAAATCATTAGTGACTGGGTTCAAACCTCTTCTTCATGTTACCTGTGATCTCTCCCTTCTGGATGGTGAATGGGATGACCAGGTCAAAAGGTCTCAGCCCTGCCACATCCAGACCATTGATTCCCACTGGTCTGTCTGTTGCCTGTTAACGGAGCAGAGGGAGGATGATGAGGTTGCAGCAGCAGGTGCCAGAAATGCAGACGACGCAGTTTAGGACAGAGTGGAAGAGGCTTCCAGACACCAACACGCGATGAGACAACCATGAGATGAAATGACAATGGATGGGATGATGGTACTGACATAAGCTGCTAGAGACAAAAACACTGGTGAGTTGAAGGGGAAATGAAGAGGAATTTAAGGCCATTTTGGAAAATGTTGAGCAGCTGCCCACATCAACGACTCTCAAAATGACTGCTTTAGTTTCTTAAGCAAGTTCAAAGCATGGGGCACCAAGCAAAAGAGCTGCACAATGATTTATGGACAATTACTACACTTTTAAAGCCTTTCCGTGTTGCAGACCAAAACCTCCAGGAAACTGCCATAATGTTTTTTGATATTTTGCATCTCTGTTGCACTGCCCATGTGTTTAAAGAATGTGAGTGTTAACATGAAGGGAAAGAAATGATAGAAAAGCTCCATCAAAGATGAAACACCTGCGAAGAGATAATAGACCAATGAAGTGAGGCCATGTGGGATGATGATGAGATTGAGGAGAAGAGAGGACACTGGACAAAAACTGAACTAAGAGGGTGGCGACTGAGGCTTTAGGTACCCAGGGCTGTTGAGCGTAGTACTGGGGCATTTGGCTCTGCTGCATGAGCTGGTCCGATGGAGCTCCTTCCAGTGCCTGAGGAGGGTGGGAAGTGGTTGAGGGGGGGTTAAGAGGGTAAAAAGAGATCAGGGATCGACAGGGAATAAAACAGCAGTCAGAATCATTAAGAAAATCTGACGCCATCAGGATCTGCAGGAAGAAACCTCATCTCTGCTGAATCTCTGATTGATGGAAACGGTTTTAGAAAAAAACAATCATTTTTATGGCACTTCAATGTGGACTTGATATTAAGGCTCACAAACAGACTACAAAGTTATTGCTTATGGCTGCAATAATCCTATGAAATATTCATCATCATGGAGTATCAGAATTCCCATTCTTGCCTGCTTGTGATGACTTTGACGGGGCATCTTATCAGTGTCCATTTAAGACATCAGTTTTTAGAAAACGCATCACTCACCGTGACTTGGAACGGACTGTTGGGAATGTGCTCCCCTCCAAACCGGACGCAGATCACGTACTCGCCGGGCTGCGGTGCCGTGTAGAAGATGTCGAATGTGCCGTCCTCGTTCTCAACGACGTCCACGTCGAGCTCCGCCCCCTCAGGTGTGCACACGGTGCACGTCACCTTGCCTTTACCGGCAGCTTTGGCGTCAACCGTTATGACCGTTTGTTCACCAATCTGGATAGTTGGGCCAACACCAGCGCCTTAAGGGAGGAGGGGGGGGTGATTAGTTATAAATGTTTCTTGGAGAAAATAAATGAATAAATAAATGAAAGAGCACAGACTGCCTCTGCATGCACATTCCCCAACCATGAGAGCGAGGTTAAAGTCTAGTCATGTTATTTCTGTTGTAAGTTGTTTCTACCAAGTCAGTTTCAATCGATAAATGAGAGCTAGATTAGACAAAGAGCCATTCCACCATGCCATCCTACCTACTCCGTTAGTCCAATTAGTTCCTCCAATAAAAAACATGAGGTGGAAGAGGAGACCATTACGAGAGTAAAACGAGATGGGGAAAAAAAAAAAAAAACAACAAAAAAAAACAAATTACAGAAGACAGAATGGGATGTCCTGTTAAAAGCTGGCACCACTATCCTCCATGCTGACAGAGTAGAAGGAAGGAGTAACAACTACATTACAAAGATCGATCCGAAGGCTTACCTAAACCGTGACCGCCGATTGAGACTGATAAAAGGAACGGTGAGAAGCAGGGGGGAGCAACAAAAACAAAAAAGTGACAAATAAAGACAGTCAGGTGGGCGTGTGAGGGTTGCCGGGTGGAAATAACTGTGTTCCAGACATATCAATGACAACAAACGGTGACGGTGGAGTGTGAAGCAGGGAGGAGGTGGTGTGTATGTGTGTATGTGCATGTGTGTATGCATTTACAGCAGGTGGGGGTGGGGTGTAACCGAGGAGCACAGCGTGAGGGACAACAAATCAATGCATGGGAACAAGATAAGAGCAGCAAAAAGATTCGATTCTTCACAGACTAAATTGGCTTCCTGGTTAAGCTTTGTATGGATGAAAGTCTGCTTACCATGTCAGCAAAGACTGGACGTGGAAACAGCGAAACTACTCATTTAGTTGAGTCTGCTGGCTTTAAAAATGTTACCCTTTATTTTCGCCACAAATTGGATATGTAAAAAAACTGCTTAACAGTTTAACGATATGAAACCTGACGTCTGGTCATGATCAGTGGGTAGCGATCAAAACCACCAAACAACTGATTCAATATGCTACAATTGGCTTCCTCAGAAGGGGTTCAGGCTCACCCCAAGAGTTTGGTGGCCTCAGAGTTTAAGTATTTCAGAAATGTCTGAGGAGGAGGAATCCCCCAGCAGGTTCAGGGTGGACCTGGGTGGGAACACCAGTGGTTCCCTCCTATGAGGGTCCTTTTATAAACATTTGCAAGTGCGGTGCAGGGTAGCTCAACCATCTGAGCGGGCACCTTATTTATAGAGCCCAAAGATCCGACATGCAGCCGCTCATTTGCGGTACACCAAGTTAAATCCTGAGGTGCCTCACCTGAAATGGCAGCAGGAAACAGTCGGATGCGAGTGGAAATAAAATCCTCTTAAAAATCTGATCGAGCTCTAGAAAATCTGTGTTGTAAATTAGTGGAACTTGTCATACAGAACAATACTCATTTCTGTAGTTCATAAAGAAAACTGACCACTCGGCGCAACAGAACTTACCAAAAAAGTGATGGCATTTCTACGCCAAGTTAAAACTAAATATTTTTATCTTAATTTCACTGACCTGTGACAGTGCACTTGCTGGCATCTCCGCTGGGCAGAGCCCTGATACGGTAGGGCGAATATGGGATCTCATCCCCGCCGTACTTGATGAGGATGGTGTACCTCCCCGTCATGTCTGGCACATAAGACACCAGATAAGTCCCATCGTGGTTGTCACGGATGTTGGCCTTCTTGGGTTTTCCCTCTGGGTCCTGCAGAAACAGAGGAAGGCATTACCATCGTTTTAAAACTGAGATAATCTGGTTGTATATCTTTTTATGTTGATAATGCGAGCGCTCACAGTGATCTGCACTGCCAGCAGTCCCTCGCCGGCATCTTTGGCATCAATGGTGAACTCGACAGGCAGAGAGGCGGGCACGCCCGTGGTGTTGAGGCCGGGGCCGCTTGCACGCACTTTGCTGGCATCATGGGTGGGAAGCACCTTCACCTTGTAGGGGCTGAGAGAGAAAGGAGGGTGACAGGAGGAATATAAAACCACATCCGAGTAGGAATCAGTGTTTGAGGGAAAACGGTAGATCTTTGTCATAGGCAGGTGCTCCGGTGGGTTACCTGCGTGGGATCTCCTCATCAGCGTATAAGACGTTGATCGAATAGGGGCCCTCTCTGGTGGGAACATAGTTGACGGTGTGCGTCTGGTCACCGTTGTCCACCACTTCCACTGGCTCCACAACACCTACACAAGCAGAAATAAAAACCAGTCCCACATCAGAACGCTTGAACACCAACTTTAAATCATGAATAATGCTTATTAAACGCACGTCACCTTTGGGGCCCTGCACGCGGACCTGCAGTGGGGCGACTCCAGCTTTGGAGGCGTCCACGGTGAATGCCTGCGGGATGTTGGCTCTAACGTTGTTGCCTAGACCAGGACCCTGGCACTTCACCTTGGTGCTGTCCACTGTATCACTGACTGGCACTGCAAACGGGCTACCTGCTCAGACAGAACAAGGATGAGTCAAGAAGACTTTAAAACGCGTCACTTTTCTCTCCACTGTAGCTTCCGTCTGAAGTATCCGGCCACGGCTGCTCACTTAGGAAACTGAACGTATGCTACCTGTGATGGGCTGTCCTCCGTAGGTGATGTTGAGGTTGTACGTGCCGGCCTCATATGGAACATACTCCACGCTGCAGCTGCCATCCTTGTTATCGGTGCAGGACATTTTGGCCTCTGATGGACCCTCCATTGCCAGACCGAGACCGCCGGTACCCGCTCCTCTGCAGACAGAAGACAAACATTAGGGCCATTTTTTTCCACCTTTACCTCCGAGTGAAGGCGTTTCTCACATACCGGGTTTCCACTGTGAACTTGTTTGGTTTGTTGGTGATGCCGCCTTTCAGTCCAGGACCGTGCACACGAACACGAGCGGGATCGCAGCCTTCAGTGACGGCGACGCGGAACGGACTCTTTGGCACCGGAGATCCATCATAGCAAACCTCCACGCTATGTGGGCCTGTGGAAATGCACAACATCACGACAGGTTCATGATGAAACAGAAGAACATCCAACATTTAGAGGCCGAGTCGCTCCACTTTAACTCACCCTCCTCGTAGGGAGTGTACTCGACGTTATAGATCCCATCTCCGCAGTCAGAGATGAGAGCATCTGTGTGGCTTCCAGACGGGTTGCTGATGAGGGCTTTAATGTGGTCGCCTCCGGTCTGCGTGAGAGCTCGAGCATCCACGGTGAAGTCTGTGGTTGCCTCTCTGAAGACTCCTAAAAATCACAACGTAGCACACAAAACATTAATAAAAAAAAAAAAATAAGATGGAACAAACTTATCCTTCAATACATTTCAAGGATTTCCTCTCTTTAGTGTGTTAAAACCAAATATTTGAAGGGTTGTGTTACATACATTTACAGGTTATTCTCCTGGCTCTTATTCAGAATCCTTGTATATATTCATGAGTTTTTTTGTGCAACCACTTTTTAAAAGCTCTTACTCGCCAAGGATCTGCTTATCCAACCATCAGTGTAGCGTAGATTACGCAAAACTCTGGTCATTAACCAAAAGGCACAGGGTACGTTAAAAATAAAGAGGAAGTGGTGGCTGTGTTGTAACTAGAGGATGCTAGTGTGAACACACGCGCCCACCAGTGATGCAGCATTTCAACAAGTTCCGCGTAATGCACACGGCCTGCTGGAAATGAGAAGAGGCTTTACGTTCTGCTTGGAACGTTCCAGGGGTGTTTGTGCAAAAACTTTCATGGATGTTTTGAGGGAGTTCTCCAGCCTGAGTTGTCAGTCTGATTCAAACTACTGGGATCTGGGAACCAAAGTTTATTAATGTTGCAGGGAAAATAATAAAATACAAAAGGCTTCTGGCTGCTTTAAAACCCCATTTAAACCATCAAGTTCCTGCAGCGGGTTACGTTACCTTTCCCTTCCACTCCTGGTCCAAACACATGGACTCCACTGGTATTGACTGCAGGCTCCACAGTGAGCCGTGCAGGGAAGTTAGGCACATCCTGGCCACCGTAGCGGATGGTCAAAGTGTAGGAGCCGGGGTAGAGAGGGATGTAGGTGATGGTGTAGGTCCCATCTCCGTTGTCCTGGATATGAACTTCGGCCTCAGTGCCGCTGTCGGAGATGATCTCGATAGTCAGCTCAGCCGGGCCAGCGTTGGTGCAGTCCACAACAAACTCCCCCGTCTCCCCAACCTTGGCACGCTCCAAGCCTGGGCCAGAGCAGCGAACCTGAGGTAGGAGGGGACAGGGTTAAATGAGCGCTGCCTGCTGGGCTGTGAAGCAAAACGCCAGAGATGCTCCAGGACTGTGGTTAACCTTGGAGGGGTCTGTAGCAGGGTAAGCTGTCGGGGTGAAGGGTGAACCCGGGATCGGCACGCCATCATAGGTCAGTTCAACTTGGTATGGTCCCACATCACGTGGGATGAACTTCAGCTGACTGGTCTCTGGGCTCAGCCCTGGCTCAACCTGGAACAACACGTGCCAACAGGGTTCATAAATATGCACACTTGAAAAAATGAGGATCATTGACAACATGGTCTCCAAATGGACAATAAAGGTACTAAGAAAAGTAAAGCTTGCCTTGCTGGCCACTGGCTTCCCTGCTGGTCCGGTCACCTTGGCAGCAACCTTGCCCTGACCGCCAGCACCCTTTGATTTGACAGTCACTTCTTGATCTTTGCCAACTGTCATCTCTACAATTAAAAAAAAATTAAATAAAGAAAAGAGCAAATGGCAAGTGGAAAATCATTAGACACCACCTCAGAATTAAGTCAAATCCAACTTGTCAGAAAAAGAACGTACTGTCTCCCAGGCCTGTGACGTTGACCTTGCCGAGGTCCAGTACGGGTGCCACACCGACATTGAAAGGACTCTTGGGAATGTGATCTCCACCGTAGGTCACAGCAACTCCAAGAGGACCCTGGTGAAGATGTAGATGCAGATCAAAGATGCGAGCAAGCCTAGTTCATCATACACTACCTAGGGTGAATAGGAGCTCCTTAATTCCCCTCAAACTATCCACTTCTAGATACGGCGCTACGATGAGTTTATTTTTGCACGGTCTTTAGTCTGTCAGTTCTTTATCTCCGTGTCTTTGCTATGATAACAGGGATCATACTTTTCATGCAGACAAGATCATCGTCCATCTTACCGGAAACATGTACAAAAACTTAGTATAATAAGATTCACAGGGTAGCAGGAGACCCATCTCACCTGCTGCACAGGTGTGTATTTCACAGTGTTTGTGTTGTCATGGTTGTTGATGATTTCAAAGTCCTTGACAGCTTCTCCTTTGACCGGACCGCTGAAGTTGCAGTCCAGGTTTGCCTTTCCTGCTCCTTTTGTGGTCACAGTGAAGTGAGTGGGCTTGTTTAATTCTACCCCTGAAAGGGGAAAAGAAAATCACATTTTTATGCTCATTTCCATGTTTTCAACATCACGTCACAAGTAAAAGTGAATATTTTGCATCTGCTACGTTGCTGTGTTCGTACCGCTGCGACTGAGTCCCGGTCCTTCAGCCTTGACTTTGCTGGCGTCATGAGAAGGATCCACTTTTACTCTGATTGGAGTCATTGGAATAGCCTAAACACACAAGTACCCATTATTAAATCAGAACGAGAACACACTCACCCTTTCTGTTTCACAACTCGGACTCACATGGTCAGCAAACAGCACCATGATGGTGTAGCTGCCCGCTCCAGGAGGAGTGTATTTGACAGTGAATGTATCGTTGTCATTCCTGATGATGTCAAAGTCGATGTCGGCTTCTGCGGGTCCAACCACACCGGGGGCACACTTGATGCCGATGCTGATATCACCTGGAACAAGAAATGGTGTTTGGCCTCAGTCAAAGCTGTAAATGAGGGATTGAAAATGTGAGACCGTTTGGGGATCGAGGACTACTTTCAAGGAGTTTGAAATAATGCTTTGATCCGCTTCCTTTTGTTAAAAAGGTCTTTATATACACATCTGTATATGCATTTGAGGTTGGAATGCAAATATCTTCGTACAGATGTGTTTTTTTGTTTTTTTTTTAACCCTTTTAAACTGTAGGGACAGAAGTTCTCTACTATTTGTAAGACTATGGTTGCATGTTACCTTGACCAGCCTCAGCACAGTCGACGGTGAAGTACGTCGGCTCGAAGGCCTTCAGGCCGTTCTTGGCCACTCCGGGTCCAGACACCTTAACTTTGTTTGGATGGCAGCCGGCTCCGACATTCATCTGTCGTCAAGAACACAACGGCTCAGGACACAATTCTGTGCTGAAGAGAAACTAACCTGGAGTTTGTCTTCGTTTACTCACCCTAAATGGACTGTCAGGGATGTTGACCCCTCCCCAGGACACCATGATCGTGTGTTTCACAGGTTTCCGTGGCGTGTACGTACAGGTGTACGTGCCGTTGCCATTATCTTTCACCTGGACGTCTACTGGATTTCCCTCTCCATCCTATGCAGAAGACATAATGCAAGTGTTTGATAAGATTTGTTATCAAACATTTGTTAACCAAATGTTTTGTTATCGTTCCTCTACAGCTTAGTCTTACTTTAAATTATTTCTAAATATCGAGTTTTGTGCTTCTTGACTAATTTTTCTTCAGGCGATTTGCAGGTCATGGTGGGTCAACGCCAATTCTGCTCACCAGCCAACTACATTTTTTTGTCTCGTTTTCCCCAGTTTGGTGCATCAATGGTTGAGTTAAACTTGTTTTCTTCTTCTGCTTTTATATCAATTAGATTTCTTTTAAAAGACAAAAGCTGGTTTAAAAGACAAACAAGTCTGGATGTACTGAAGCGGTGCAGAACCTGGGCCACAATCTTTAGAGGAGCTGTTCCTCCTTGTTGGGCATCAACTGTGAACTCTGTGGGTTTTCCAACAGCCAAACCACTGCTCTGAAGGCCGGGGCCATATGCCTTAACCTAGAAGAAACAATAAAAAATATCTTGCATTTAAAAAAACAAAAAACAAGCAAAAAAAAAACAACAAAAAAGGCGAGTTTTGCGAGTTTGTTTTTTTCCCCCCACATGGGTTTTACATGCACGTGCCCCCGGGTGTGCATACCTTGTCGGGGTAGAAGTCTTTCCCTGGCGGGTTGACGATCTCAGCCATGAACGGAGAGTGCTGGATGTCCTCGTTGTTGCAGAGCACATGGACAGCATACTCCCCAGGCTCTGTGGGCCAGTAGCGCACGTCACAGGACCCATCGCCCTTGTCGTCACATTCAATCTTGGCTTGAGATGGACCTTCCACAGAGAAACCTGAACAGAACGAATGCAGCAAAACGTCAAACTTTCAGGACTTCAACCTTGCACTTCTTTAAATCTCTGTGGTCCAGCTGCCTTCCTCACCCAGTGTTCCAACATTATCTCCAACAGCTTCCACCACAAAGTCAGCAGATTTGCCAACAACGCCTCCCTCCAGCCCTGGACCCCAAGCCCTGACCTTCTGCTGGCCTGCCTCGGCTCCGATCTTGACCTCAATGGGGCTAATGGAGAGACGAGGTGATCAGTCACGATGAAGGTCAGCTTAATTCACTTGTAATATTGGTGATTCAGGCGTTTCAACGTGCGTACCTGCGAGGGATGTGCTGTCCTCCCCAGGTGATGGTGATTGTGTATGTTCCAGGAGTTGTGGGGTAATAGTCAAATTCATACACGTCATCTCCAAGATCTTTTCTTTTACAAGGCTCCTCAAGTCCCTCTGTTAACAGTGACACACTGGTATATTACTCCCCCCACATTGAGTGCAGTATGTTTATATGCAGATGTCTCTGGTAGTGTCTCTTGGACAATTAAAAAAAAAAAAAAAAAAAAAAAAAAAAAAAAAAAAAAAAAAAAAAAAAAAAAAAAAAACAAAAAAAAAACAATTTAGTACATTATTGGGTATTTATCTGCTTTGTGAAGCTGATGAAACAAATGAAAAGTAGAGAAGCTTCTACTATCATGCATAAAAAAACAAAACAGGATGCAATTTAAATAAAAAACAAAAATAAAAAAAATCATATTTGTTGTTCACACACACTCACGAGGGGTTCCTTCAGATTTAATTTGCTCTGATCAGAGTTTGTGATATAAGAACAGCAGATCTAAACTGCTCAAACCCAGGCAGTGAATGATCGGAAACATTCCTTGGTTTGCACATGTTTTTAGTAAGTTTTACACCCTGCATCTGCCTGGTGTGAACCTTTGCCTAAAGCGATGGGCAAAGTAACAGTGACAACTGCTGTTTGTAATGCAACTCACTGGGGCCCTTGATGGAGACTTTGAGCTCGCCGGTGCCGGCTCCCTTTGTGTAAACCTTGAAGTCTGCGGTCTCCTTTACCCTCAGGCCCTTCGGCTGCAGACCGCGGCCCTTCGCCTTGCAGAGGCTGGGATTGCACGCTGTGGGAAGAGACACAGAGCGAAGGTGTAACGAGACCGTCCTCTTACTCCAACATGACGACCACATGCACGTTCAGGGTTTTAGTAGGGCACAACACGGTGAGAGGCGATCCATGTGGAAAAAAACCATCTCCATTCATAAAAAAGGTTTTTCATTCAGCGATCTTGTTTTGCTTTAGGTGCCTTTTAACCATTTCCCCCACCCCGCATGCTCATCCACACCTTTCTTGCTGACTAAATTTACAGACCATAGTACAGGAAGTGAGCTACTATCCTCGTACAGGAAGTTGAGTTCGCCTCATTTCTCCTGATTAAAAATGGTAACAAGAAGGAGCTGCTGAGTCACAGCTGATTGCGCTGCAGGAAGTAGAGGAAATGCCCCCCAAAAAACAAAAAAAGATTAAAAAAAAAAACAAAAAACAACCAGATTATTTTCTTGGGAGGTGACTAAAAGTTGCAATAACATTTTAATGTTATCGCAAACACACAGAGCCTAAATTTAAGTTTTTTTTCAGATGAGACAGACTGGTCTCATAACTTCACTGATGTGCACGTTGTTTTAACGACTGCTCTTAAAGCTGCAGTGCAAAGGAACAGGGATCGTTATAAAAGTCATTCCTGTGTAAAAGTTTAAGAATTTTAGCAGCCGCCAACTACCATTTCTAATATGGCAGATTTTATGCATAATTATAGGATGTAACTAATGAGTAATGACTTAACACTTATACACTTGTACACTTGTCACTCGTAGAGAAAAAGGGATACAAATGGAAATAATCCATTAAACAACCATATGAAGTTCATAGAGGCAGACTTAAAATGTTGAATTCTGTTCATTTAAAAAGTTAAACTGAAATATTTGTGATACTACGGCAGTGGGGGCCACCATTTTGATGTCATTGATCCATATTCCCCAGAGTTAAAGTAGTCGAAGGACCAAACATCGGACAATTTAAATAAAAGACGGGCACAAGTACCCATTCAATGAAAGGTTTGTGCTGTAGTTGGTTTAATTACTTTATAAAAGCTGGTTTATAAAGACACACTCATTTTACTACCAACGGTTTGGACGGACACATCCAAGCAAACAATAAGGATGTCATAGAAAATAAAGAAAATAAAACAAAAAAAAAAGTGACCTGGAAAAACGAGGAATCGGTTCCCTGACCAAAATAAGTTTGCTGGAATTATTATTCTTAATAAAAAGAGAAAGTTAGCTGTTTTTCGTGCATTTTGATCATTCTTACAGGGAGACAGAGTATGACGGTGCACACAAGCCCAAAGGAGGACATTAGTGTCATGTAAAAGGCATGCAATTACAGAAAACGAGTCCAGGATTGGACAACGCCATCAATTATGTTCAGGAGATGATCACAAGGCTCGGGCACTCATGCATACAATCTCTCTCACACACACAAACAGAGTGGATACCCAAGAGAGATCCCAGGAAACAGGAAATGACAGCAGAAGGAAGAGGCGGTTCCAGAGAGAAGACAGATGCCACCAGGCCGCTATCAAAGAGGAGACAGGGAGGAGAGAAGACACCACGTCCAATACAGCAGCAGGGAACAGAAGCACAGGCCGAGAGTAAAACACTGTGGTACAATCTTGATGTCAATGCATTTTTTCAGGGCAAAAACGAGATTAAAATTAGAACATTTGAGCAACATCCAGCAAAATTTCAACCTCAAGCAGGTTTCCCTTTGTAGTCCTTACCTTCTCCCACGTTGACTGTGAAGGGACTTTTGCTGATCTGACCGCCAGCAAAGGTGATAAAGATGGTGTGCTGGCCCTCTTGAGTGGGCTTGTAGGTGCAGCGGTAGCTGCTGTTGCCCTTGTCCTCGATGTTACACGGCACGGTGTTCTTCTTGCCGGCAGGGTCCATGATCACCACCTCCACCTCACCGACACCGGCACCTGAGAGAAACAGGAGGCCCATAAGAGCCGTTTAAAAAAAAAGAAAAGTCCCAGCCCTCAGTTTGTGAGTTGATTTTACTGGCAAAGATCGCCATCATCACCTGCTGTGTAGACATCAAAGTAGGTGGTCTTGTTGGCAATGTTTCCTGCAGGCTCCAAGCCTGGTCCCTGGGCAGTGGCTTTACTAGAGTCTCCCTGAGCCATGCCAATCTCCACCTCGAAGGGGCTCTTCGAAATGTGCTGCCCTGCAAACAAAACTGTCACCTGCGAAGCAGAGAAAAGGCCGTAATGAGCGTCTGGAACCCTCAGGTCCAGCATACAAGGTGTCTGCAGGTTTTAAATGCTTAAGAGTAGATGACAACTGTCCGGAAGCCAATCGTCACCGACTCTGGTCCTTCACGTACTCACTCTTTGGCATACCAGCCATACAGGATTTTAAAATATTCTTAATAAGATCTGCAAAGAGTTTGAACCCCCTGTTTTAAAAAAAAAAAAAAAAAAAAAAAAAAAAAAAAAAAAATACATGGCATTAATCAATATCTTTCCTACATTTTAACATCTTATCAGCTGAGCTTCTTTATATTTTTTTGATTTCTTCTTAACACTTGAGTTTAGAAATTGTTGTACAATTTATTTTATTTTTTTTTTTTAAATAATGCACAATACAAGTTTCTCCACATCCACTCAGTTATAAACTAGGGTCCTGCAGGGGTGCAACAAGTACAAAGACTCATTACTTTACCCTTTAAATATGAGGCCGTCTGGAATTTCCACCTGAACAAACATACCCAAATTAAAAGTCCAGCTCCACATCTGCAAATTAAACAGAACCACTTTCTCAGACAAGCACTTCATCTCTGTCTCCTCAGGATGTAGTGTGTCACAACAATACTAGAACCGTTTTAGTCATCGGTAAGAGGCAAACTCTCTGTTTCAGTCATTTGGAGAGTAGAATATGCAAGTAGTTACTCAGCCTAAAAGTCTGTAAACGTTTTATTTTGTAACTCCCACGTTACCACCGAGGGTTTTCCACTTTTAATGAAAAGCTTCCACCTCCATACTTGCAAAGTCTTATTGGAGTTTAATGTGTGCTTTGCTTACCTTGTGCATGCCTGTCACTTTGGGGATGTAGAAGACTGAGTAGGTGCGGTTCTTGTCATTGTTGGCTGTCACTTTAGCCTGCAGGAGAAGCAGAGAAACGTTTATTTAAAAAAAAAAAAAAAAAGAAAAAAAAAAAAAAAAAAAAAAAAAAAAAAAGGCAGCCAACGTTAAAAAGTGGGCATTTCACAAAGATGGAGCTTCTGAAAGTTGACAAACCTCTTCTCTGTGTCCTGCTGGGTCCTCAACGTAGACCAGAACCTCTCCCATCCCTGCGCTGATGGTTTCAACAGTGAAAACGGCCTTTTTCATCACCACATTACCGACAGGCTCAATGCCTTCAGGGTGGAGGAGAAATATGAAGTATTATGCGACTCCTAACATGTAAATTTTAATGCGGATCGATAGACGTATGGAAGTCCAGCTGCAAGTCCAGATGTGCGTTTACCTGGTCCGTAAGCACGGGCCTTCTTGGGGTTGAGTTTGGGTCTGAGAGGTGCGCCAGGCTTCAGTTTGGCCTTGGGGAACTGGGACAGGTAGGTCATGACTGAATGTTCATCCACGTTGGGATCGACAATCTCTTCAGGTGTTATCACCTAAAAAAATGAAAAAAGAAAAAGGCATGTTCACCTCATGTCTGCTATTAGAAAGAAAGGGATGCTTCAGTTGTGCAGCCTCGAGCAGGGCTTGTTACCCTGGCAACCCTACCCACTACAAGATTGAAACAGGCGATTCAAATATAAAAACCGCACGAAAGTACCTAAGGTAGATTTACGTGCAAACTGCCAGACAGACACACGCGTCTCCTGACGTTACAGGCCACAAAAGCAACAGGGGAAGCGACAGAGGCCGAGTCTTAGTTGAAACAGAGAGGAGGGTGGAAACAGCGGTGACCACAGATGCAACTGCCAGCACGCAATGCTGTGCCAACCAGGCGCTGTCAGACACTTGGAGCAACCGTTCAGCTCAACGGGAGCGCAGTAGAATTAAACGCTCCGAAACCTTCCAGCAAAAACAGCTTCCATGCTGGGCAAAGCAAACTGGTAAAAGACTTCATCCTGCCAGAGCTGGAAAAATCATTTTACTAATGATTAAAAGATCTAGTACACCTGCATCATTTTTCAGCAAAATAAAACTGGTTGGTTCAGTGTTTGAGAAGGACAATGCAGCGCTTTAAAAAAAAAAAAAAAAAAAATTTAATTAAAAAAAAGAAATGAACTTCAGTGCACACGTTTAAAAATCATACCACCCTGTCACTGTAAAGAGAAAAAAAAAAAAAAAAAAAAAAAAAAGAAAACCCAACCAAAAACAGAAAAACGAAGACAAAAAAAAAAACAAAACAAAACAAAAAACTATCATCTTCCAGTGATCGGTTCAGATTTCCACGATACGGCAACACCACAAACTCAGCCAAGATTCGACATATCTGGTCTTCACATCTTTACTTCACCTGCACTCACTGTAAGATGAATATCAGGCCGTTGACGTCAACGTCATTCAGGAAAAGAAAAAAAAAAAAAAAAAAAAGCTGTTTTTCTTAGTCTGCTGTGGTCATTTCACCTGAGGGATGCCGAGCCAGTCGTCAGCTTGCTGCATGGCCTCGCGGGCGTTGTCCACGGGTTTGGAGTGATCCCACTGGTCCCAGTCAGGACACAAACCTGCACGAGGAATTGATTCAAAGAAAAATAATGAATCACAGCTTTGTTGAATTCAGAGAAACATAGCAAAATAATGAGATTAACAAAACAGCAGTGAGAGCGATTCAGGGCACTTTTGAAATGAAATGACAGTTTGGCACCATGGAGACTGCACATGCCAGGTGAGGATCACGGAATTTTACACCAATATGTTGAGAGCAACATTTTAAGCAAAAAAAAAAAAAATTTTTTTTTTTTGAATTCTCAGCTCTGCCTCTAGTCTCCTGGTGGTCCTCAGGTGTTAAACATCCAGGGTATGCGAGGAGACACCTCCTTGTGCCTTCATCTACATCCCTCCCTGCAGGATCTCAGAAACAATGGTCTGCCTCCGCTCGGTTCAGCTCGTCGTCACCCTTGGGCTGATGAGCATTATGTCCTCGTGTCTGAGCCACCCTGATCCCACACCTGCATCCAGGCAGACTTGGTTTGCTTGTATGTCTTCTAGAAACATGACTATTGATCACTTCACCATACACGGCCTCATTAGCGCCGGTATCCTGTTGGACACGATGCAAATGTGGGAGGTTTGAACATTGCTGTGGGCTGCGTAACAAAATAAACCACATGTCCCACAGAGACACTGGTTCCAGTACTTTGTTAGCTTCAACCACAGCGATCGCGTCAAATAAAGTTCAGGGGAGGATTAAAGCGGACTTTTGCCGTCCAGAGTCAAAGTTAGACGACTACAATTGGCTTTTGCTCTGCCCTTAGTCTTACTGAACAAATGCAAGGTAAAATTAACGTATGGACGAACAACGATCAATAGATTCAAACAACAATCCAACACTTAACATCACCCTGCTGAGCATGACCGATGCCACCACACCAACGGCTGAAATAACGCCAGACAGAGCAGGAACCCTGCAGCCTCTGCCATCTTTGACTGGCTGACTTTGTTATCGTGTGTGGTCGGTTGTAATTCTTAGAAAGTATAATCCAGAATCTGCATCAACAAGTGAGCAAAATCAGAATCAGCAAAGACATTTGCAACCGACCGTCACTACTCAGCTTATACTTGCAGTTTAAGACATTTCGCAGCATTTAAATAGTGTCTTTTGTTGAATGTGCATGACCCACATGAAATGAAGACGGGATGTGTGCAGCCACCATGATGCAGTAACAGCAAGTCCATTTCAGGATGTGGGCATCGCTGATGTTTTATCTTGCCCTTACTGGTGCGTTTGATATGGTAGAGGAGGAACATTTAGCAAGCACTGTGGATCAACCGAACAGTAGATGTTTAGATGCCAGTAGTTTGGCGCCTCTGCTGCTGCTCGTCTCATCAGATTAAACAGCAGCATTTTCATCTTTGGTGGTCATCACGTGCTGCCAACTGTCAATCCAAACCGACTGCCTGATCGATCGAACATAAACCCTACTTCCGCTTCAGTCACTGTTAGTTTAAATATAGCATCATATATAAATAAATTCATCTACTGCAAATATGTTTACCACAAAAAACGAAGATGGTAGAAGATGAAATGGAGCTTTGTGTGAACCACCAGAATGTGCAGGACTATGCTTCCTTTTGCTATGTAATGGAATTATAAAATGTCTTCACAATTCTGTTTAAAATAAAAAAAAAAAAAAAAAAAAAAAAAAAACTAAACGTTTCTGGGCTATTTAAAAGACAGCCATTCTGATTTATACAAGACGACAAAGAAGACCCCCCCCAAAAAAACAAAACAAAACAAAAAAACCCAAAAACAACAAAACGCATTCACATCCCCTCACCTGGAGCACAGCTGTCCACCAGGGCCCCCAGGGCCCGGCCGGTCTGCCAGTCCTTGTTGAAGTTGGTGATAGGAAGCTCAGGCAGTTTGTTCTGGATCCATCCGAGCAGTCTCTGCTTGGGAGTCTTTTGTTTGCCATCATCTGCCTCTTCCTCTTCATCCCACATGGGCATAGAGATGGAATAGTGCAGGATCAGGGTCCAGATCAGACCCAGGATCAGCTTTAAGTTCCCATCAACGATGGCTTTAGAGTCTAAGGAGCAGAGAATGAGCAGAGTTCAAATGACGGTTTTAAAAAGCAAAGAAAAATAATCCCTATTAACACAGTCTTAATTCTTTAAATGTCCTTTTTCACCTTTTATTACTGAAATACTTACAATCAAGTTAATTTTTTTAGGTCAGAACCATGAAGAAACATACACAGCTAATCAAAGAGTAAGTACTGAAATATGAAATGCATGTCGTGCTCAGCCGTCTGGTATTTAAAGCACAAGTCTCAAACATTCCCGTTTCCCCTCAAATGTCTGAGCTTCATTTTTAAAAACGTGCATGTCAAGATATTGTCAACCACGTCTCATTCTTCTGGGGGCTGCGACATTTGGTTTACTTTGCAGTTCCTTTGTACAGATTCAAGTCTATCTTTAAACTACTTTAAGCACCGAAAGTGATTCAAAAAAAGTGTTAAATGCTTAAATCAGCTATGGTGATCTGCTGATTACAGTAAAAGCTCCCCACTGCTGCATGCCGCCAGCCGCTGATAAACCAGAAGGACGAGTTGGGATATCAACGCACTGAAACGAAGGTGGCACGTCATTTTTGATTTTGGTCAAATACTGTATATATGATGAAACCTCAAATACATACAAATAAATGTTATACCCTACACAATGAAAAACAAACATTTATTTCATTAAAAATAAGTTCTGGTCAGTGCCTTTAAGAATTTAGCCAGTAAGAAAAGAAAAATAAATGCCAATTTCCTTCATTAAGATTAGATTACGTAGATTAACATTGCATAAGAATATACATTAAAAGCATAATATTACCAGTTATAAAGAAGCTTCAAATGTCTTAAAACTTCGCTCTAGTAAACTTTCCAAGGCATTAAAACTAATATGAACAGAGTTTTAAAATAAATTAAACTAAACAAAATTGCCATTTTTTTTAGTTTTTTTTTTAAAGTCATTTCTGAGGATAAACTATTGAATCTGGCAAACTGTCTGGGTCATATGAAGGTGGAAAGAGAAACTTGTGAGCATTAAGGGGAATTTTAGGAATAAATCACTCACTGATGTGTAGTTGTGCACAGGAAGCTGATTACATGCAAACTATAAACAGAACACACGCACACGCACACACGCATCAACACCTGCGCTTTGGCTGTTCTGTTCAAGGCGCAGTCGGGTCTCAACCACATACTGCTCGCAGCAAAGGAGAAAGTGATGAAACCAGAAGCTAGTCTGGGCATGACACACACACACACACACACATTACAAAACACTCATGTTGCACAAGAAGCAGTTTATTAAGGGGATGATAGCTGATGTCCAGCCTCGAGGAAGGGTGGAGCTGCTCGTCAGTGGATCTCCTCAGTGATCAGAACACACTGGGGTTCAAGTTGGAACATCGGAACAGTATGTGACTCTGCTGCACATCATCAGAAGACGTCTCTCCACAGGCCCTCACTGCAGCGCCTAAAAAGTTAGTTCTGGATATGACAATACAGGACTCATCTTAAAAAGGCCGTTTTACACCCCCACCCCACGATTTCAGACTTGAAACACGGATAAAAATGTCAGCAGGCTTACAGAGTATGTTACAATTACACATCAATTACTTTGTGGGGTAAACTGCTGAACTGCTGTTGGAAGCAGCAGTTCAGAGTCAACAAAAAGCCTCAAATTGGCTTGTTATCGTTAATGTTTCATTTGGGGGCTGAGGCTGCTCTGGGGGGAGGCTGGCACTTCTATATGGAATATTTAAGGACCGCTGGGGGCGGGGAATTACAGGATTTATTTGCCTTCATGTACCAACTAAATATGTAATATGAGCTAACATGAAAGATGTACTCAAAAGCTGCCAACATGTGATACGTGACATGTCAAATACTCTGGAAAAATACACTGTATAAAAATATAGCAGGGTCAGGTGACTGGCTGTTTGGCTGACCCATACCCATGAGAACTGACTGTGCCATCGTCATAGCAACCAAGTGGCAACCGTGTCCTCAGTAAAGAGACGTGAGACACAAGAAAATGGCAAATAAATACTAAAAAAGGAGAGCCAGAAAACAGCGGAGGGGGCGAGCAACAGAAAAAAGGTTGCCTAAGGACAGACATAAAGCCAGAACTATTAAACTGTCATTTGACTGATCGGGGGATCTGAGTGAAGCGTACATGCACATGACAGGTCGGTACTTGCAGCAGGAATGCTGATCAGCTACGCAGGAGTGTTTCAAAGCTGCTGTCAAGCACCACAACACAACCAGAACCACAACTTCAAACCAATGCAGAGGTTGGAACAATAGCAGTTGCTCTTTCTAGTCAAATGATTATTAAATGTGAAATCCACAAACAGCCAAAAATGGTGAGAAAGTGCCATTCAGGGTCTTGTAGGACTCCATCTCTGGCTGCTGGATGCAGTTCAGTTGGCAGCTTACTGGAAAGAAAGCATCCCTCTCCCGCAGCTGCGTTGGGGCACATTCGCTCACTCTTCCCGATTTGTGTAGATTGGTGCATATTCTTCTCTTAAAAACCACTAAACATGCAAAGAATCTGCCAGCATTCCCAGCAGACCACAGCGGCCCTGACTGAGCCCATATACGGACACAGACTGCCACAGGCTCCCCCTCTGCTGACTCACAACCCCCCCCACCCCAAACCCCCTGTAACACATTTATGCGAGTCTTGCATGGAGGCTACCGTGTGCAGAAATTGCGTGCATGTAGCTGATCTTCCTTTTGTCCCCAAAATTCCCATGACTCATCTGTTTGGCTTGCCGTGGCTGCAGCACACCTCTTCCTACCCCCACCAAACCCATGACACTGCGATTACATCACCACAACCCCTGACCCACAGCCTGACTTGATCCCAGACATTTAGACGAGGGAGGGCGTACAGAGGGGTGCAGAGATGGGCTTCGGCAGTCGGAAAGGCTCTGCACAGCGTTCAGGTTATCCTGCAACATCTGGGGCACATTATCCCTGAGATCTTGTAGGACAAAGAGCGCGCAGAGCAGCCGGTGAGATGGCTCTGAGGACTCACACTTCCCTGTCCTTAGTGTTCTAGTTCTTCATGTAGAAGATGGTAAAATGGACCACTAAGAGAAACATCTACTTATAAAAGCAATCAGTTTTCAGTTCCCATTACAGTGCATGCTCGGTACTTTGAAATGTTATTTAATGGTGATGGGGTCCTTTCACGCCAATTTCAGTAAGACTTTCCGCTGGTGCTGTGAAAATCTACAAAATTAAGACAGTAGAGGATATATATACACATCTTTACAAAGCCAGCTGCTCATCTGGAAAATACGTTGCTGGCATTAACTGAGAGCTTGCAGAGGGAAATGAGGAGGAGGACGCCCGTGTCCAAACTAGCCTCCCAATGCATCGGATACTGTCAGCTGATCCAGTAGAAACCTAAGGAAACAAACCGGGTCCCTTGTCAAATAAATCCCTCTAAAAATGTGTGCGCAAGTGTGGTCGAGTCCAGTAGAAGCGCCACAGACCCAACTTCAAACCACCGAGGCAGATCCAGTGGGCTTTTCTAGGCAACTCAGTCTTTTCATACACTTCTAGACCATTATGAATATTATATTCCGTTTCTGCCAATAAATTCTGTATATTATAACGTTTGTTTCAACTGTGTTGATTACATTAGTCATTAGCCAAATACAAGCCTATACATTTTCTCAAAGCCGCCACCTTTCCCACGTACGTCTGTCCGTCTCCCTAACGTTTGTCTCACAGCATTCCTTTCAGGCCTGTCATATACAATATGCAGCGCTGAGTGAGTGGGACTAATATCCTGCACATATTTCATAATTATGTTGGGAAAAATTCCCAAAGATGCTCCAAAGTCATGTCTAGCAGCAAAATCCACATGCGTCCACGTTTGCCTGGATACGGCGTGCACGCAGGACCCTCGTTGGCTCAGACAGAACACAAGTAGGGTAAAGTCACACACTCCATGCTGGCCTTATATGTACACACATTTTGAGATAAAAGCCTGTGCAGGATGTGATTTAATAGTATGCCATGCAAAACAAATGATCAACTGCAGTGCCTGACTGTATCTTTATATCAAATATCGTACAACCAAAGCACTTCCTGCCTCCCTGAAACTTCATGCAACAAGCCACACTGAAGCTACTACACTTCCTGTTCTTCCCTTCTACTGCTTCCAGACATCCTCCCTCCCTCCCTCCCTCCCTCCCTCCGCTCTTCTCAACTTTCTCCGCTTGAAAAAGTTCCCCCTGGTTTTTTAGCCTTAAAAGGGCAAAAGCAAACTGGATCTTGGCAGTCCTCCCATTTTCTGGGCTCTGGTTACAGACTGGAAGGGAGGAGGCAGAACAGAAGAAGAGGGGAAGGGCAGGGAGGCTGCGGGGTAGAGGGCCAAGAAAGGAAAGAAAAAAAAAAAGGGAGGGAATGCAGCATGGGACATTTTTAAAGCCCATTCTGAAAATGGTACCGGCTAAAGACAGACAGTTATAGATATGTTCTTCTGGGTGAGAAGACAAATAAAAGGAAGTGGATAAGTAATGAAAGAAAACAGGAGACAGAGGGGGGGTCAGGCAAACCCAGGCAGGGGAGGTAGGAGGAGGACACGGGCGCAGTTAGAAATGATGAATGACGTTTAATCCACAGCACAAGGTTTTAATCAACTGTTTGGTTGCTGAAAACTTCAGAGAATCAGCATCAATACTTCTTGGTCTGGTATAAATGATTCAGGTCTGGAAAGAGGAAAAAAAAAAAAAAAGATCCTTTTCAGACTTGTTTCCGGCAGGCTGTGTTCATTTTTAAGGATAAAAACTGTAAGAAAAGATCACAGTGAAAAGTCAGAGCCTGTGTTGCTCTTAAACATTTGGGATGATGTAGTTTATGTGCCATTTACATAAATCAAATGAAAGAATACACTCCTTTATGTCTGCTTGTTCAGACTGAACATGAGACATGGGGTGCTGTGGCATCTTTCCAAATATGATGTAATGCAATAACTGGAATTCCACTGTACTGAATGGGAACGCGCACTCTGCAGTGTCCAATTGACCGGTCCTCTTAAGCTCTGACAGACGGGAACTTGTGACAATGGTATTTTACTTGGAAGAAACAGCTATTTTAACCCAACTGAATGGCTAAACTCTACTTTATGTCACTTTCTGCAGGAACATTACCTTGAGGACAAGAGGCTCCCTGCCCAAAACCAAATCTGTGTCCAGCACAGGAACCATTGGTTAAATAAAGAACTAGGTTTTGGTTCATAGCAACCCGGAACCTGAAGTTGTGTTAGGAGAATACTGGTACTACTGGCATAGCATTTTCTCAGTTGTGTACTCCCAGTGTCTCATGATGTTCCACCAGTTAAGATGAATTTTGACTCATCTTGGAAGATGTTCTGAAGAAATATCTTTGCAAAGCTAGGAAAAAAAAAAAAACAAGACTAATGCCTGGATTATTTTCAGCACTGTAGCCGGGCTGACTAAGAGTCATGTCACTGTTGAGCCATCTATGAATTCAACTCAGTCACAGATTTATGATAAATTAAATGTAGCACCAATTCAGAACAACTGCTTTGAAACTGCACAGCTGTGACTTGTAGGGGAATGAAAAAGCGTAAACACTCAGTAAGTGTAAAGTACAAGTATTATCTATAGACAGGTTTTCCTCACAGGTTCAGCTTCATAGTTGAAGTTAGACAAAAACCTCCATCTAAACATTGTGGGATAATTCTGAACTAAAGTGGAAAAGATGGAAAAAAACTTATAAAAGCAACTCAAAGGGTAAGACATACTCCGAGGTGGGAGAGTTCCACAGTTTTTCCTAATACCAACATGTCCTGACTCTTAATGTCCTGATAATCTGTGACCCATTTGGACTCATGCAAACAGAGTCTGGATCCTTCAGTTGCATTCTCCAGTTGACTTTAATTTTGGTTAGATTAAACTAATTTACATATGGACTGTACAACTTGCTTGATTGTCTTAGGTTGGCTAATGAGAAAAACTTGAAATTCAGATTTCTTTGTATTATTTAGACTCTTTTACCATCCGTGTTGATACCTCCCACAAGTGTGAACGGCTGAAATCCCGTAAGGTCTTGAACAGAGCAAATGTTCTCCCATTTCTTTAAATTTAAATTTGATGTTTGGTTAAAGTGTTTCAACATTTTCTTCAGTGAACACAGCCCAAACAATGAAAACATTTCTACCAAAACTGGCCCACATATTGGATTTTGATAATGTTGTAAGTGACCTATTGTTGTACACTTGCCTAGTTCAGGCAACCTGCCTTTTTATAAGCACCAACTTCTTTTTTCTGTCCTTAAGTTGTGGTTTCACAGCCTATTTAACTCATACAGCTGATGTTTAAACCTGCTCAATCCAGCTTTAAAATTCTTTCTAAATCCAATTTCACAGTAACAAAAGCATTTATGTTATTAAGCAAATGGGTAACAAGAGCAACAAGCCGGCTGTTGCAACATCCAGCATCTCGACCTGAACACATCCCCTGCCAGGTAAAAACGGGAGAGTTGCCAGGTACAAAGTTACCCCACCACTCTGTTCATTGCGTATCTTGCCTGAGGAGGTTGGCATGACGGCTTCCATCGCTGCATTTCCACGAACTCGCAAGCTCAGTCAAGTACAGGTAAAGACGTACTCCTGAAGGATTTCAATTCAAATCAGGGTTGGGCTGCTGACGGGCTGAAACAAAGCTGCTGCTGACGACAAGACAAAGTATGCACCTCTGCACAAATGGCGTGGTATTTAATTACCAAAACAGGCCCTATTCTGCAGAGCAGCTAAAGCCTGTACAGCTTTATGGCACTGCAACGTGCAGTGAAATGATCTGGCTTCAACAAACTTAGGTGCGACGAGGACAGTGGAACATTCACATGTGGCGTCTGTGCACATGCATGCGAACTCAAAGCCTCACATGACAGATGTAAAGAGCAGCTACATGACATTTCCTTGAACAGCAGCAGTCTGTACATACGGACTCGTGCTTGGCATGTCATGTTCGAGTGCTGCAGGCATCGTCAACTCCACCTGCTAGGTGGCAGCCTCGCTGCTCTACAACTGGATTCCTCAAACGCATAAGCTCTTGGGATTTACCGTAAGTCATGCGTCTGCTGCTTCTGCCAGATCATGGGTGGTTTTGTTAAAAATGCAGAACTGAGATTAGCCATTGGTTGAAACTTCATTACATGGGAAGGCTGGACTGCAGTCTGGGTGGACTGCGAGAATGGGAGCAAAGCTTCACCGAGGCTGGACACAGCTGAGGTTCTCAGACTGCACTCTGACGACAAGTCCAGCACACGAGGACCCACTGCAAGTGACAACTCCCATCTCAGCGATGCCGAGGACGCACGCGAGAAGCCCTGGGGTTAAAAGCAGGTGGACCAGACCTGTCTGAATAAGACGGTTTGGTTACTCAAGCTTTGTTTGGGTAAACAAATAAGAATGAATATTTAACAGATTAAACAAATCAATGGCTCATTGACAATTGTATGACAAGCTGATGGAAATCCATTCATTTGAATCAGGTGTGTCGCGAGGAAACGTCTAAAACACAAAGGACGGTGGCCGTCAAGGACGTGGACTGGGGAACGATGACATGCCTTACAACAGTCGGTGTTAACAAGACCCCTGAGGTTTTCCAAATCTCTACAAAGTAGATTTTAATGCCACAGTTTAACCATGTACAGCTAAATGAACACAGACAGCAGCTTTTGGGATGGGATTTCTTAAATCCGTTTTGTGGCTCGAACCCTCAGTTCCTCTGACTTCCTCTGATACCAGGCCAGGTCATTTATATAGCACCATTCAGCAACAAGGTGATTCAAAAAGCTTTACAGAGACATTTAAAAATCACAATTAAAAAGCATGATTTAAAATTTAAAAAGAAAAATGGATAAAAATCAGTGGTTAAAATGTAATCAAGTTTTGAAACTTGAGCTTAAAAAGTAGAGCAGTGTGTATTTGGAGATTTATTCAAATGCAGCTGAGAACAGGTGAGTCTCCCACCTGGATTTAAATAAACTGAGTGTTTCAGCTGATCTGAGGCTTTCTGGGAGTTTGTTCCAGACATGTGGAGCAGAGAAGCTGAAGGAAGCTTCTCCATGTCTGGTTCTGACTCTGGGAACTGATAAAAAAAAAAAACAAACCAGATCCATTCAGAGCTTCATAGACCAGCATCAGAACTTTAAAGTCTGTCCTCTGACAGACAGGGAGCCAGTGTAAAGACCTGCAACAGCCCTTTTGCAAGTATTTTTCACGACAATGCCCCCCCCCCCCTTGCCTCCCTTTTAATTCTTGTGATTATTAGCACAAAAAGTTAACTGTCCATGGACAAATCTTTTTTTTCATAGCTATTTCACATTAAGCTGTCAGACTGGGTTGGACTTTAAGGGTTGAGCCAAGAAATGTAGTTGTTAGATCTTCTGGATGGATGAACTGCTGTTCACTGTAAACTTACGTGCATGAGTCAGGTTTTAAACCCCTTTGTTACCACATGGTACACACCATTTTATGGCCAAGGCTTAACAGATTAACTGTTATTTGCAGCTCCTTTCCAGCTCCAAGCACTGATCTTCTGGTCTTAGTTACTTTTTGGGTGGAGCAAGTTACTTGCTGCTTGAGTAACTTCTCATAACAGTTGCATTTGGCTTTGTTGCTCACAGATTCTTGCAAATTTTAGCAACAAGCAGAATACAGTTGAGTGAGAAGTGAAACGGGCGTGGACCCCCTTCAACGGAAGGCAGCACGTCAGAAATGTCTAAAATAAAAATCTAAAGCGACCTGGTGGAAAAGAACAGAAGCTGCTTCGGAGCAGAGGCGGAGGGAAAAACTGCATGCATTTCACTCAGCAGAGATGGCAGTTTGGCAATTTGTGGTGAGTGTTGCTGGGCTGGGTGTGTCCATTTTCTGCACTGAAAGGAGGAAGTAAGAGAGGAGAGTGGGATGCCCTCTCATCTTCAGATTAAATGACTGAAAAAGAGCCAGCTAAGGATGAGGATGAGTCAGCTGAACGAACAGACAGAGCTGAGCAGGGAGGATCACTGGAGCCTGGTGGTGCACCATGAATGCCATCAGTTCACCGTTTCATGAAACTGACAGACATCAAGATTAGAACAATGAAATGCATGTAAACTTGGCATTCCTACAACTCAGTTTAAGTAGATGGCATCTAGCACCGTGAACCACAACCCTGATAAGCGCAGTCTCCACAGAGGCTCCACCTATTGTGCTGGTTTCATGTTTGACATGAGGTTCAAACACCACTACATCATTTGTTGGGTGCAGCAGGAAACATTAACAGGAGTGTGGAAACCTCATAGTGAGCAAGACATTCCCTGAGGATGAGAAGGACTCACTCATGTCTGATTCACAGCGACTCACAGACCTCTTCCTCTGAATGTCTGTCTCAGATTGAAGACTGCGGTTGACCTTCTTGCTCCAGGTGTGTGCTTACGCACCAGTCTGTAGACCTGGTCACTCATGGACAATAGAAGACTAAATAAGATGCTCTCAGTGCACTCTATAACTACTTTGAGGGGAATCTTTTATCTCAAGGAACAATGCATAAAAACATAACACTAATACAGAAAGCTTTTGTATTCTAGCAGAAGAAAACCATCCAAAGTCTAAAAAGCTGAAAAAGAGTCTATAATGTGAGGGAGCAGGCGGCTGCATGCAAGCACATTAAACCCAGTTTCATGTGTGCCAAGTTCTTCCTCTGTTGCTGCAGTTGCAGCCCACAGCATGACATGAGCACAGACAATAGCCCCGTGTGTCTGCCTCTGCAGGATCAGCTCTCCTGTCCCTCCAGGCCCGAACTACATCCAGGCCCACAAAGCCTGGCTCAGAGTGGCCCGGGCCAGCCAGGCAGCTGGGGAACAGAGAAACCTGGAGCCCATCTCTGCATGGTCAGAGCCACCCCTCCCTCCTCCCAAAACATCCAGCCTCAAATCCGGACAGACAAAGACGCTGCACCCCTGGACACCACAGAAAATTCCTGGTAGTCACAAAACACATTTAGAAGTTACCATCACTGGTAACCTCAGCGGAAAAGAAAAAAAAAAAAAAAAAAAAAGGATTGTTTTAGCCAGTCAGAAAAAGCTGCTCCTTTCAGACACATGCACTAGTTATCGGTTTAGCACCATTTATAATCTATCCAATTTAGTGAAACGCCAAACCTAATTTTACAAGGTTAGAAACCAGAAACACATTCGTACAAACAGCAGCAGTGGTGGAAACAGAAGACCTGAATGAAAGAAAAGACAGACAACTCTCCCACAGTATCCAGCCCACTTTTTGCACCCACCTATGGACACCAGCTTGATGTTCTCCTTGTCCAGGAACTCCAGGGCCACCGACACGTTCTCCAGCTGCATCTGGCGGAAGGTGGGCCTCTGATTGTACTTTCTGAACATTTTCTTCTGGGACAGGACCTCCAGGAGCCCGATGAGCCGCAGCCCGTCGCTGAGGTCCGTCTGCAAGTTGCCGATCCTCTTGTTGACACATTTCAGGTGCTCGTTACACCAGCGTGTGAAGGTGTTCTGCTGGATCTTCTTCCACGGCGCATCCTCGGCCAGATCCTTTTCCGTGGCAGGCATTTCTGCGTCCTTGTCCGTGGAGTGTGCGTTGGGAGCGGGCGCGGCGCTCTGGTGGAGACGGGGGTGGGATCCGCTCATTTTTATGCTCTCCGCTGTCTCTTGGTTCGCTGATGTTTTTCTGGGTGGAGTCTCAATCTCCCTCACTCTGTAGTTCTTCTGTTTGAGAGAAAAAACACGAAATAAGAAGGGAGTAAACGCTTCATAGCCTGGAGATAGAGGTTTCGCAAAGAAAGTAGGCGGATAGGATAGAAAAAGTGAGCGATTGTGGACAAACTGTGATGGCTCGAGGGAACGACGCCGCTGCAGCTTCAACAACACACAAGTTCTCCGAACATGAGTGAAATTAGTGGCTCGCAATGAGCTTGCTTGTAACCTGAACAGCATTACAAGATGGAAGTCATTAATTAACGACCTTTTTCCATTAACTCTGTTAATTTCTGATGTTGTAGACCTGCAGATGTTTGTAGAACTAGAATTGTAGAACTGCAGAAGAGGAAAGAATGCACACATACCCAGAGCAGACGTGCCACACCTTTTGCGTTACTTGCACAAGATAGTATCCTGAGTTTAGCCTCTGAGATACGTGCATTAGTCTGCTTGCATGACATGTAAAATATCTCAGAATTAGTGTGAAAGAAGGCAGATAGAAAAAGGCTTAACGACCACAGCCTGCTTTAACTTGCTTCAAACTTCAAGCCATCGGGCTAAATTGTAGTCCAAATTTATGCAGACTAGTCTTTTGTTGCCTGTTGCAGCCTGCTTGTTATGCGTTTACGCCTCTTTTCTTTGGTTTTAAGAATACATATTTATCCCTTATCTGCTGATTATATTAAAGACATGTTTAGCCTTGTATTTAAAAACCCTGATACAGTTTCTGAATTCTTAATGAAATATGTGTGACATTCTTCTGTCCAAATACCATAGATACGTAGTACAAAATCTCTAATTTCAACCATATCTTTCCAGATTTGTTCATAGCAGTTGGTTTAAAGAGGTGGACTTTGTGGACTTCAGACAAGAACATCACAGAAAGAAATCTGCGCTGCCATCTAGCAATGTGATTATAGAGCAACAGATACGACGACGGGCAACAACGTAGCTCCTGTAGATGAGCTACACACACGGCTGCTGCTCAGAATCAAAATCAATAAACTCTGATCGTGGCTCTGTGATGTCACAGATCCCTGCAAATCTGAACCGCCTACTGAATGTCAAAGACCCCCAAAGATATTCTCTCAGGCACAAAAGTGGTGATTTGTCTGTTTCTGTAAAAGAGTGTCCAAACTGTCCAGGTGTACGTCACCTCTGATCAGGTAACAGTGAGGACAGACTCACTGGTGAGATAAGTCGTGTGGTGTCAAACAGCAAATTCCTGTATCATTACTTGAGGGCCCAATCCTCATCCCAAGTTCAGAGCTCAGGTTGAACGACGAAACAAGGAAACAATGCAGCAGATGTGCAGCAAAGCGGGGTCTTTGCTCAGGATCCATGTGAGGATAGGAGACCTTCAGACACTGAGGGGTCCCAGGCCTGCAGATATCCAGAGAGAGTACTCAACTCCTTGTGATGTAACATACGTTATTTGTGTCTGTTGGACAGTGTTCAGTTTATTAAGCTTTTCTGTGGAAGCACAGCAGTGTGTTTATTTGTTCATGTTTCCAGAGTTAACGGCCTACATGTCAGCTTTCATCCGAGTGCATGAGTGATGTCATTGTGCTGCAGCCATGTCGTTAAAGAGGTTACGTCAGATCAGCCAGACGCTGAGTGTCTAGACACCGGAGTCACCCACCTTCTTTGTTTGTCCTCACTGCTCTGAACAAACAGCCGCATGAGGTTTCCCGCTGGAAAGGCTTGTCCTTAGTTCCCTGTGGTCACCTAATGATAAACGTGAATGTTTTTAATAAAAGGGTAGTGGAAGGTCACTCGGGTATGTCCTCTCAAGTGTAGCTTTAAGTTGGTTTTAGGTTGATCAAGCAGTATGTAGAGAAACAGACTGACCAGGAATGATGGATGGATGGATGGATGGATGAGATGGATGGATGGATGGATGGATGAGATCAGATCATGCCAGTGAGACTTTGTTGGTCTGTAAAACACTAGCAGTTTTTTCTTTTTTTATTATTAATTTGTTTGGTTTTTCTATGTAACTGCTCTTAAAAAATGAACATTTTCTTATTTAAGGGATATGACATGTTGAGTAGTTACAGGATGACTCAGACACAAATATAAACAAGATAAGACACGTGTAAATGAATAAAGAGTGTTTATTGGACCATTGTTTCTCAGTTCTGGTCCTCGTAGGCTGCTGTTCTGCTTTTGTTTTAGATCAGGGCTCTTCAAGCCCTCACGGGACAGTGTCCAGTATGAGACGTCTTCTTGCATCAACACACCTGATTTGACTTAATGGATCATCAGCAGCTTGTGAACAAGGTCTGCACAAGTCTGTTAATGTCAGTCGTTTGTATCAGGGTGTGTTGAAGCAGGGAAACGTCTAAAACATGCAGGACTGCGGCCCACGGGGACCGGAACTGAAAAACACTGATTTAAACTATAAAGCCCTGCAGGGCAGCGGTGTCAGAATATGTGTCCCGGCGAGAGTAATGACTATCATGATGCAGGCGTGGCAATCAGTAACAGTAATACAGCACAGGTGTGAAACAGACAGGATGCGACGCTCACACGAATTTAACAAATGCGACATGGAAGTTCCCAGGACGACAGCTACTCTGAAACCCAGCTGCCTGTTAGAGTTCAGGATGCAGACATCCTCTACCTGTAAGATTAGGTTTAAAGGTGTCCTTTTTGATAAATCTTATCGTTAGGTTTGGCTCAGGTACTCTGAATCACCCCTTTAATCACGTTGCCATCAGCCTGGACTGTTGGAGATCCTCCCAGGATGCACTGGTCTTCTTCTTTCTTTCTTTTTTTTGACTCTGCTCACTTTACTTGTCTTCTTCTTTGTGTGATTGTTGTTATTGCAGTTAAGTGTTCTCTTTGTGTGTCTCACAGGCAGATATTCCTAGACTAATCTCTCTGTGTTTGGGTCTCTTTCCTGTCATCTCCGACCCCCAACCAGTCAGGGCAGATGGCCGAGCTCCCCGAGTCTGGTTCTGCTGTTATTTTTCTTTCTTTCTTTTTTTTTGGTTGCCTCATGTTTTTCTCAGGAAGAGGGATTGCACAGAAACTTAAATGTAATGCGATCTGTGGGGTTCCTTTTGATAGTTTAATTTAAAATATAAATAATTAATTTGAATGAATTGGCTTTATATGAATTTTAAATTTGCACGCACTCTAGGAATTAAATGAACCAAAGATGCAGAAACAAACACCATAAACTATGGCAGGACATTATTACATTTTTTTTTACCTTAACAGAATTTAAGGAGCTTGTAGCCAGACACAACTTTTGTGAAAAGTGGGTAACAACTACATGGAGCAAAAAATATGACAGTCCAGAGAGTTCAAAGCTTTTAATCATTTGACCTACTGTGGGTAGAGTTATATCAGTGGAAAGTAGAGACCTGCTTAAGATTTGACCATTAAAGCTCAGTCATATGTCCAAGAAACAGTCTAATACTCATTTACAATATCATTTCTTTTAATATGACCCCTAGTACAACTTTCAGTTTCTTCTCCTTTTCCGATGGACGGAGATTGGTATTGGCAACATTTTTGACTAAATAAGGAGATGGGTGCCAGGAGCCACAGTATGCCTGCAGCCATCAAGAATGCTCAGCCTTTGTGTGTCTGCGTCTGCATGTGTTTGTTTGTACGTGTCTGGTCAAGGGAGAATCTGAGGAATGCTCCGCACCCCCATAACAGCCCTCGAAACCTTAATAACACCCCAATAAAGAGCTCTATTATTGTAACACAAATGTGGCACCAGCATGCTTTTACATTCACTGGGGCATTAAAAACAATAGAACAATAGCATTACATAGTTTTAGGCAATAAGGTCGACCTCTGCCATGTAATTTGCTCCACTGCACAATCTTCAATATGTACGAACGTGTCACAGCAGTTTACAGGCTCCATTCAAATGTTCACCTTATGACAACAATGATCAAGCATAGAGAACTGACAGATTAAGAACAGTATATTTTAGAGAAAATGATTGGTGAATGGACGTAAAGAATGCATGAAGCAGAAATGTTTTGATTGTCTCAATCACCAGTCGGTTCAACTTGTGCTGAACTTCAGAACACACAATAAAGCGCTGCCTGGAAGTAAGTGAGAGCTGCTGAAGTATTCGCTGCACATAACAGCCTATTGTTTCAGTGGAATTCGCAAAATAAACACTAGTGAAAAAAAAAAAAAAAAAACACGGGGCGGAGATAAAACATGCTGACCAAGACAAGTTCAAATGTCTCAGGATGGCAAGACCGAACTGCTCTGTTAGGTTGGTCGAGTGGCTCCCTCTACTGCCAAATCTTGGTACTGCATTTTATTTGGTCTTTCTTGCTGACAGTCCCCCCAGCCCACCTTACACTTATACTGTTAATAAACCAAATTTTATTTTGAAAGAGTAACAGAATGCCTATGAACTTTCTATATACTTTTAGTAAGCGATATATTGAGTGCAGGATTTGAATTTGAAAGGGTCTAGTGAATGCAAACCGCTACTTATAAAATATCAAACCACAAATAAGAACATGGACAGGTGAGAGAAGATATTTTGGATCATAAGGTTGAAAGTCATTACTTCTATTTATGTAAACAAAGGGAATGGCATTGATATATCTCTGTAAATAGAAAAAAAAATAATGTGTGTCACGGTAAAGGTTGTTAAACCGTGAAGTCCAGTGAGGTATTTTGTACCTCACTGGACTTCAAGTTCAAGTCCAGCTCTGTTTGACACGCAGGTTACCAGGACAGGTTTCACAGTCTAAGGACTCACGTTTAACATTACAGCTCCTTCTACTGGAGGCTTTTGAGTACTTCCTCTCCCAACCATTTCACTGAAATCAAAGGGGGAGGATCTTAAGGTAACTGTATGGGAGGAGTTATTTCAACAAATAAAACCTACGTCAAATGGCAGACGTTAAGTCCCCATGACAGAGCCACGGCCCACAGCTTAGGACTTCAAATTGGGCTGGTTTGGGGGGCGGTGGGCTGGGGGAGGCGCTGTGGCGGACGGCCTGGGGGGCTTCTGCCGGCCTGGCCTCTCTGGGCTCTCCCTCCGGGAGGGGCGGTGGCCCGAGCTGCTGGGGGGCCGGCGCGGGGCGGCCCTGGACCCCGTCCTGCGGGTCTGTCTCCTCCGCTCGGCTTCCTGCCGTCGGGGTGGGGTGAGGCCCGCCCCTCTTCCCGGACCGAGTGGCGGGGAGGATGATTGGGGTGGGGGGGTCCCCGGCTCCACCCATTACTCACTCTCGTGGCTGCTGGCATGTATCGGTCCGGCTGACCGGTCCGCCTGTGGCTCCTGAGCTGCTTTCCCGCTCTGCCGTCATGGACAACGTAGGCGGCCCTCGGCCGGGCGTCCTGTGACCTGCTGGGGCTGGACCGGTATATGGTAACTGAGGGGGGGGATTTCGTACACCTGGGGAGGGCTGCTGCACTGCACTGACCCAACACACCGGCACCAGCGGTGGTCCAACTTGAAATGTGATTGTTATCATGAGCAGCTGCCCAGCTGGTGTGGAAGGTCAACATCACTGCCAGCTGTGGTTCTTTAACTCTGAATCTCTCAGCTCCTGATCATCTTGGGGTGTTACACCCAACACAACAACATGCACTCACGCACACTACACTACACACACACACATACACACACACATCACTGAATCATCATAAATAACACAACATCCACCACTACCCTCCGCTCCTTTCTCTTTGCACTTTGCTGTTTGTGTTTGTTGGTCCTCTTTGACAGAGTTCAGGATTAGTGGAGTTGAATAATGGGCTGTTGAGAGGATTGGTGTGGGACACTATCACCTTCACTTTCACTTATGCACGGGGGATAATTATAAAAAAAAAAAAAAAAAAAAAAAAAAAAAAAAAAAAAAAGTGGGGCTCAGATGATGTGGGACTTTGACTTGACTGCTTTAAGGATGCCTGTCCAAAGACTTCAAATTGCAATCATGCAAACTCTTGACATGACCAAGAATTCAATCATGTAAGATAAAGCTAAAAAGTAAAATAGTATATAAAGTTCCTTAACTAACTCAGGACTAGCAGTTAACCATGGAGCTGTGATTGTTCACCGTCTTATTCTCATTTTAGTTACACATCGTGGCCAAAGAACACAGAGAGAAACAGCCGTATAAGTTTCGTCTCCTGCATCAACTGAACTAGAAGAAGAGCAGAGAGCGGGGTGTAAAGCTAAGGGTGCAGTAATTTAAGTTAAAGGGGTAAAACTTAAGGGGTAAGTACTTGTGTCAAAGAGGAGATAGTGAGAATATTGAGCTTTTGGTGCTTTTGCGATGGTTTAACACCTTCTCCACCCAGCACTACTTCTCATCTCACAGTGCGAACTTTTGATGCCGCACAACTACATCTAATCAGCTACAAGCCAAACTGTAGCAGTGACAACAGGAAGTCAAACACTGCACTTGGCAACACTGCCAACCACATAACAGAAAAGTGAGGTCGGAGCAAGTCAGAAACACAGATTACAGCTAAGTTATGGTTTCCTCCTTGAACCTGCAAACAGGCTGGTACATGAAAGCAGACCAGATTGTGCCAAATGAGGACAGGTTTTATCTGTTTACACCTCAGACCTCTCACTTATTGTACCCCCTCTTTCCTAACATCCTGTGGTTGCCTTTGCTTTTCTATTTTCTACATGTTAACAATTCAAAAAAAAAAAAAAAAAAAGATGTGAAGATTTCAACTTCTCCCAAACTTTTAAAGTGGACCAAAGGGTCATTCACACATTGTTCATGCCCTGTCTCATGATAATACGTTAAAATGACAGAAATCTGTCATGTCTGTAAAACAGAAAATACAACTTTATGAACAATGGACGTGTCTGCAGCCACCACATCTTAGATACAAGGTCAATGAAGAAATGCTTTAAATTGCTATATTGTACTATTAACACACATTCGAGGCTAAAAAACATAATTTGTCTCAATTATATGAGGGTCTGTTATCAAAGTCAGTATATTTCTATTCTGTCCAGAAATTCGTGCCTAATCAGTTTAATTTGCAAGATCTCATATTTTCATTATTATTAAGCCTCAAATATAGATTTTTATTTCCCAATAAGGCCTGGTGCTCTCTGGCCCAAGTCTTTTGTCCAAATGGGGTCACTTTTCAACTTCCAAACAGCAGCTCATGAATACGGACCATGTGTCCAGTAACACGCTGCGTAATATTCAGCTGTTCCAGGTGAAAGTTTCTACAAATAAGGAGTGAAAAAAAACCAACAGTCTCTCTTTATCAGATGATCATCCTGCAGCATGACTGCTGCAACACTGGACTACGACCAAGTCCACATTCTCTTCCCTGAATTACCTTTTTCTATCTACACAAATAACAGTAGTGAAAATGATTTGTTGTTTTTACTTATAACTGGGTGGTGTATGTGAATAGTGCTTCAATATCATGTTTGAAGCTGGCTCGACTCACCTCATGGTTCTGTGACCATCAGGTTTGTTTACTTCAAACAGGAAGTTGTTGCCACGTCTGTTAGACACCTGCTGCTTGCATTAAACTCATTGCATTACTAAAACTGCACATTGTGTGGCCATCTTGAGGCGACTTTTTAATGTTACACTATAAAATCTGTAATTTTATAAGTAAGAAAAGAAAGTATGAATACATAAAAAAAAATCCTAAATATTATAAGTCAGAGCTCCAAAACAAACTTCTGTTATTCTGTTAGCTGCAACAAACTGTGTGCAAACTCCACACAGAAAGAGTGCTGAGAGATGAAGCAGGAACCTCCTCGCTGTGTTGCACCAGTGCTGGGAACCTTCTCACTGTGGAGCACCAGTGCTGGGAACCTCCTCGCTGTGTTGCACCAGTGCTGGGAACCCTCTTGCTGCGATGCACCAGTGCTGGGAACCTTCTTGCTGTGTTGCACCAGTGCTGGGAACCTTCTCACTGTGGAGCACCAGTGCTGGGAACCTCCTCGCTGTGTTGCACCAGTGCTGGGAACCCTCTTGCTGCGATGCACCAGTGCTGGGAACCTTCTTGCTGTGTTGCACCAGTGCTGGGAACCTTCTTGCTTGGTAGCACCAGAACTGGGAACATTCTTGCTGTGGAGCACCAGTGCTGGGAACCTTCTCACTGTGGAGCACCAGTGCTGGGAACCTCCTCGCTGTGTTGCACCAGTGCTGGGAACCCTCTTGCTGCGATGCACCAGTGCTGGGAACCTTCTTGATTGGTAGCACCAGAACTGGGAACCTTCTCGCTGTGTTGCACCAGTGCTGGGAACCCTCTCGCTGTGAATTTACATTTTCCTAACGTTGTATCTAATCTTACTTTTATGTTGATGTCTTACTTCATCATGCAACTGCTTTACCTGCTTAGTTACTAATGACCAAGAACATTTGATACAGTTTCCATTAGAGTGTGATATATTTAATTAAATAGGTAAATACAGGAGGCAAAATGTGTAATATGTATACTTTTGTAGATAGTCTACTGTGCTAGAGCTTACACGGTGCTTAGACACATTTAGTCAAGTTTCTGTCCAGCATTGGATTTTCTAGGTGTTTGCTTCAACAAAACTGCAACGAACACGACACAATGACACAACGTGGACTAACGGCCCCTCAATGGTGAATGCTTTTCTCCAAAAGAGAGCTGGGACAGGCTCCAGCAGACTCCCATGAACCTGAACAGGAATAAGTGATGGATGGATGGATGGATGGATGGATGGATGGATGGATGGATGGATGGATGGATGGATGGATGGATGGATGGATGGATGGATGGATGGGTGGATGGATGGATGGATGGATGGATGGATGGATGGATGGATGGATGGATGGATGGATAGGTGGGTGGGTGGATGGATGGATGGATGGATGGATGGATGGATGGATGGATGGATGGATGGATGGATGGATGGGTGGATGGATGGATGGACGGACTCCATCATGTTAATGAAACAGATCATCCTTGTTTAAACTAAACTCGTCCAGAAAGAAAACTTGCCAACCTCAGTAGAGCAAACTAGCCTCAATGTGATTTTACTTGGCTAAACTGCTGTTACGTCACAAATTTAATTAATTAATTTCTGTTTAGTTTGGTAGTCAACATAAGATCATGTGAGCTGAAAAAGAAATGTTTTAGAAGATAAAATGTTTTTTACATTTTGTTTGTGACACCAATCAACAAGAAGCACTTGGCGACAGTAGTAAGAAAACTGTTAACAAAACCTCCAGTTATAGTAAGGAGAAAACAATCCCTGAATGCAATCTCTATCCACCTCCATTTATAGATACTGGCTGAATGCCTATGTAAGAAGTAAATATGTACAATATGTAAATATGTAAAAATGTATGTACACAAAGAAGTAAATATTTAAAAATGAGGCTCTGGTTATTCTTTTGTAGGAAAGCATTAAACCAAATGTAAGTCTATTCATAAAAAAGGTTCAAGGGTGGACTATGCCATTTAATAGGCTAAAGATTTCAAGTATTTGTATACAATTATTGTACTTCTTTGCTACTTTGTAGGTCCACCACAGCGAAGAGCACTTGTCACTGTGTCTCGTGAAACCTTTTAGCCTTTCTTAATATATAATAATGAAGTGGAATAAAGTGGCAGTTAGTGGAGACACGAATCCAACAACTCAAAACAATATACTGGCTGTTACTCTGAAAAGCGGCAAAATAATGATACAGAAGTCCATATTTTAGAGGTTTTGTGAATTTTCATGACAGTATATTTCTTCCACTGAAACATCTGTCTGGGACGGGCACCAGGTGGCCCTGCTGCGGTGTAAAACCCGCACCAGCAGCGGAGAGCTCAGGTACCCCCCCCAACACACACACGCGCGCGCGCACACACACACAACCCCCTCCACCGTAGTAAAAACCGGTCAGTGTCAGTGTATTACCTTATTTGGTTTGGAGCCCCTAATTGTGACATCGGGGAGATTCATCCAAAGTTTCTGCTGCTGTCGCAGTGCACGCGGAGGAAGAATGCTCGTGCACTACAGCCAGTAGACAAACTTGTTATGTTTGAAAATGAATGGATGAAATAGTTTTGCTGTCTTAGATACTGTAACTGCATCTGTAGGCCACGAGCGTCCATTTCAGTGGAGGTAAAGCCATACACAGTTGGTGGCGCGTGGGGCGTGGCGCCCGCACCTCACCTCAGCAGCAGCTTACCCGATGGGATCCGCGGACCCTGGGGTACCTCTCTCTAGTCTCTGCTACTCTCTACCACGGCTCCAAACACACGAACCCACCCAAAGAGCTGTCACTCACTAACGGCATCACAAGCGTGCACGCCGGAGCGCAGACACATTGCTAAAAGAACACTTCTGGCCATATCCGTGTGAAATAAAGTCTCCCGCGGTGGAAGGCATCAGTGTCAGACGTCCACAGGACGAGACTCACCTGTGTGTTGAGATCTGTAAGTGGGTGCGTGTGTCCGTCGTGTGTCTGGTCCGCTCAGTCAGGACGCGCAGCAGCGCTGCAGTTGCTCTGGTTACACTGGTGTGCGTCTGTGTGCTGCGCCCAGGTCACGGACCTCTTCCCCATACGTAGCCCCAGTGGGGGAAATGGGTGAATTTGTCGTGATGGTGGCGTGGAAGAAAAGAAAAAGATAGTCCCTCCGCTCTTTTCTACCCCCGCCTCTCCTCTATCCCTCTCTCTAAATCTTCCACAGCGAGAACCTTAATTGGTAAAGCATCAGAAACGGTGGGGGTGTTGCGCCCTCCCTCTCCCACTCTCTCTCTCTCTCTCTCTCTCTCTCTCTCTCTCTCTCTCTCTCTCTCTGCTTCATATTTTACTTTTTTCTTTTACAAGGGCGACGTCATGACCGCGCCTTCAGGATATTAAAGGTATGATGTCACCGCCCGCTCTCATCTCCCCCCATCCTTATTTTTCCCGAGGGTGTGTGTGTGTGGAGAGTTCCTCAATAGTTTTGACCCTGCTTTCTTTCTCCCTCTGAGTGTGTGTGTGTCCCCACGTTTCCCGCAGCCTCTGCCCTCTTTTTCCTGTTATCTGTTATTGTTCAGACAGACTGTGGGGAGCTTTGCTTTTCTAAAACACTGCCAAACACTGCCCTGACTCAAGACTGGACTGGGAGGTGTGCGTGCCATAGAAAGAGATTGTGCATGCACTTGAGTGCTCTCCAGCTGAGCATTGGCTCGGGAAACAAGAATTTTTGTACTTTGATGCCCTGGTCTTACAGTTCATCAGTGTTGGGGGCAGATGGGGAGGAGGAGGGTAAGGTGAAAAGTGAAGAGCAAAGAGGGATCACAGACAGACAGTGAAGAATTAGTCCTGCATTGACTAAACGGTTGTACTTCTTTATGGTATGCTGATTGCCAGTGACTGAGCTGGCTCAGCTGGGATCTGCTGGTTCACTGCCCTACCAGCTAACACTTTCCCAGAAAGTGAATGAGATTATTTCCCCAAATTGAGAGCCATTTGCTGCATCTATTCTGTTGTTGCTGTGCACTCTTCCGCCCTCAAAACGGTGGGGGTAACGGATAATGTTCTATTGTGAATGTGTGCGCATGTGTGTCTGCGTGTATTAATAAGAGCCAGATGTTTGCCATTGTGAGCACGTCCAGGCGGTCAGTGACATCATGCGCATGTACCTCGTTGGAAGCTTCTCTGCTGGAATGAGCACACTCATGCACACTCTCAAGAAGAAGACAGTTACAGGAGGAAATGGAAAATGTTTCAGCAAAAGCCAGTGCACGCCGCGGCGTTGTGCAGCAGCCGTGCAGCAGGCATGTCAGAGGGGTTATTATTGATGTTTTTAAGAATATACTGGTTTGACTCATACATGGCAGAGCTGAAACACTCAAAGAGATTTCTTTTGCAATTCATAGTAAGTGTAAACTATTGTAATACACAAAATAACAGACAGGGGTCTGTTTCTAGTGCGTGAGAACACAAATATAGAATGTGCACTATTTACACTTTTCTCTTGTACATATGGCTGTAAGTGGAATCTGAAAAAAGAGGATCCCAGGACAGGACAATATGAATGTTTGAGCTGATCTGATGGGACAAAGGTCAAATAAAACTAACACAAATGCGACAGCCTAATAATTGTTGATAAGGAAAATGATAGTATGTGATAAAATTCTGGAACTACAACAGCCTGGTTTGGTAAAGGTGAAAATAAGAGGTGAGTAATGAGATATAGGATATATATCAGAAAAGATATTGTCCCCCAAATGTGTTCCAGTTGGACTCTGAAACATATGACAGGCAGTTCATATTTCTCCTCCTCTTTGGGATGAATTATTTTGACCGTTGCAAAACCAAAACTGACAAAAACTATTAACTGTGACACAGTGGGTCCAAGGTTGAGACCTAGTGAAAGATAAACACACAGCTTACTTAGAAGTTGGATAAATAGTAACGTTGTTAAAATGTGAAAAGGCGGCTAGAAAAGGGAAAATGATGAGGAGAAGGAAAGTTTCAGCAACAGTAGTTCAAAATCACCGCACAGGTGTTCGCTGTGTTGTAAAGTCTCCTTCTGTCAGTTGGCAAAGGAGTTACAATGGTACATTTGTAGGTGAAAATGTTGCAGGAGCCTGTGTATGACGGAGACTTGAGGGAATCAAGTCTGAACTGCACATAAACGTGCTGCCTTTGTGCTTAGATCAGACCCTTAAACACAGCATTAAATCCAATTTGCAGCTAATTAAACAAATATGTCTCTTCATTCGTATTCATTTCTCTTTCATCATCTGACTTGCCCTGAAAGAGGCTCACACATGCACATAAAAGTCACTCCCATACGACAATCTGGGATAAATAAGGAAAAAGTTACTCATAAAATCTTACAAAGTCCATATTTAGATAAAATGGATTTAAAGACCGGCTGACGGAGACATATCTGTTGCATAACCATCCTCCAACTTTTCCGATGACTTTCCTAAGGGTTTTAAATGATCCAGTGGCACTTTATGTATCCCACTTCTATCACTTTAAGCAGCTTCATTTGTCCAATTAGCTCCCCTTAATCACCTTAAAGTGAACCACTAATGGAAAGGAAAAGAGCCGGTGTTTGAATTTGATTTCACCATCCCTACTCCTGTCTTGACTCTCTTTGCTATGGTTGTATTCCTCCTAGTGTTAATTGTATTAATTAATTGTTCTGTTCCGAAACCATCGGAGTACGTGAGACGAGGCCAAGAGAACATTTCTGACCAGACGTGAACTCACCGATAATTCAACGCTCATCTCAGTGGTCAAACCTGACGAGGCTGGCTTTACCAGGACGTGGTTTGCCTTTCAAACCATTTTCATTTTACTAACAGACCAGTGCCATGACAGGCGCTGGGTTGGACTAGACGGGTCCGTGGACGGAGCTGAGCTAATCAGCAGGCAGCTTATACTAATCAAGAGTTGGCCAAACACAGCTGTCATTTCTGATTTCACCACCACAACATCATTTGAAACAGGAGATCCCGCTGCACACTTTTGCCAGCAGCTCCACAGCTCCTTCAGCGTAGACCGGCTGAAGGATCCAGGTGCCACAGGATATCGTTTCAGGACTATTCCATGTGGAAGTCAGCTGGGATCCACAGTCACTGTGATAGGCTACAACAGATCTAACCCCAGCACCAGCAACGGGGGAGTCCCACCGCAGCTCTGCCAGTCCCCCTTTCAGCTCTGTCAGCATTCATTTCAGATGTTGTTGGGGTAGAAACGCTTACATTGCGGTAATATTAATTAGCTTTATAGGTTTGCAAAAGCTCAGTCAAGATAACTGTGATTGACATTTGTTGGTTGGGCTCCAGCCGGCCTCTCAGGCCTGTTCATTCCAACAGAAACATAACAGGAACAGTATGTTTCAAAGGCACTCTTCAGAATCCTGTGGGTGTTGTCCCAGGGGTTTGTCCAGTTCTTCCTATACAGTCTATGGTGACTGCTTGGAACCAGACCATCTTCTCGGCTGCCACAATCTAGCCAATTATCAGACTGGTGCCAGCTGAGAAGTATGATGTTGTTTGGGGGGTAAATAGTTTAATATCACCCAGTGCAATAGGTAATTGTTGATATTGAATTTATCCCTGATCAGAGTTGAAATGCACAATCAAACAGACCCGATATAGGATGAGTTCTTCATCATGAAAACCTTAAATCAGTGCCTGTGTTGTCCTGCAACCAAAACGAGACACATCAGCTGAGCTTGTTTTTATTGCACTCCTTCAACACACCTATTGGTTGGTATCAGCTCTTACTACAAGCACAGCACACTGCCGTGGACATGAAGTCGTAAAGTGGAGCAATCGCACTGACTCACCAGGCTCTGGTGTCTGCTCTGGTCGAAGTCACTCAGGATGTCAGAGTCACGGGAATAACGACATGTTTGCAGGTGTGTCTGTGGTGTGAGTACGTTGTGCATGTGTAGTTTTCTTTCCTCTATTTATGAATACTGTATGTCATGGAAACTGGGCTGTTATCGCCACAGAGGGTTTCCTTTCGGGAAAGCCCTTTGTGTGTGTCCATGTGTGTGTGTGTGTGCATGTGTGTGTGTGTGTGTGTGTGTGTGTGTGTGCATGTGTGCGTGTGGGCTGGTGGAAAGTGTGGGCCTGTTTTTTCTCCTCTGTATTTGCTCACTATCCAAGCTGAGAGGTAATCAAGCTAAATGGTATGTGGTCATCTGGCCCTCTAACCACTGTGGGGATGAAATCATCAATACTCTCATATGCCCAGCATATGTGTAAGCATATCGTGTAGGTGTGTGTGTGTGTGTGTGTGTAAGTGTGTGAGTCAGCTACAGTCAAACCAGCTGGTCAGAGCCGAAGGCAAAGCAAGTGACTAAACAGAAAGCTGTAAAGTAACTTCACCTGGTCTGCTCTGACTTTTCATCGTCTGGTCTATCTTCAGCTGTGGTGGTCTGTTTCTTTTTCAAAGCCTGGACTCTCTTGATTTTACTTTTCAGCACAAACGTTTTAGTATTAAATAAGCAAAGAAAAAAGAAATCCAGAAATGCATGACGATGATGTCATGTCTAAAGTACAACACTCAGTTTATTCTTGTCCAAACAGATGACGTGTTACACTGAAATACAAGACGTTAGATGTCCAACATGTGTATTTAAAGAATTTATGAAGAAAACGCTGTTTTCCTTCCTTTTACTATAGTTTCAATCCTTCAAATATCTCAAAAGTATTTTTCAGGGATAAAACAAATCTGTTTCTACAACCTTTCCTTAGTGGTTTAAAAAAATACATTACTTGTGTTTCCATATATTTGTTTTTCTGTCAATTTTCAGCCCACATATGAAAAAAATGAGTTGAAGAACAATAAAAAAGAAAACATATTTAATTTTCTTTTCAAATGACTGAGGGGTCATTTTAATAACAATATGCAGTGAATAACAGGCTCAATGACACAAACCAAAATAGTGTATTTAATTTGTATTTTCCTATTTGTCACCTCTGTGTTTTTTTGTTAACAGAAACCCTTAAAGAGTTTGCCAGCGGGTTTTGTTGTCCTAATGTAAAAGGTTAACGGTGGTCCTGGAAAGCTTAAACCTAATGGATTGTATACTGTGATGAAATGTTTTTGCAGAATGCTGCCAAAAATGTAAAATCTGGATTTATTAGACCAAAGTACAGATTTTCAGTGGTGTCACGATATTTCTTAGGTTTCTTGGGCCACGCAGTTTTCTTCATGGTGGTCTCCATAAACAGTGATGACTTTGCTCAGTTTTTTACCCACAACAACTCATGTCAAGACAAAATGTGTCTACTTTGATGAATCTAAGGTTATGAAACTCTGACTGCGACTGTTCAGCTGCAGGCCAAACTGTAAAAACATGTGTTTTTAGTATTTTGAGAATGTCCTTCTACATAAAAAGACCTGTATTGGTCGTTTCAGGAGCATTTATGTTACATTTATATTTGTAAAACATACAACTTTCAGCTAACAAGTGACCAAGTGGTTGTAAATTTTCTTTTGGATGCATAAACCATGCAACCTACAAAAACATGCCTTGTAATGTTACATAAACAGTGTTAAAGACGTAAAGCGTGATCCTAACCAGGCTCTAGCTTAGTTTGGAATGATTAAAATAACAAGATGTGCAGTCTGGCAATTTTACCAGTTCTGAAGTTGCACAATAGTACCACTGTGGGGTCCGGCGTTTCCTTTGAATGTGCTTTTCTTTTGAACATAACTCTCCTAGAATCTCATCCTCAAAGACTTCTCTTCAAAACAAAGAAGAATAGGATCTCAATTTCAAAGATGGACAGAAACATGTTTAGTTTTTGGACAAAACATTGCGGCTCCAAGTCCGACTGTTCATCAGAAGACGAAGGCAGCGGATGATCATTCGAACGATTATTCAAAGGCAAAGCCCTTGCATGCATGATGATTAAGTAGTGTTATTGCACAACTACACCATAACAATGAGGTCAAAAACAGCTGGAAACTAGATTTTCATGACTTTAGATTGACTGGCGACGCCACATCCAGTTATGCCAGTAACGTGCAAATGCAAATAAAGTGTTTCCATTACGCATTTGTGCTAAACTGGACCATTGAAACGTCTAAAAAATTACCTCATGAAAGAGTAAAAATGATTTTGCGACATTTGGCAGTTCAAATTCTAGATGTTTCCGTTGGAGGTTTTTCTTTGCGATATTAAGGTTTTGCACAATTCTAGTGGTAATGGAAATATGACGAATATAGGGTCTCTGTTTTCAGGTGTAGATTTAGCTTATGATTCAATCTCCTGTTATTGATGTTTACATTTACACCATGGTTGGAGAAAAGTTGTGAAGCCTTTTTGAAACCTCTTGTCCTTTCATTACCTGCATTTATCTTTTCATAACTGTAAATTAATATTATATTCAAAAAGAAAAACATAAAAAATGTCCATTCAATGGTATCATTAATGTATGCAGAATTAAATCTATCTAGCATTATTTAGCTTTTCATATCTTTTAATCTTCTGCCAGTAGAAACCATTAAAATTTGTTTAAATAGACCTCCTCGATTAACAAAAAATGTAATGATTAAGCTGACCTGTATTGCCAAGAAGCAAATATTGTTGTTGGCGCAGCTGCAGCTGCAGCTGCGTTAGGATCAGTGCTCCATTCAGCACTGATAAATAGTAAAACAGCATATAGTTGAATGTACTGATGGTCAACATTGAGCATGAGTCTTGAGTGATAATCAGGGGCTGTAAACTGCCAGAATCAGGCTCAACAACTCCAAGAGCAATGCAGAACTGTAGAACAGTTAAAATTGTTTTAAACCCGCATTAACCTCCAAAATTCAAACTCAAACTTTGACAATGTCAGGATTTATATGAAGGATCTGGTGTGTTTGTTGAAATGTAAATACAGTTGGAGGCCAAGAATCATAAGCCAGTTCACAAACCTTTCAGCCGTGTTTCAGTTCAGTGAGTCGCGGTCAAAATTCAGATCAATTACTGAGTGATGCAGTGAACAAATCTTTTTAATCTGCTGATTCTACACTGTACACAGTACGCTGAAGAGAATTACCATGCCATCGCAAGACGCAGGTCAGCGAGTGAGCATACACTGAAAGGTGATGTGAAGGGGACCTGGAGCTGGTCTAAAATTGAATGTGACATATATGTAACAAATGTTGACGACAGTTATAAGCGAAGGAAGCCTATCGTAAACATAGTCAATTAGAAAAGCCACAAAATAAACCAGAGATGCTAAATTGTAAAACACTCCTTGAAGCTGCCTCATTCAGCCCTGCTGGGCTGCTAAGAGATGTGAATCTAGAATCCAAGCCCAGGGTGGCCTGGACTGGATCTGCCAAGCACTGGAAGTGATAAAATTAAACCAACTGGCTTGACTCACCCTCAGTGTGAATACTGGAAAGCAGATAATGATCTCCCTAGCAACGCCTATAAACAAATCACAGCAAGCCAGAAAGACAGTGATCAGACCTGAATGACTTCACAGGTTCCATGATCAATCAAAGAAAACTGACACTTACCAATCGCTTTTCTTACAAAAGAAAACCAAACAGAGAGCAGGTTACTGGCTTCCTATAGTATTTCTGTCCTAACTGCCTAGTCTGGTTTGTCATTTACCTTGGGGAACAGGCTGGTTGTCCTGGTGGTAAAAAAGGCCATCTCCACCACCATGAAGTGAGATCCATCACCAGGTACCGAGGTCAGCCCAGTCAGCAATCACAATGTGGCACAGGAATTCCAAGAGATGGCACTAGATGCTGAGCAGCAGATGTGTGCCATACTCTGTGAACATCTGTTCACTGTCCAGCTGGATGAAGCTACAACGGAGGAGAAAGTGTTCTTGTGATGGCCTGTATCCATTATGGGACAGTGAGAGATGTCGATGAGGAAGTTTTGATCACAAAGTTTCTCACCACAGAAACACACTTCAGCAACATTAGTGAATACCTGCAGGACAAGTCGGTTCTGATCACCAACATCCTCACTTGTGCTGCAGATGGAGCTTCTGCTATGGCGAGCAGATACTGCACTTTTGCCACTATGCTGAAGAAGCATGCACCCCACGTGTTGACAGTGCACAGTGTGTTGCCCCAGATTAACATAGGGGCTTAACAGCACCAGAGCTTCACTCTACTTGTAACTCGTTATAGCAATTAGAGCAATAAATAAAATCAAACCCCAGCCACTTAATGACAGGTTCTGGCGCCTATGGCCCCATACTGAGGCATGCTGGGCTCTCCAAAGGCAAGTATCCGGCGAGGCTCCGCGAGTTAATCAACACTCCTGGAGTTTTTTTGCGTGTGCTGACACAGTTTTGGATTAAATGTTGTTGTTCTGTTGCCAAAACAGCTACCTGGCCTACTTTTTCATATGTCAGGTGGAGTTTGTTCAGAAAAGCTTGAGAACCGCTACTGTAGAGAAATTAAGAGGTTATAGATTAATTATAACTACAGGATCTCACACAAGCGTTGTCATCGTTAGAGAAGCTGCCTGTCTAAGACTATCCAATAATCCTGTCAGTCACTATTCTAATGAAAAACAGAATATAATTAGTGTATGGTAAACCTGACTTATCATCACTTCAACAACGCAAAAATCTAAAATGTTCCTATAAATCTCTCTAAAGCAGCAAAAGTCTTTCACTGCAGTGCTAGTTAGGTTCGTTGAATTTGTTAATTTCACGTGTTTTAACTCTCAGTTTACCCATCACCAGCAACATAATTCACCCTTCATTATTTGAGGGTAACTTTTTCACAGATGTTTCCTGGGGAGCATACCTCAGCAATGCTGAGTGGGCTTAGCCCTAAATGTATACAATGCCTGGCTATGTCCCTGAACCGGACCAAGTAGTTCTGTGTCCTAAACCAAAGAAATAATAAACATCCGGAGTCCGGATGCAGAGTCCCAGGTCTTGTCCTGTTGCTGCAGTTCCAACATGATGACATGCTTTATGATGCGTCTTGGAGAAAAGGTCAACTTTGTTTTTAAGGAATGCTCGTACAGTACGTGTCATATTTCAGAGTACAGACAAATTGCCTAAAAGGTTTTTGAGTCATCTGATATTATCTTAAGAATAGAAGGTCAGTCAGTCTGGAAAATTTCAAGAGCTTCGAAGTTCTGTCTCAAGTGGTTTGATTGTCAAAGTTGATTAAATCTTTGATTGCCGACAACATTTTGACCTCTTACATGTTGCATGTTTCTTAGCGTCAAACCTCACCTATGTTCTTGCGCAGATCAAACAAGCTTTGAATCTGGTTTGGCCAGGGAGTGAAGAAGCAAAACCAGAAGGAGCCCAGGACATTTGAAATACTTTCAACATCCCACTCTGCCTGCCACTTCTCGCTCCCTCCCTGGCCATATTAAGAAAATCACCCAGATCGAAAGAGAACAGGGCTGACAAATTGAGACACAGAGAGAAAAACCTGGACCTGATCCCAGATCTTCAGTTCCTGTTGGATAATGAGTACATAAGACTGTGCATAAGTCTCTTTCTGTGTGTATTCATGTAATCCACTCATCTTTGCGAGGGAAGCATGTTAAAAAAAAATCTTTATCAGTAAACACTGTGTTTGTGCATTCTAAGAGAATACGAAGCATCAATACACATCTGAAGTCTTTAAAAGGAGGCTTGGCTGAGTACAGGAATCCATTGCCAGTAGTTACTGGTCATTTTGGCAGGAGATATCCATACACACACACATTCATAACCTACAATCAAGCGTTAAACTGCTCTATCATCTCTACAACCGAATCCCTTCTGAGGTTTTGCCTGTATTCCGCTTTATAAATCTTCCTAATCCCCTCCAGCAGTCTGTTAATATAGGTTGGGGACATTTAACAACCTGGGAACGCACATACACAAGCACATTTAAACACTCACGCCCGTCTCCATCTACAAACAAAGCCTTTTAAGGTAAGCTCTCCCTTCCTCTCCTCTATTTTCTGCCTGTCTGCCTTTGCCTTTGCTCTCTAACTCATTTTCTCCATCCTCCAGCCTACTTGTTCATCCCCCAAAAATCACCACCACCCATTGTGTTTCCACCCCCTTATTTCACTTGTTTTTTTTTTGTTTTTTTTTCCTCAGGCAAGCACTGTTGGATTCCCTTATGACCAGCATGCCTCTCTTGGGTTTTCTGCTCCCTTATCTGAACAGAGGGAATCGACCGGACCAAACAGAGTCAGTGATTAAAAGTGCTAACAAACGGTGGTGATGGGGACAGAACTGGGCCCCCAGAAATGGGTTTCACAACAGGTTTCTCGTAAGAGCACCAGAACAGGACTTAGATCAGAGATAATCATTCTTAAATCTGGGTCAGAACCTTAAAAAAGCTGTCTGTTTGTAGTTTTAGACTCTGTATTCGTGTGTCTGTGTGTGCAGCTTAGAGATGGGGAGATGAGCTCCAATAGTTTTGTCCATATAAGGGGGGAGGAATGTGCTGGTATGACTGACTGATCTGTCTCTTACCCTCCCTCCCACTATCTGCTCCGCTTTTTTCTCTCGTTCCTTAAATCTTCTGGATTCTTGCTGGTGATGTTGCAAGTGTTTGTGAAGTGCGGATCCACACATATGCGGGGTCACGATTCTGTAAACACATTCACCTCTGGGTCAGATGGAGTTATGTTTCGGGGGGCAATGACATCATTGCGAGCACGCTGGCTCATTGACTTGTCAGTTACATGTGGTTGCTTGTGTGAGTTCAGAATATTCAGCATTGTGCACATTACATCACTCCTGCTAAATAACTCGGGTACAGTACACACACCCAGGATCCTATCACACCTGTGCAGTGTGTGTGTTTCTGTGAAAACCCTTCTTCTTTGTTAGTCATCACTTCAGACTCACCACATGAACACATGATGAAATATACAGTGACAGTCGTCCTCTTCACCTTCTCTGGACAGGATTCAGTGGAAACAGATGTTCATAGAAAAAAATAATGACATCAGCCGGGTGAACTGCAGCTCAGAGCATTTGAAAATGATGCATTCCTTGTGCATGTGTGGAGGTGGCTTAAATCAGAAACTTTTTCATGTTTGAAAAAAAGGAAGGCTGAGAGGAGGCAGGGATGTGTAAAAGATGCATTTTTGGCCCGTTTTAGGTTGGCCTTGAATCTTTTCTCTGTGCAACTGACTGCATGCATTACAAATTTTGTCCCACATTCTTCCACCAAGCTACTATGCTGCTGAGCTCACAACAAACCGATGACCAGAGGACGAGGACCAGAGGACGAGGACCAGAGGACGAGAACCAGAGGACGATGACCAGAGGACGAGGACCAGAGGACGAGGACCAGAGGACCAGAGGACCAGAGGACCAGAGGACCAGAGGACCAGAGGACGAGGACCAGAGGACGAGAACCAGAGGACGATGACCAGAGGACGAGGACCAGAGGACGAGGACCAGAGGACGAGGACCAGAGGACCAGAGGACGAGGACCAGAGGACGAGGACCAGAGGACGAGGACCAGAGGACCAGAGGACGAGGACCAGAGGACGAGGACCAGAGGACGAGGACCAGAGGACGAGGACCAGAGGACGAGGACCAGAGGATGCACATACATCAAGCCAATTGTACTGTCAGCATGTGGCCAACTTAGCAGCAGTTTAACACAGTATCACTTAAAGCACAACTTTTTGAGCTTGACCTGCCTTAAAAAAACAGTCTGTTTGTAGTTTTAGCCTCTTTATTTGTGTCCATGTGTGCAATATGGCAATGAGGAGATGGGCCCTGATAGTTTTGACCATAACAAGACAAAACTAACTTGATCCTAACTCAAACTTGAAGGTAACTAGAGTAATACAAGGGCAGGTTTAGTTCATAGCATTGACTCTGTCTCCAGTCTTGAGTGCCCAGTATACGAGTCTGAGTCAAGTCCAAGCCGGTGAAGAAAATTCAGGTTGTGCATCTACAGCTACAGCTTGGCAGAAGCAGGCCAGCAGTAAAAGTGAGCTTCAAGCGTCACAGGCGTAGACAGAGCTTTCTCTAACGCTCCACCCTGTTTGCTACTCTGAGTTAATTATCGCCAGTTGATAACGGATGTTGGAAGTTGTTCCTAATACCTCCTCAATGTTTATTTAAGGGTGGAACGTGTTTTGGATGGATGGATAAACATTAACTTATTCCTAAACCTTACATACGAATGACATGAGCGGATGGCATGTAAGAAGGTGGAAAATTGAACGTAATATCATCCTATGTTAAATTATCATGGGCAGTTAATGCTCAAGTCCCAGTCCCAGTGCACGTCATCAGTGCTCGAGTCTTCATCATCCTTCGTTACTTTGATCCTGACAGATTTCCCATGGCGCTGCCACCACCGTGCTTCACTGTAGACAGATGCTCTTGGGGTAGTAGACAACGTCTTCTTTCTTTTCCTTAAAACAGTCCAGTCTGTGCTGTGGAGCTTTGGAGCTTCATCTGTGTTACTTTGGCCCTGAAGAAGCTTTTTTAAAAGTTTCACATTTTTTAAAATAAAGATTATCCGTACCAAATTAGACCAAACATAACATTTAAATTACAGTTTCTACACACACACAAAAGCAAAATGGCAAGAGGGGATGAATTCTTGTGTCAAGGCGCTGTATAAAAACAGCTCACACACTCTCACACACACACACATCAAAATTCAGGCAGAGTTATCGAAAGGCTGCTCCCACATGAACTGCATGACATCATATGATCTCATCACTGAAGCATTTCAGCCTGACACAGACCTGCAGAGACAAGACAAGCAGAACAGCAGACTAGCAGAGAGTTTGATGTGAAGCACATCACATACACTGATCCCTTTCCAAAAAAGGTGTGTTGGTGTCTAAATTATAAATCAATCAATCGCGCTTTACTTCTACAATACTTTTGACATGTCTTGATGTAGCGCAAATTGTTTTAAAGCCTGAAAATAATAAAAATAGAAAACAATAATGAAAAACTGAAAACTCTCCGGACTACCTTGTCCACCTTGGCCAGCTCAACCCAGCCTAAAAATTAAGAAAAATGTATAATAATTAAAAAAAACTTAGAGACTGAAGAATTAATAGCAAAATATTTAAAAAATAAATAAAAAAAATTATCAAAATACTTCTCTTCTAAATGGTTACTGTTAGACAATAAATATACTGTAGTATATTTATAATAAATCCCAAAATATATATTAAGATATGGTTATGGTTAAGTAATGGTAAGTTATACTACATTAGAAATAATATAACTTGATGCGCCAGTTATTACAACTTTTAAATGAACTAAAGTAGCAAATGAAGAAAGAAAAATTCAATTACAGACTTGATTAAAAAATAAACTGATCCATCATGTGGAAAAACCTGCTAAAAACCCAGACCAGAGTTATTTTTAAAACCTTCAGTGCTCTGTGCAGCTCTGGGGTCTTCTGGAAGGTGCTCCACAGAGGTTATCATTATAAGACTAAATGAAACAGAACGCACTGGTCGGCAGCTTTACCCTTTATGTTTAATTAAAACCAGAACAAAGACAGTATGTCAAAACTTCATTCACTCATCATACTTGTGCTTCTCATCTTTGTCAGGGTCTAACCCAGCTTCCTTATGATGTCGTAGCTAACAATATACATTATTTTGGTCCATTCAACCTTCTCTCCATTTTTTTGTCCTATTTTTGTCTTTGCGTCTGGTGTCATGTCAGTAAGTTGAAATAAAATTGCCAGGTGAGAAACAAGTTTTAACACAATACAATAATTTCCTATGAATTGTCACCATGCCTATGTGAGTTTTTCCCGGGTACTCTGGCTTCCTCCTGAAGGCCCAATAAACTATTCATATCCATTCATATGCTCACTAACCCTGTCAGCAAGGACAACAGTGCAGACAACACATCTCAGAAATGGTGCTGAACATGTTTACACACAGTTAGTGAAAGCAAAGAAGGGAAAGTTGTTTATGGATAAAGGCAGCCAGGTGTTCTTCTCGCAGAGATCACTCAGGTTGGTCGAGGTATGTGAAAAAAGTGAAAATGAACTTCCACGGTGTATGCTTAACTCCGTAGATGGACAGTTGTGTGGAACGATGCTCAGTTAGGGAACTGATCCCAGCAGGTACTAACTTAGACATGATTTAAAACCGAAGCACTGTACCACACAATTATACGTTTCAGGATTAAACCTAACAGCAAACAGAGCTATTCACTTTTTCTTTTTCATTGTGAAAACTGCAAAAGGAAAAAAGTGCAATATGTCTGTTTCAGCCTGCTTAGTTAAACTTCCCACCCAAATCCTGCCAGGCCCATCCAAAACCAGTCCCTTAGTATAGTTGACAGCACCTCAGGCCATTCCAGATCTTTATATTGCTCGGATGTCAAGACAGCCGTAGCCAAGGAGCTGAAAGGATGTCAGATAGCCGTTAGTTATAGCCAACTGTCACTCTAAAGATCACGCCCCCAATGACACATAATGAGGCTTTACATCATTTTTTCAGTCATGGATGTTAAAACCAGCTGTTAGACTCGCTGTTAGAGGCAGCTCTAGTAGCACTCATTGTGTTTTGACCCATCAGCAGACTTTCAGGACTCTACTTGAGCCCTGATTTGAAGGACTTGTGACTGAAGGTCCTTAAAGGGCCTTAAAGGGCCAGCAGCCAAATCAGCAGTCGTTACTCTGGGGCAGCTTTTACAGCAAACACACACACTCCTTGGTCCTGTAAGATGCGGTGTGGGGTAACGAGGATGGACTGTTTAGAGCCAGCTGCCAGGAATGTAATCAGAGACTAAACCCGACCAGATCCTGTTGCACAGTTTACTTGCTGTTGTTTTTTTTTTCTTTTTGCTCAGTGGTGCAGCCTGTTGTTTTGATTTTCCTCAACTTTTCCAAATTATTTAAAAATACAATATCTATTAATAATATTTTTCTATATATTTTTCTGTTAGTTTATTGGAACACAACACATGCATTTATTCGCAGTTAAATTATGGCACAGATGCCCCCATCTGAATCGTGTTAATACAGTACTTAACCCCACTCATCTATCTGTGCACTCTCTTTCTCAGTTGTATTTCCGTGCACTTTGCCGTCCATTTTTCAGAATGAGAAAGTTGACAAACTGTGCTGATAGTTTTGAGGTGACCTCGACTCTCACGTTTGGACATTAAGCTCACGGAGACAATATGCACCTCCCACGCACGCTTCCGTTTGGACAGCAGCAGGGTGTTAATCACCACACCCTTTGAGTAGGAAAAATGATGATAGATGGGTGTGTGTACAAGTGTGCGTTCCTGTTTTTGCCCCTTTATTAGGACCTTTTGTTGTATGCTCCTTATGAGGACTAAAGTTGCAGAAGCAGAATATAATTTCTGAGTCCTGGTTAGTGTTAGAGCAAAAGAAATAACTGACGCTGTACTGTTACTACAGTGGTTCCCAAACCTTTTCAGCTGAGCCCTCCTCTGGTTTATAAGAACACATTTTGCGATTGTTTTTAACATTTTCTTTACATCAAAGGTCTAACAGCTGTGTCAGTGGACTTTTTTTTTTTTTTTTAATAAATATGCTCAGAGTTGCAGTGGTCTACAGGACCACTGTGACGGTCCAAGAAATAAGAGCTCAGAACTCATATTTTCGTATTTTTATTTTAATACGTTCAAAACTTCAGAAAATATAAAACTGCAGACCTGCAGATTTTGCCTAAAAACGTTATTAACATGTCCTAACTGTCCGCGAGACCCCTCAGTGGTTCAAGTGTTAAACAACAAAACAACAAACCACATTCACAGTTACGCTTAACTGTTTTATTTATTGTGTAACAGAATAATGAATATGAAAAAGTCAAATACGAAAGACACAAACAATATATAATATGAACAAACATAAACAAATCTTTTTTAAAGTCCAATCATTTTTAGTTTTTTCATGTTATAAAAAAGAAAATTAAAAATTCTGTCATGTTATTCTTTACAGTGTCATGACTCCCATTAGGCATCATAATGGGCAAATCTGGGGTTTGGTTTGGCCTTTACACAATGCAAGAAACTGTACAGGAACTTGTGGCTGCAGAGGCAGAAACTCTCTCGGTGAGGTCCTCACAAAGAGTCTTGTCAAGTTTAATGTTGTTTGGTTTAGCGTTATGCAAGCTGTGGTTCTGGGTCTCCAGGAAATAAACGTAAGACAGAGAAATGTCCTCTGAGCTGAAACGTGACTCAGTATGCGGGTCGATATATGAGGGTGTGGTTGGTGAAGCAGCAGCTCAATGCAGATGATCTGCCGCTATTTTTAGATCGTCAAGAGAGCATCATGAGACTGAGTTAACACATAGAAACCATTGTTTTGACAGCAGGACGCTTGCATCATCAAGGCATCACTGTTACTCTGCAGTCCACCTGTACTCTTTACAACTATTGTTAAAATTTCTGTAAATGTTAATAAGGAAACAGAGCTTTCAGACCAGGCCTCCTCTGACAAACAGGGTTTTATATGAGTCTATGTTGGTAGTGATCTGAAACTCCTAAATAAATAGTTTCAAGCACAGAAACGCTGAGGTGGTCCAGGCAAACACATCTAAAACCTTCAAGCAGCCACAAGATGACAAGATGAGACCAAGATGAGAAACTGGAATGTCAAACAAAATGAAGAAACTGCAGGCCGCTTGTGTCGAGGATAAAATGTCTGGAATTCACCCTCGTCCGATAAAGTTGCTGCCGCACTTCGCCAACGAGCCATACAGAAGCAAATTAATTCCAATTTAAAAATCAATTATTGTTATATGTGGAGTTTCATATGAGGAAACAGCTGGTCATGTCCCACAGGCCTGGAAACAAGAAAGAGACTGACGAAAAGCCTACAGATCCGTAAGTATCATATTTAGTACAAAAGAGCTGGTTGCTTGTCAACAGTATTTAATGGAAGTTTAAGGTCTGTTTGCACTTTTATTTCTCCTACTTTGTTCCAAACTGGCAAAGAGAAAGACACACTTTCTGCTTTTAAGACAAGGCTTTAAACATATCTATGAAAGAGCTTTAATGTGATTCACTGTTCTGGTGCTTTGATCCATTTTACTGTGCTATCCGTGTTTTGTGTACTCTTACACCATCCAGTTTGTTTCAGATTTTTTTTATGGCACTTCATTTAATATCTATTGATATTTGTAATCTCTCTTTAAATCTTGTTTTTTTTCCCTCTGCAAGTCAATTTTAGTTTCTATATTATAACTGAGTTAAGTTTTAAGCAGGAGCCTATAATTTTTATGATGGCAACAAAATAAGCACCCTTAAATCTAAATGGAAAAAACAAAAATACTCTTCTTTCTAGTGCTGGCTGGAAAACTATCTGGCTATTTCTGAAATGGAGGTTTTAGTGTCTGTGTTTGTCTGTCACTGGCCACCAGAAACAGGCACTTACTCCAGGACCATTTTTGGTCCTTGCTCCCTTTCCATCGTCACTCCATCGCTGCTGGCCTTCAACTCAGACGGAGGAAAAGTCTTGTGGGGATTCAGACAAAACAGGAGGACCTTTAAAGATAGTGCTCTGACAGCTGACCTTCACATGAGGCTGTGCAGACATCGCAGTCAGAGTTCAAAGACTTTCCTCACTGAGATATGGCTTTTGTGTTGTCAGAGTCTGTGGAGCTGCACAGTGTTGCCATGTGCTCGTCGTATCCTTTTGATACTAACTTGACTGAGTCGTCTGAAGACACCAAACACCATGCCTGAACCGGTGCACGTCCTTCAGCTTGGTGCGCAGTGCTGATTTCTCCCTCCCTCTTTTATGTTTGTTGTTTAGGCAGATCTTAGATGGATCAAAGCCTGAATAAAGTTTGGAGCACAACTCTAACTCAGAGTAATAACTCAAACCATTTGCTCTGCAATAACAAGACCTCAGATATGAGCTCATTGTTACTTTTTTAAGAGTTGAGAGGTTACCGGAGCAAAGGGCTTGAGATCCGTGGTACAATACTGCCCCTTAATGGCACGTTTTAGGACGCACACTTAAGACAGTCTGTCAGTGTGGGAAAGAGACGGTTCATGCAGGCCTTGTTGGTATTTTAACACTTAAATGTTTGGCAAGAAATGCTCTCAATCAGGAGCAGCTGTATTTCCTTTAAAGGTTGTTAGTACGAGGAATCTACCGTTGCACATTACATAAGTTTACGGTCACAGTGCCTGCGATCAAAGCTAGTAATGCCCAACAAAATATTAGTGTGTGTTTTTAATTTTCTTTTTCTGTAAGAATGTATAGATCGAGGTATAAGTGACTTTGGAAAGTCTATTGATTTTATTTGAAAGCATAACTAAATAACTGAATAAAGCGGCTTATTTTTTTACATCAACAATCATATCAGTTTGCACAGAAATATAAGTTTAACTAACTTAAAACAGTCTAGTAATGGAATTGAAAAAAATAAAAACACCAAGGACATCATTTAATGTTGTTGGAGTCAAACATCAACATAAACTTATCACAAACAGCAATGACATTTTTGTTTGGTAGATTATTTCTTCATTGTAACACAGCTTCTTGGCAAAAAATCTTATACCGTTGGAAAGTGTGTTTATTTCCCTTTTAAATGGTGCCACATTTGTGAGAAACATGCATAAGTGGGATGAGCAGCAGAGCTGAGTATGTGGGTTGTAACCATAAAATATTTATCAAATCTCATCTGCCAATGCCAGAATTTGCCATTGACTTCTGCTTGGCGTTTGGCTGATTGAAGTTTAAACAAACAACAAATATTGGTTATTTAACAATTGGTCCATTTAACAAACAGGATCCTCGGTAGCGTGTGGAAGAAGCAGAAACAGCCACAACAGCCTGGCACCTCCTCCTCATGCTGGTCACCAGCCTGGTTACACGCTGCTGTGGGACGGCGTCCCATTCTTCAACCAGCGTTTTCACCTTGGAGGATAAAGTTTGGTGCCCGACTGTGGAGATATGGGATTGCCACTGGTCGCAGAATCTCATCTCCATATCTCTCTGCATTGAGACTGACTCCAATGACGACGAGTCTCGTTGTTCCAGTTAGGGAGATGCCGGCCCACACCATCATACTCTTCTCTGTGTCTTAGCCATACTTTGACCCCACCCCTACTATGATCCCACTGTATCTGCAGTATCTGGACTCATCCCTGAACATAACATTCCTCAAGATGTTGAGATTCCAGTCCATGTGTTGCTGAAGAAGATTTAACAGGTTTTTCACAGGTATAACCCACATACGCAGCTCCACTGCTCATCCCACAAATACATGTTTGTTACAAATTTGGCACCATTTAAAAGCGAAATATACAGGCTTTTCAACAGTATCAGAATTATTGCCCAGAAGCATTGTTCAAACATAAAAATTATCTACCAAACAAAAAATGTATAACTTTTTGTGCTACGTTTTGTAAAGTATGGTGAATACAGATACAGAAATCATTCACAACAATAAACATCTAGTCGTTGGAGTAGTTCAACGACCGCGTGATTTAGCGTGATTGGGACAGTAGGGGTCGCTCTGTCGCGTCCGTTTGGGTTGCACCTAGTAAAACTACACTTCCCAGCATTCCACGAGAGCCTTTTCTTTAACATGTAAGAGTCTTTTTCATATTAATACACATTTGTATTTTTATATTGAGCAATAATATCACAGAAAAAAACCCACTCACATTAAAACCTTTCACAGCCAATATAAAATTGTAACCGTGATGATGACGCCAACATGACGCGGCGGAAGTGAAGCCTTCTTCCTTTCCTCCATTAGGTGAGTGCGTGGTGGAAGCGCGTTTCCAGCGGTCTTCACCACATAGGCATGATTACGTTTATTTCTTGTGGATCCTAGTCCAACTTTTATTAAATAAGACGCGTTGTGTGCCGTTTTACAGGTGTCGACCATGGGCCGCCGTCCAGCCCGCTGGTGAGTCTCCTCGGACGCTTTGAGCAGCGAGGCCTGGCTTCGTGGAAAATGGCTCCGCACCATGTGCCGGCGGCCGCCGCGCCAACCGGCGTTTATTCCTGTTTTTACTCAGGGTTTTTTTTTTTATACCCCGGTAGTGCTGGCTGGGACCCGTGTCGTACCTATAACCGGACTTACGACCGTGTCGGTTTGTCCCCACCAGCCGTCTCTGCCCGGCTGAGACCCGCTAGCACAACGAACCACGAACCAGCCTGTCGGGTTTCATCAAAAAGTTAATTTTATGAAAATATGTTGTTTTCTTAAGGCTCCGAAACGGCAGACAATTGCTAGTTTTTGCTTCAGCGGTCGATTGGCTTTTCGAGTGGAGCCTGTTGGAGTTATAAACGTTTGTCAGCAGCAGTTTTCTGCCTGTCAGTCATTACTGAGGTTTTAATGGTTTCAGGAATTTGGGAAATTATTTATTTATTTTTTTTTTTTTTTAGCCAGGAGGATCATTTCCTGAAGAGATGGTTTTGTCATTACTGATTTTTCTTCCCACAAAACTGAACATCTTTATAAAAATCCTCCACAAGTGTTGATCCTGTTTAAGATCCTGAAATATTCCCAGGAATCTTGGGATATTATGACATTTTGCCTCAGTTGAGAATAAACAACAATGGTGTGCAGGTGTAAATAACTGTTGACTATTGATTGATTGCTGAAACGTGAGGTTTGAACTTTTATTTTTCAGTGAAATGCGCCAGTAACAGTTTAATTTCTCCTCCACAGCTACCGCTACTGCAAGAACAAGCCCTACCCCAAGTCGCGCTTCTGCAGGGGTGTTCCTGGTAAGTACCGGTTCGACACAGTAATCTGATTACCCCAGGTTTAAAGGTGTCACACATCACTGCACAGATAAAGCATGAAATGCCGCAGTCGAATGAATAAAAAGGCAATTGGAGCTTCAGGTGCTTTTGACAGTTTGGTTTTAAATTTAAATGAACATCACTTTCCAAACGTGGCAAGTGTCTTCGCCATTGTTTACTTGAGAATTAAAGTGTTAAAGTTAATTAAGCAAAATAAATGTAAATTCTGACAAATGCTAGAGTATTTAAGGTTTGTGCTGCAGTCTTCTTAGACTTGTCTCCTGCATGATTAGTGGATAATTCTCATCATTCTCACTGAATGTCACGATGAGCGTGACACGTGAGCCGCGTCTCTGGGACTGAATGTCGTTGCTTTAACAGATCGATACGTCTCTAATGGAATGTGTTAGTTTAGGTTAAAGCGTGAAAGGTTTTATATTTGTATTTTTGTCGTGACTCGACTACAAAGGCAGATGTCACGGTGACCTGCAGCTTATTAAGCCGACCAGCTCAGCTCATGTGCAGTTCTGGTGTGCAAAGGCTGCAGACAGCGACTCTCTGGTTGTGTATGTCCTCAGCTGGGAGGTGCTGAGCGCTTTAAGGGACCACTGAGACAAAATATTCGTATCCGATGGCGGTGCTGGCCGTGTTGATGAGAATTTGTTATGTTCCTTTTATTCAAATGTTTGTTTTTCCCTGTGCAGATCCAAAGATCAGGATTTTTGACTTGGGCAGGAAGAAGGCCAAGGTAGATGAGTTCCCCTTGTGCGGCCACATGGTCTCTGATGAGTACGAGCAGCTGTCCTCAGAAGGTAAGGAGTTGGTGCGAACTGGAAATGTGCACTTACAGTGAGGTTGTTGGGGCTGCGTTTCAACCCATTTCCTTACCCGAGCCAGCAGAAGATTGTACCCTGTTGGGAAAGGACAGTCAAACCAAAGTTTTAGTTTTATTGGATGCAGAGTTCAGTTAACTGATGCGTGTTAATAGGAAGCCTGGATGTTTTGCGACTAAATGCACCGTTGTTTTTGCACGGGGATGTCTTGATAGGTCGCCCCTGAGATGATTCACTGATGTAAAACGTCCCACTAACGCTTTTTAAATGTTCTGCTTCCTCTCCTGCTGGTAGCTCTGGAGGCTGCTCGTATCTGTGCTAACAAGTACATGGTGAAGACCTGCGGGAAGGACGGTTTCCACATCCGCATGCGCCTGCATCCCTTCCATGTCATCCGCATCAATAAAATGTTATCCTGTGCTGGGGCTGATAGGTGAGGTCTCGACTTCAGAAATGTTCTGTCTGAGGCGACATTGACTTGCTCTGTTTCTCGTACCATGAATTTTCTTTTTTTGGTCTTTGCTCCTCAGGCTCCAGACTGGAATGCGCGGTGCTTTCGGTAAACCTCAGGGCACCGTGGCCCGTGTGCACATCGGCCAGGTGATCATGTCCGTGCGTACCAAGACCCAGAACAAGGAGCACGTGGTCGAGGCTCTGCGCAGAGCCAAGTTCAAGTTCCCTGGTCGCCAGAAGGTAAAGCGGCCTCACACTTGGTTACTGTTATGCTGGTCAGTGTTAAATGACGAACTCGGGCGCACTACAGCTGAGTTAAAGCGCCGCGGCGCTGCAGCTTATTAAGCCGACTAGTCTCGCTGCGGTGCGATTCTGGTGTGCAAAGGCTGCAGACAGCGACTCTCTGGTTGTGTATGTCCTCAGCTGGGAGGTGCTGAGCGCTTTAAGGGACCACTGAGACAAAAACAAGTTAAATTACGAACTGAAACTGTCGACTGTATCAATGCTGGCGTTGACTTCTGTGGTTCCTCTCCTGCTCAGATCCATATCTCCAAGAAATATGGCTTCACCAAGTTCAATGCCTGCGACTTTGATGACATGATGGCGGAGAAGCGTCTGATCCCCGATGGCTGCGGGGTGAAGTACATCCCCAGCAAAGGCCCCCTGTCCCGCTGGAAGTCTCTGCACGCCAACTGAAGACGCTGCAGGCTTCGTGACCCGTCAAACAATAAAAATGAGTTTGAATACAAAGTGGTTGTGGTGGTGACTTTTATTTGTATTTAACAATTTACATAAGCCTGTTATTTCATAGAAATGATGTTCAGACTTGGATCAGCGGTATAAAGGTGGAAAGAAGTGACAAATTTCTCCAGAGTTTAAGGGTTTATTCATTCTTATTCAATGATGTAATATTTGTTGAAGTGGATGTTTTTATAAGTTAGATTGAATAAAGAAAATAACGAATCGTTGAAGTGGCTGTAAGATTATAGCTGTGATTTCTGTGACCCAAGTAGACGGCCTTGAATATGCTCAATCTTTATATTTATATATAAATTTTTTTTCATCCACAGTTCTACATGGTTATTTCTGTAAGTTTGGCCATTAACATGACTAAGGGCTCTGTGGAAAACAAAAGTTGCATCGACTGGTCTTCTTTTTTTCTGCAGTAAATATTCAACACATGGTTTTAATTTAAATGTAAGAACAATGACGTATTGAAACAGCAACATTTACTGTGGTCCAGCAGATGCTGCAGCTTTGACGCACGAACGCAGCAGAAGTCTGTCCCGGAAGGTGAAGTGTTGGTGGTAACGTGGTAACGTGGTAACGTGGACGTCCGCACCACATCCCCGACTGCACGTACCTTTCACATAACTACATAACATTTTACTCTTGAATCGAACAGAAGCACAAATGAAATGAATCACTATAAAAAACCTTGCTGCTTAATCAGAATTCTGTTTTGGTGATTAAAAATGTATGAAGACAAAATCAATGCCTAGAAGGTTAAGAAAGCAGGAACTCTGAGCGCTCCACCCAGTGTTCACCCACTATCCAAATGTTTTTTACTTCCAATTGCTGATTTCTCATTTCTTTGGTATGTAAATGTTGTGTGACGAGCTTCTTTTTATACCTCTGATGTTAGACAGAAAGCAGCAGAGTGAAATAAGACCCGCAGGAGCTCCGTTCAGTCGCCTGTAGATGCAAACATGCAAACCCAGCCGGGGAGTAGTTTTTATTCCCTCCCACAGGAACCAGACAAGTCAGGGCAGCTTTGAGTTTCACCACAGAGGAGCTGGACACCAAGAAACTCACTGCGAAGTGACTGCAAGGAGACAAAGCTGGTGAGTTCCTGCTGGCTTGTTTTACTAACCCTGGTTGTGACAGGAGGACCAAACGATCTTACCGGAGAACGTGACCTCTAACTTGATCTGCGTGTCCGTGAGTTTTTCTCGGCGGGGGGAGCAAAGCACAGCGACAGAAACAAGAAGTGAGACAGTCGCCGAGCAGGTCCCGGCAGAACCGGGACTGCATGTCAAGAGGTCCCCTCCTGACCTACGCGGGGACGTACCCGTATTTTTAATGGTCCTAAACGTCGTTTTACTACAGCTGCGTGCTCCTAATGTCACAGGAGCAGTGAAACAGACAGGGTGGTGACAGTTTCCTACACGCATCTAGTACAATTAGTCCCGTTTTACTACACAGTGAAGAGCAGCTGTCCTGGACGACAACCTGAAAAGAGTTAATCATGTCAAACTGAACCGGTTACTCCAACACTGCTGTTTTTCAGGGTATATGTCCACACCAATACACTGACATGATATTTTTTGACATAATATCTCTTTAAAACGTAATGTTTAATGAAGTGAAACCTACTGCAGCAGGAAGATAAAAGGCGCTTCTTCAATTTAACGCTGCGGGAGTTTGAAAGTACCTCACACCCAAAATATGCATCTGCAGGCTTTTACTCTGAAAGGGATACCTTTTATCTAAGCTCTTGTTTTTCTATATAATATGCAACCACCTCTGAAAATAAAGAGACAGATTTGTTGTGACAGCAGCACAAACGTATCCAGCTGCACATGACTGACGTCATGTTCACCATGGTTGGTTTTACTCACCTGAGTCCCGGTGATTAGATTACCTGAACGGAGCAGCGTCATAAGCCTCTGCCCTCATATTTACGTGTTGTGTAAATTTGATTAACTTTGAAATAAAGGGATTAAAGTCAAATCAAAGCTAAAGCAAAGTTAAGATAAAAAAAAAAAAGGCAGCGGAAGCCTAACTCTATAATGCTGGTTGCATCATATTTGATACAAAAAAGGAAAAAAAGTTTTATACAAACCAAAAATTATTTAGAAAAGAATAAATAAATAAAACATACATAAACATACCCAATGTATTCATTATGATTGGAAAAATAGTTATCCAGAAATGGTTAAATACATGTCAATGTATAATCAACACTTCAAATTAAAAGTTTTTTTTGGGGGGATTTTATTTCAAATGTCAGACTCTAAAGTGTTAAGGAGGCCAAAGATTCCCGTACTTTGGTCCTTCAGTGTAGCAAGTTGTTGAAGAATTATAACTTAAAATTAAAAATGAATTATAATTTCAATGAATAAGATTATAAATTATTAAGAAAGTATAATATCAAACAATATTAATAACAACAACAACAATAATAACAATTCATAATAATAACAATGTTATTAACTATTATTATTATTAATCATAATAATAACAATATACATTAATGAAAGACATGAAATGACCAAATATCTCAAAGACCAACAAAATGTTGTAGTTTCTTTTCTTTTCTTTTCTTTTCTTTTCTTTTTTTTTCTTTTCCTGGGATTATTAATCTGCAGCTCTGCTGCAACATTCTATATGAAAAAAAGGAAAAACAAACATTTCTGCTCATTAATTATTATGTTAAATGTGTTAGCTTTAGATAAAGAATGTGACATTTTTGCTCCCTGAAAGAGAAAATTCAGAACTCAAAATTACATCAATAATTTGATGGTAAACGAAGCAAAGCTTCAGCTGCGTTTCTGGGGAATCAAACCCTCGCTGCTGACTAGTTTCAATTCCTGCAGGATCTTTGCTGCTCGTTGTTCAGATTCAGAAACTCTGAGTTTCTAGTTGCCGTCAGAAGCATCAGCGACAGAACAAAGCAGGAGGTCAAGAGAATTTATCATTATTTCATAGAGGTTGTGTCCTAAATCACAAATAAACTGATGCTTATTGTTTATGTCCCTGAACTGGAATCAGCAGGTGTAAATGATGGATGGATGGATGGATGGATGGATGGATGGATGGATGGATGGAAGTAAATCGATGATTTGATATAAGAAGTTTTTTTTTTTTACCTCAATGAGACATGAAGCTGAAATCTTTGTTGACATTGAATTGTGACACTTAATTTCTCAGCTGACATAATAACGAATACTTTGAAGAAGCAAGTATTGAAATCTCCGAGTTTATTCAATGTTAAATCTCCATGAAGAAGCCAAACTTAAAAGTGGTCTTCTAGCTCAGTTTCCATAGCAATCAAACAGGAAGGTAAACGTTAACGCTGGTGCAGAGTTGGTCAGGAAAACAGGAAGTTATTTACACAAGATTATACAAACTGTCTGGAGCTGGCTGCAAAGCGGAGATTAGGTTTCGCTTCTTTTCTTTAATGCAGGAGGCAGTGAACATCCTTCCTAAGAAGAAAAGATGTTATGTCTCTAAATGTATTGTGGCATCACGTCAACATTTAAAAATCCTATTTGCTGTGTTTGTATTTGCAGAGAAAAAAAGTCAAATTTTGAACACAAAACTCTTCTAACAACTGAACTTTCTTGAAAGCGGGTTAACCACATACACCTGCAGAGAAACGTCCATCAGCCCAGCAGGCTGCTGAGGCAAGAAACTGTTGCCTTTACCAAACCATGATCTTTTTTAATGCAAAAACAAATTCCCTTCATTCCTGCGTCAATGAAAACCTAGTCAGAAGTGCCCTTTCACTAGTCCCGTCTTCTGTTATACAGTGTGGTTGCAGTTATTGTCTCCACAAACTTGAATTTATCATGAAATGTGACTTTGCTTGTGTTTTTGTGTTTTCACTCACGATAAATGTCTCTCTGTAGCTCTGGACCATGAGGTCCTTGTCTCTTCTCCTGCTCTCCATCCTCCTGGGGGTGACTGATTCCCAGGGGGGGTCAGATTTTAGAATCTGTGCCTTCAACCTCCATCACTTCGGGGACTCCAAATCCAAGAAGAGCGATGTCATGCTGATTCTTGCCAGGGTAAAGGTTTTCCTATGACATTCTTACATTTTATCTTAGTCCTAAACACCAGAGGTGTTTTTTTAATTCATTGCTTTTTATATTACAGTCTCAAGTTGATCTTAAATATTTGATGTTTTATGTCAGAGCAGCTGCAGCACTGCGAGTGATAGCAGGAGTGACACCGTGTGGTTTTTATTTACTGACATGGCATCTTCACTCCTACAAAGCAACTTTTCTCCCCCTGCTGTTTTAATCAAGATCCCATTGCTGTGTTTCAGATCATCACTCGATGTGACGTGTGCTTACTTCAGGAGGTCAGAGACAATAAAGGGACGGCTTTACCGCAGCTGCTCCAACAGCTCAAACGGTGATTCGCCTTCTCACACATCAGTGCTTCATCAGCGCCACGGGAACAGGAACTGTTGTGTTTTTATTGAAGGATTTCTATCAGAAACATAGCAGGTCAACGTTTGTGCACCGTTGCTTTATTCGAACCCTCGTTATCACACAAAGACAAACCAAACGCTACATTCAGAGCCGTCTCGAGATGCTTGTGACAGAGCTGACCGGCTCCTGCTGGCCAGGAGGGGTGTGGTCTACTGAAAGTCTGGGAAGTCCACAGGATCAATACGGTTGAGTGGGGTGGGGGTGGTGTATGTACCAGCTGAGCCTATAAATAGCTGATATATTTCCCTTCATTCTGCACGTCCTCCGATTGACGATTCTCAAACAGGTGGAAAGACTTGTTGAAGGTCCAATGAATAAAGTGTTATGCAAATAAAGATTAATGTATGTGGACGTATTTTGGCAATATCAAATGTATAATATGTATAATAATACTTATTTGACTTTAGTTGAATTTCTATTCAATTAGTGACCGAGGGAGAGTGTAAATGTCTAAAATCAGGTCAGTCGTATCATCTCGGCGTCTTCTGTATGAGATGTGAACCGTAAACGGTTTTAAAGAGCGTGTTGTGATGTCCCATTTCTTCCATCGCTGATCCTGACAGCTGGAGGTCTCAGCTGCTCCCTGGGATGGATGAATACGTAGATGGAGCTTGGTCTCAACAGTTCTCTCATTATCTCTTCGTCACTCAGATACGACCCTCAGCATGTTTACGAACATGTGGCCAGTGGGAGGCTGGGCAGGTCCGAGTCGTACCAGGAGCAGTATGTGTTTGTTTACAGGTGAGCCAAGCTGCTTGTGCCGCTCCGCCCACCGAGATGTTCAAACCCAACACATGCAGCAGCGTTCGGTTTTTGTTCCTCTGTACAGGACTAACACTGTGACAGTCACCGGGGAGTTTCAGTACCCAGACGACCTCCCGGGAGACGTAGACGCTTTCGCCAGAGAGCCTTTTGTTGTTCGCTTCAAAGCACCTAAAACCTGTGAGTTGCTGGACTTTTAGGATTTCCACATCAGTTAAAAGATGAGTGATTTTTTTACGATGTAAAAGCTGCACATTCCTCTCTCAACCGTCAATTGTATTTTCAGCTATAAAGGAGTTCGTCCTCATCCCCCAGCACACCACTCCAACCAACACCACTAAAGAGCTCGACGCCCTGTATGACGTGTTGCAGCATGTGAAGAAGATGTGGAAAACTGAGGTAAAGCCTCATGTTCCCTTTTAGAGCAGTTGTAGAGTTTAGTCTGTGATAACTGGAGCCTGACCACGAGTGCCTCTGTCCACGATCAGAATGTGATGCTTCTCGGGGACTTCAACGCTGACTGTGGTTACCTCGCTAAGAAGAACAGGGTGAAAGTACGCCTGATAACAGACAGCGACCTGTTCTGGCTCATACCGGAGAACAGTGACACCACCGTACGATCCACTACGTCGTGCTCCTACGACAGGTGAACTCCACAAACTCCTCATTTCAGATAAAGGTCAACAAAAGTCTCGCTAAACGGTGTTTGGGAACTTTTCACTGAACTAAGAGGCTGCTTAAGCACTTCATTTTTGATGGATGGATGGATGGATGGATGGATGGATGGATGGATGGATGGATGGATGGATGGATGGATGGATGGATGGGTGGGTGGATGGATGGGTGGGTGGATGGATGGATGGGTGGATGGGTGGATGGATGGATGGATGGATGGATGGATGGATGGGTGGGTGGATGGATGGGTGGATGGGTGGATGGGTGGATGGATGGATGGATGGATGGATGGATGGATGGATGATGGATGATGGAAGTAAATCAAAGATTTGTTTTTTTTACCTCAATGAGACATGAAGCTGAAATCTTTGTTGACATTGAATTGTGACAGTTAATTTCTCACCTGTCATAATAATGAACAATCCATCATCAAGAAACGTCCTTCTTTAAAGATGGTACAATAGTTTAAACAGCAGGAGACATTTCTTACCTTTTAGCAATTCATCTTTTCTTATCCATTCAAAAAAATAAACTTTTTATAAAGAGAGAACTGCTACAAAACCGGAGAAGAACCAAAATATTCAAAATAAATAAAAAATAGTTGAAGATTTGATTTATGAAAATAAACTGTGTTTGGATGTAAAGTTGACAAAACACTGTATTTTTAACAAGTAATTTCAAATCATTCAGTGTTGCTTCTTCTTTTTAATTATTTCAGTTCACAGTCACAAAAAACATTTTACATTACGTGGAAACGACACAAAAGGCAAAAAATACTACGCTTTACAAGGTGTTTCTTGAAACCACGACGGCTCGTTAACCTCAGTTGTGTTTGTATTATTGTTACCATGACAACTACCAAAACAAAAGTGACGAAAACTGACTAAAACTTGATTAATGTTGATTGATGAACTGTTGATCTCTTCTATTTATTCTGCGTTTTCCAACAGGATTGTTGTGAACGGACAAACATTTAACAGAGCAGTCGTACCGTCCTCGGCCAAACCATTTAACTTCCAAATGGAATACGGACTGACAGAAGACCAGGTCAGTGTCACTGGACGTCTGCGTTCCCGAAACTCCTCTTTCATAATTTGAGCCTGATGAAACCTGATATTCTCATCTTGAAATATGAATAATACACTAATCCAATTGAAGTTGTTACAAAAATCTCAACTGCTGTTGTAATAATATTAGTATATATCAGGGGCAGTTTATGAACAACTACTTAAATATCCGTTTTGGACCCATGTTTGGTTGTTCTGGGTTCCTTTGCAGTGGAGACTGATTACAATAAATTACTGATTACAATAAATTACTGATTACAATAAATTACTGATTACAATAAAGCCACAGTGAATCAAGGCAAAATACCTCTGCTAAAATACGTGGCATGAATTGTTTTTTATGTCTGAATTTAAGCATTTACATTCCTTTTATTAATGCAACACTTAGAAAGTAAAAACTAAAACTAATGAGTAAAAATAAATTTTCACTTAACAAATGTTTACCTACTGTTTATTTTTTTACTTTGAATTCAGGCGCTGGATGTGAGCGACCACTACCCCGTGGAGGTTCTCCTGACGGTCATCAAAACCAGGGCCTTCAACGGCAGCGCGTCCTTGACGAAGTGCTTCAGTTTGTTGGCCCTCAACCATCTTGTTTTTCATCTGTTCATCCGGTAGCTGAACAGTAAAACTGTTGAACTGGATTTGTGTAGATGTTTAACATGATGGATAAAAACATCATTATTCTCCAATATTCCAATTCATTTCAAATTCAAAGATAATCTATTGATCCCTGAAGGGAAATCGACTATCACTTTAATGCCTACAAATGAATATACAGAAAATCACATTTCTTTTATTTAAAGTGTTTATAATACATATAAAATAAGAACACTCCCAATTTTGCCAAAACAGTATCTAAATAATAATTTTTGTATCATTATGTATCATTTGGGTAATTTCATGTACTTTTTTTATTAATTGGTTTTACTTTCTTTATTTGCTCGTTGTATAAAACTTTAAAACATTTTTGTGGTCATGGGGTTAGAAGAGAAGATTTGGAAATATATCAACTATGATGCATCTGGCATTATAAGGTTAAACATGTAGAGTCCAAGTCCTGAAATAGTTCAAGATGAGGAAAAAACCAAAGACCACAACCTTTCCCCGTCTTCGTCATTGTTTCATCAAACTGTTTCAAAACTGCCTTTAGTGCAGATTAGTTTCTATGAAATGCTGTGAAGCTCATCTGAAGTAGTTCAGACACTCAGAACATACTGCAGTCTGTTATGATGTAAAATACATTTCAGGATAAAACAAAAAGCCAGTAAATCATCTGTTGTAAATACTTTTTCAGGTTCTGATATCAAAATACTTGTTTTTGATTTGTTAAACTTTATTCAGGTTTTAAACATACGGTATCTGATGTTCTGTATAGATTTTTATGGTTCTCGTGTTTATGATGATGAATTGCAGCTCCCTTATTAAGCCGATGGCGAGGGCGAAAGGCGTCTCAGAGGAACATAGTATGTTGCTGTCTATAAGTGTGGAAAAGGTTACATGGCCTTTTCCAAACAATTTTAAGTCCGTCACTCTATTATGAGGAATATTGTTTACTAGTTTAATCCATTCAAGACAGCTGCCAATCTTCTCAGGGGTGGATGTCCCAGCAAGTCAAAAGTGCAATCAAAGTGCACGGACCTAGTCCAAGTCCAGACCTGAATATGACTGAAATGACGAGGCGGGATCTTCAGAGAGCTGCGTCTAAACAAACGTCTACAAAAAACAAAGAACTGAATTAATGTCGTAACACATGAGACTAAAAATGATGATTTGAAGTCACTGAATTACAGGGTTTATTCAGTTCTTCACAGACTGTTTCTGGATTTTGACTTTATGTATGTTAAATAAATGATGGGTTTGTTTGTAATGTGTTCGTCTTCCTTTAAGATTTAACCCTTTAAAGCCTAACATATGAATAAAAAAACGCATTTTTATTTGAAGTGTTAATTATATATTGGAATCAAAAACACTTCAAATTTGGAATTAAAAACATTTCTAAAAAATAATTTTCCTTATTAATGTGAATGTGTTAGGTAAATTTATGTATTTTGTTGTTTTTTTTAATAATTGTTTTGGTTAATCACTAAATATGATACATTAAAGAGTTAAATTGCCTCATTTCCATACAAGGACATAATCAAAATCAAATTATTTTTAATTGTAATTGTTAATTGTAACTTAATTTTAACTTACGTAAAGCCTTACAATTTAATGAAGGAACTCCTTTTGTTCACCAAATAAATTAATAACAAAATAAATTGTCTTTCCGGAAGAAATAAAGTAACAAAGCCAGGTTTTCATAAATATATTGGTTGTTAAATCCGAGGATAAAAAAACTAATAAATGGGTCCAACTGTGATGATCACTCATAACTTTGAATATCAATGAGACCGTATTATAAGTAAAGATGTGGGGGTGGGGGGTGTGGACCCGGGGTGGGGGGTTGGGGGTGTGGACCCGGGGTGTGTGTGGACCCGACGGACCCAGATCTTCTGTACTGTGACACAAAGTTTGAATCTGCGTTTCAGCGTCACGTCGACGGTAAGTACGCAGATCTGGAGTCTAAACTCTTAAAACTCTTTTTAAAAAAATAGCACGATTAAGGTTCTTAAATTATGACGATAGATGACGAAGAAAATAGCAGCACCGTAAAACAACGCAGCAGAATCGAGTTTTAACAGTTTTCTAACTTAATATTTAATGATCGCTTCTGTTTCAGAAAGTCTGCGCAAAAACCCGCTGTTGTTAATTAAAAGGCACTAATAAAACCATTTCAGAGCAGCAGCTCACATTGTGGTTTTACCTGCAGAAGAAAAAACACTTCCCGTGTAAACAGACTCTATTTATTTATTCATTTATTTATTTCTCATATGATTTTGTCGGACAATGCGCTCCGGCACCGAGGAACTCACAACTATCTTCTAGTACGTGCACTTATTTATTTGTGCCTTTAAACCTTGATCAAAAAAAAAAAAAAAAAGTTTAATTTTGTCTAAAAAATGGTTGATTTAAAAGTAACCTATGTAAACCCACATGGCTTCCGTGAATGAGACAAATAAAAGAAAAGATTGACTTTTTAAAAAAAGAATCTTATAACAATATTATAAGTTTGTCCGTGACAGATAAATCACTGCCTTATAGTTGTAGTTATTTCTTAAAGTGATATTTAAAAAATGACAATTATAGAGGAGCTTGTGTAAGGTAAAGGTTATAAAACCATCTCCCAGCAGTTTTGTGTTCCTGTGATTGGTTGATCGGAATGATAAAACAGAGGATTGACCGAGAAAAAGAGATCCAAAAACACTGAGAATGAACTCAAAGGTTACGTTACATCACTGTGTGGTTGCATCACTGGACTAACCCAGTTATTACATGTCCACTGGTCATCGCTTGCTGTTTCCAAATTCTCACTTTTCAAATTCATTCCTCACTCTTTTATATATAACAGGCCATTTATGAACCAATATCTGTTTAATAGATTTCAATCATAATGTGATCTCATCTCTAACGAGCAGTGAAGCTTTCAGTTACCTTGATTTAAATCAGCTTCTTCAGCTTCAGATGAAGCCCGGCTCTTATAGTTGCTCCTCTTTTGTACTTACAGTAACTACAGCGGCTACACGTTCATGCCGTTTGTAAGATGATTTCTCTTTGTTTTTAGGTGTTGACGTGGATCAGCTTCAACAGCGAGATAGTGTCCTCAAGAACGCTGACAACCCGCCCCAAACAATGACCTTCAGGAGAAGTCATTTCACAGTTGCTTCTCTGCTGGTAAACTCACATGCAGCAGGTGTTTCAGTGTACAGCAGGATATGTATTTGTGTTGGTGATGGCTGAACCCCGCTCAGGGAAACCCTGCTGTTACTGGTCTGCTGCCATTGCTTAGAGACAGACTGATGGGATCTGAGCCAACAATTATGCTTTTAATTCAACTAGTTGGACTAGTATTTTTGAACTGAGCTGAATTAAATTAATTTAGGAAAATTGGAATTTGACAGGAAGTTATAACAGTTCAGATGTTGTTAATGTTCCTCTCTGATCTGAAAAGTGTAGATCGGTTTGTAACTGGAGCTTGGGCGTAACTTTGTCTCGGTTTTCACAGATGATTGTGATCAGAGCCGTCAGTGTTCCTACGCTGTCGTGTCATCGAGCGGAGTATCAGAGCGGTGGTCGGTGCTGCCCCAGCTGCTTTTCTGGTAAGTTCAAATCTCGTCATTCTGCTGCTCACACGTGGAAACTGCCATCGAAGGAACCAAATGCTTGGTCTGCGCAGTACTCTTGACATACAAGATTACAGTAATAAGCAATATAAGTAGTAAGACAGCTTGGATAAAGTTATTGTCTTTGCTGCAGGAAGTCGAGTTAAAACAGACTGCACAGAGTTCAGAAGTACATCTTGTCAGCTCTGCGTAGCTGGAACTTTCATGGACAAACCTAATGGGCTGAAACGATGCCATCCATGCACTACCTGTGACCCAGGTAGGTTTCTGCTCCTGTTTAATTAAAACTCTTTCCGTCTACATATAGTTCTACAAGTACTTGTGCAGATGTTTCCTGTGAACCGGAGAAGCTGCGGCGTTGCACTTCGTTAAAGGTGTATTTGAGTGAGAAAACAGACAAAGAGCCAGATTTAGAAACGGCGCACACGTTCTCGTAAGAGCTGTCTGGCTTTATTTCTACCTGTGAACATTTCTTTTTTTTTTGTTTTATTTCTATATTTATTTATTTAACTTGTCAGTAAAGAAGCAACACAGCTTATAAAATTGATATTTATTTTTTTCAGTAAAAACATCATGATGACATCACTGTGGAGTTGGTTGTGCACGCTTTTAACTGTAAATACAGAACAGCAAAGAAGGCAATTAGTAAAACTTGTAAAACAAACAAACAACCAAACAACCTTTGAAACAACAAACGTAATCCAGGACTTATGACAGCGTCATCCCACTCACAGTAATGAAGCTGAAACACAGCAGACGGTCTGCCGCCTCTGCTGTTTTATGGTTGCGCGAGTTCATGTATGCAGCTGATTACAGTGACAAAAAGAAGATTTGGCCAATATTGGGATCAACAGGTCTGACCTTCAAGGAAATTCTATATTAGTGCATCTCCTAATTACAGTTATAATTATAGTTTAGTTGTTTTTTTTTCAGTAAATTAAGAACAACATGGTTTAACAGTAAATAGTGTTATAATCATCTTGTAATTCAAATATGTTATCTATGTAATCCTGGTGATGTCTTTAAACTCCCGTCAAACCTGATTTATGCAGGGCTCATGCTCAGATGTATAGACGGGGTGACATTTATTCTTAAGCATCTATGTCCCTGGATTCTTTGACCATCTGCTGAAGGAGTTGAGGAGGTCGTTGCTATTGTGAGAAGAGAATAAAAGGAGCAGAAGCCTTTAACAATCTGACCAGGCGTTATTGTCCTCTGATACCTTGCAGAATCTGGACGCGCTGAGTTTTTATCAGTTTTCCCAACAGCGTTCCTCTTAACGCGTAACCTCGTTCACACTCGTAACGTGTTTACAGGCTCTGGTCTGAAAGTGAAGTCGCCGTGTACACTGACATCAGATACCGTGTGTGAAGCAGCTGAAGGGTTCTTCTGCATCGACTCGACAACACACGGCTGCGTAGCAGCACAGAAGCACAGGAGCTGTGAACCTGGACAATACATCATAGAAAAAGGTTGGTTTTCTAAAGTTCTGGACTACCAGCGTGTAAAGTGTTTTACAGCATGTTTACTGAGCAGTGCGTCTGACAGTACTAACCTTATTTGTCTTTGCAACATTTGGCACAAATGCTTGTGTGTTTGTTGTAGTACTTGTGGTACTTGGTCAAATACCAACCTTTCCAGATTGTTGCAGATCAGTTTTATTTCATGCAACCACATCAGGAGACATCAGACAGCAGCTTCTGGCACTGAAGCAAACTGAATTATTTGCAAAGCATTTTTAATGATTCATTATTCAATAGTTCATCTTCTGTTTTTGTCTCGTTTAAACTTGTTTCTCGCTCCAACATCTCTGGAACTGTAAAAAGGTAATCGCTTTGTTGTGCAGCTTGTAACAAACTTTTTACAGTTTGGTTTGATGCTCCAATAATAAAACATCAGCTCTAGTCTTGTAATTCTCAGGAAAGTGCTGGACTTAGACAGCCAACTTTGATGGTTCAGCTGACCGGTTCCGTTCTTTACTGGTTCTCTTCACACCACAAATTTATATTTCTCTGATGAAAAATATTTCTCCTAAGCTTATGTCTGTAACTGTCATGCTACTTATTGTAATAGTGGCGTGTTTTATCTACGTACATTTACATTTTCAGGCTCTTTAACATCAAACCTTCTGTGAAGGTCCAGTTCTTTCTTGTGAAACTTGCACTGGTTTGGCTGCTGTCTTTCATGCCATATGACTGCCAAACTGTCTTTTATGATTTTATTAATTAATTCATTTATTTATGTATTTTTCAAGTGAGTAAATGCATTATCAACTGTACAGCACTGAGAAACCTTTAGGAAGTCATTCATGTTTTTCATGCAAAGAACAGTGACCTCCACAGCTTGTAGGGTAATATGTAACCCGTGGAGCAAAAACAACCAAAGTGTTTGTAAAAGCAAACTTTGTCCAGCTCCTCCAAGAGCGTCATCCTACTGAGCATGCCCAGTGTACTGAGGCGAACAAACAGCCCAAGACTGACAAATTCAGGACAAATTCAGGACCCACACATCAAACAATGTCTTCTCACCACGTGACATTGTTTTAAAAAGATGATTCTGTGCACATTTAACACGTTATTATTCTTCTTCTGACAAGCAAACCCCAGATTGTTATGCAGTTGTTTTTATATAACACCCGGATCCCTTTACTTTGACGCTTGTGCCGCCACTTCCATCATATCACTTGCATCTGTGCAGGAACCGCCTCCACAGACACCGAGTGCTCCAACTGCAGGAACGGAACCTTCTCAAATGGAACAATGACCTTCTGTCAGCCGCACACAAAGTGAGTCCTTCTTGCACGTTTAACTAACTGAACATTTTTAATTTCCTGGAACTACAAAGGAATTGTATCAGAATACTTTTCTGTATAAAAGACAAAAAACTCTTCTTTTTCATTCCAGATGTGAAACAGAAAGCAGATCGGAGCAGGAGCTGGTTCAGCTGATGCAGAATGTGGAGGACAATGTCTGAGTACGACGGGAATTCTGTTTGGTGTTTTACAGGATTCATTTGACTTTTCTAGCACCAGAAAATGAAAAACCACGTTGGAGAATTAGTGAGAAGTAGAACAGTAGAAGAAAATAAATAATAATTAGTATTAATACAGTATATTCTGTTGTTTTATAATTAATGACTAAACCCCAAACTGAAGAATCATCCAAACGTTCATGTTTGTACCTAAAGCTGTGTCTGAACTACTACTTAGGCTATGCTCTCAAAGTTCTTGTTTCATACTTTTTATACATTAAACCTGAAAACCAGGTTCAACCATGCATCAGAACTAGGAATTTTGACCCCAGTGTCCCACCGGATCTGGCAGCGCAGCGTCAGCTTTCGTGCCAGCCACTCCATGTTACATAATCCAATTTTCCAGCAGGAATACGTATATTTACCGCCTAATAAAACAAGTTAACAAAATGAAATGAAACATTTTCTGTACAGGAAATTCACAGTTTATTATTATTTGTATAATAGCGCCAATTCACAACAAATGCCATATCAGTATATATGCATGTCAGTGACAGAAATCCAGTTCAATACTGTACTAAATACTGAACATAATTCTTTGATTCAGCACCTGTATGATGTAAACGTCAGGCCGAGTCTGGATTTACCTGAGATGGACGCAAAGTGTTTTTTTTGTCTTCACTGGAGCTTCATGGCAGAAACATCTAACATAAGGCAGATTTCACAAATAATGAACAAACCAACTTGTTTTTCAACATAATTTCATGACCGGATATTCGGCAGCAGGGATGGAGCGGGGTGCAGCATCCCTTACACCCTTTATTTCCTGGTATCCCAGCTTCCCACCAACTTCAGCCACTCACTTTGATCTTCAATAGAACGTTTGAGGAAGCAAGAAGAAACCTTCCCCAGCCTCTGCCTCAAGCCTTGTCTAAAATGCTTCCTGTTTCTTTAAGCACTTTAACAGGAAACGTGATTATGACACATATATTGGAAGATGGGTATTTAAAGACAATAAAAACTTCTGTTTTCCCTGACCCTATGGAACAGCCTTGAAATGTTTTACTTAAATTTAAATTTCTTACTATCATCTTTTATGGAGGCATAGAGGGTGTCCATGTAGGTTTTATTAACCTGTTTTGATGGGTTTTAATGGTTATCTAAATAATTTAAAACATTCTGGCAAATGTAGGTGAGCAGCTTTTTCAAATGGCCAAAAAAAACAACGGCAACTTTGGAGGATTTGGCAGCATCTGCAATGACGAGGTTTAATGTGGTTGCACTTATGGGACAAACATATGTCTGGAATTCATTCTCAACAGTCTGGCTTGTACTACTTATGTCAGGTGTACAGTCCGGTATACAGACTTGTCTACTGTCAGGTGTACATACACGTGTACAGTCTGGTGTACACTCAGGTGTCCAGACAGGTGTGCAGTCAGGTGTACAGTCAGGTGTACAAGGTATCTAATATAATGGAGAAGTATTTTGAGCCTCTCACAATATTTGTAAGAATCCTGTCACTCATAAACTGTATCAGCTCATTCTGTGCCTTATGAAGGTAATGAGCATGTGTCTCCCCGTCTTTAATTCTGCTGACACGATTCTCCAAAACAGGGTCAAATTTTGCAAATAATTCAACCTATTTTAGAAAGTTTCCATTATCTGGTTGGAACACCTTATCTGATGAACCTCTGAATGCTAGACTTCTTTCAGACTGTGTAATAGCTATGAGGCGTGGAAGGACATTTCACCATCTCTTTCTTTCAGCCTCCAAACCTGTCATTTCCATGTGGTCAAGTGTTCTTCCACGACAGCGCAGATCAAGTTCTCTCCACCTCATTGCTTGTGTTCGTGATTGCCGTCACGCTGTATCAGAATGGCGTGGCTTGTTGACCAGTCATGACCTATTATTTTGTTGTTTTTTTTGTGTGAAACATACCTTACAGCCGAATCAATACACAGTGTTGATTTCAGAGTACGAACGCCAGCTCCTGGCCATCTTTTCACCATTTGACAACTGTTCTGGATAGGGACCTCTTCAGGACTACTCCTGCCTTGAATGGACCTCTGCACACTAACTCAGTCCTGATACGGCCCGTTAGGACTGACTGGAGGCCAGTCTGCTGGCTTATTTGGTGGAGCAGAGACTGTCACTTTAGGGTCTGATCTAGCTTCTGATGCGTGCTCTGCACACATGCTTGCGAGAATACAGGTGAGGCTGTCAGTTCTGTGTCTGTACTTAACAACGGCCACTGTACAGGACCTGTGCTTGTACTGCCCGAGATGCCTGCATATGGCTCACCTGTGCCTGTCCTGTATGAAATTGACTCACCTGTGTCTGTCCTATAGGAAACTGCCTCACCTGTGTCTGTCCTATAGGAAACTGCCTCACCTGTGCCTGTCCTGTATGAAATTGGCTCACCTGTGTCTGAAGATGAACTATTTAAAGGAAGGAAGTATTTATTTATTTATTTATTTTTTTTTTTTGGGCTCATCAGTTTACTTTAGACAGGCATCCTTAAAGCAGTCAAGTCAAAGTCCCACATCATCTGAGCCCCACCTTTTTTTTTTTTTTTTTTTTTTTTTTTTTTTTTTTTTGTAATTATCCCCCGTGCATAAGTGAAAGTGAAGGTGATAGTGTCCCACACCAATCCTCTCAACAGCCCATTATTCAACTCCACTAATCCTGAACTCTGTCAAAGAGGACCAACAAACACAAACAGCAAAGTGCAAAGAGAAAGGAGCGGAGGGTAGTGGTGGATGTTGTGTTATTTATGATGATTCAGTGATGTGTGTGTGTGTGTGTGTGTGTGTAGTGTGTGTGGGTGAGTGCATGTTGTTGTGTTGGGTGTAACACCCCAAGATGATCAGGAGCTGAGAGATTCAGAGTTAAAGAACCACCGCTGGCAGTGATGTTGACCTTCCACACCAGCTGGACAGCTGCTCATGATACAATCGCATTACCACCGCTGGTGCCGGTGTGTTGGGTCAGTGCAGTGCAGCAGCCCTCCCCAGGTGTACGAAATCCCCCCCCTCAGTTACCATATACCGGTCCAGCCCCAGCAGGTCACAGGACGCCCGGCCGAGGGCCGCCTACGTTGTCCATGACGGCAGAGCGGGAAAGCAGCTCAGGAGCCACAGGCGGACCGGTCAGCCGGAATCGATACATGCCAGCAGCCACGAGAGCGAGTAATGGGTGGAGCCGGGGACCCCCCCACCCCAATCATCCTCCCCGCCATTCGGTCCGGGAAGAGGGGCGGGGGCGGGTCCCACCCCACCCCGACGGCAGGAAGCCGAGCGGAGGAGACAGACCCGCAGGACGGAGTCCAGGGCCGCCCCGCGCCGGCCCCCCAGCAGCCCGGGCCACCGCCCCTCCCGGAGGGAGAGCCCAGAGAGGCCAGGCCGGCAGAAGCCCCCCAGGCCGTCCGCCACAGCGCCCCCCCCCAGCCCCCCCGCCCCCCAAACCAGCCCCGATGAGCCCCTAGGCCGAGCCCCAGCGGCCCTCCTCCCACCAGATCTGGGCTCTGCCCGGCGGGCGAGACAGGGGAGCGCTGGTTTACCCATGGCAGCCCCAGGTGTCTTTTCTACCCCCTCCCAGGCCAGCTAGCGCCAGATCCTTGGACCTCCACCCTACCCGTGTGTGAACGTGATTTAGGTTTAGGCTGTGTTCCGGGTTCCAGATCGGACACAGTGAGTGTGTGCTACCAAACCTGTGCATGTAAACTAAGTGCAGATAAGGTGTGCTAAGGTGCATTAAAAGAAGGGGTGCATTAAAAGGAGGGCACGAGTTGGGGGAGGTATGGAGAGGCGGCAGCGCACTCCTGCCCTGCCGCCTCTCGACCGTAGGGGATGGTATGGAGAGGTGACAGTGCACTCCTGCACCGCCACCTCTCGTCCCTTATGTGCCCCCAGCCAAGCTCGGCACCTCCGGTCCTGTGTCTGGATGTAGTGAGGTGACAAGTGCCCCTGTGTGGTTGTGCTCTTGTCTAGTGATGTGTATTTAAAAAAGGATTGGCAGGAGCTTAGCGTGGGAAGGGGAGGGGGGAGTTGTTGGTACTCCTCCCCCCCGTCCCACCAGCAAGACAAGGGCAGAGCCCCATGCAGCCACAGGGGTCGCAGCCCAGGGATCCACAGGACAGCTCGAGGGGTAGCAGTCCAGGCAGGGAGCCGCGACGACCACCAGGACACCCCCGCCGGTCCCAGCTCCCCGGGGCCCCCCCCCAAAAGAGCGACAGCAACCCGAGGGGCCCGGAGGCCACCACAGCCCGGCCCCAGAGCCACCCCCCCCCCCCCTCCCCCCGACCGACGGCAGCAGAGGAAGGGAGCGGAGGCGGTCCCAGCCTCCCCCCAGACCAACGCTCCGGGGCCAGGTGGCCTGCAGCGGTGCACCGCCAGTACCCCTGCACCTCCCAGCACTCCCCCACCCCCCAGTCCGGGAACGCAGGGGACCACCACTGACGGCGACCCGTACCCTCAGTAGCTGAGCAGGCACATGGCACCTTTGGGTTAGGGAGGTCATCTAAAGTGATTCCATTACCTGCGGTGATAGACCAGAGGTTTATAGTACATCAATTTCTCAATTAGAATAGATCGTAAAGCTGTTCTGTAAAATATAATATATAATGGAATGTGCAGAG
>CM026204.1:2315795-2535795 GCA_014839995.1 Xenentodon cancila | reverse complement strand
TTAAGCAAGAGCTAAATGATCATCAGGCCTAATTAAAGCTCATTAATCAACGGGAAAGTGAATTCCCAGGTTTACTAACATATCCAGGATTGTTTCATTTGAATTGATGTCAGCCAGCTGAAGCTCAGTAGAAGCTGGATTACGCAGCAGGACCATGACCATGGAAGTAAATCCTCCAAAAAAAGCTTCAGGAAAACAAAATCCGTGAGAACCCAGACCTTAACTCCACAGAGAGGCTGTGGGAGGACTTCAGAAGAGCCTTTCCCAGCAGACATCTTACACACGTGTCAGATGAAGCAGGACAGAAGAACGATCAAACGATCAAACGTTCCTTCTGAGCGTCGAGCAGCTCCAGTTCAGAGATACTGACGCCAAAGTTGGTTCGAGCAGCTGTTGACTCGAAGCGCTCCGTGATCGTTCACTCAGTTTTTGCAAAGACAGGTGGAATCATAAATGTTTTTTGGTTTACATTGTTCATTTTTGTGACTTATGAAGATCAGATCACATTTCAGGCCAAATGAAAGCAGAAGACACTTTACCGTCTGTGGAGGCTGGTGGACTTCCAGCACACAGCCTCACAATAATGAGCAGCAGAAACTTTTATTTGATTCTCAGTTTGGGTTTCATCTGACTGTCACTCTGCTGCCCAGTTGATGTCTCTGAGAAGACTATCGCTGCAGGAGATCTTGTAGTTTACTGTCACGGTTCATGTCTTTAACCTTTTTCAGGCTTTAAATGTGCAGCGTTAGTGGCTGTAAATAATTATAATACTAGAAAAAAGAAAATTGTCCTGATGATTTGTGGGGATAAGTAATAAAAGTGTGCAGTCTAAAAGATGTATTTAAAAGAAACTGGTTATTCTTCATCTTTGAATATAAGTCTGATGTGGCTGCTGAAGAGCTCGTCTCAGCAGATGTTGTTCTTTGTGTCTCCACTAGATGGCAGACTGTGGAGGACTTCCTCAGGTTGTTCAGGTGAGTCTCAGACAGCCAACTGTCTCGTGCTGTGGGATCAAAATCAGGCAGAATGTGTTATTCTTCCACACAGCCACTGCTAAAGAAGCTAAATGCATCTGTGAGATGTGAAACTCATCTCATTTCTGTCTAAAGTGTCACAAATAATAAGGGAGGTGTTCTGGTTTTTCTTGTCTTCAGCCTGGAAAACTGGCCGAGGCTTTTAAGTACTTTGTCCAAGGCATGGGCTACAGTGAGTATCCGAACACGTAAACACGTTTCTGCAGCTGTGAGAAACCCACTTCTACAGTTTGACTCCAGCTCTGGCAGCAGCTCTTCGTTTGTGCCTCTGACACGGGGCTCAGCTGGATTCTAGCTGAAAACACGTTTTCATAAACGCTGCACAACCCGTTCCAAGTCAGGAGGCGGAGGAGGCGATTTTTACATCTCATACACCTACATTTATTCACACAGCAGGCAGGACAAGCGTTTCCTGTGTGATGTCACGTTAGACTCAGCAGTCCAGCTTCAGAGACGTTGGCGATGCGTGAAACTTGTAGAGGTCAGTTTGTCCTTGTGGTCAGAGTTGGGAACAGATAGAATAAAGGTTTTGGTGACTGTCGGGTTCAGGATCAACCTGCTCAGGTGAGTCAGCGGGAGCGTCTCTGTGGGACGCCCCGAGTCTGTCGTGGTCTGAGGACAGGCGGACAGACGAACGGACAATGGTCAACAAGCTGACTGATGGAGAGGACCGAGGTCCAGCACCTCAAACGGCCGTGGTTCCACTGAACCGTGAACCTCACAGACCGAAGATGGAAACAAGCTGAACCAAGTCCTGGAGCTCCAGCACTCCGTCAAACGTCTTAAAAGTTCTTCTGACATCTCTGCTGCTACAAATGCAGCACACGTTTCACAAATGAACCCACTAACCCGACTGAACCCACTAACCCGACTGAACCCACTAACCCGACTGAACCCACTAACCCGTCTGAACCCACTAACCCGACTGAACCCACTAACCCGACTGAACCCACTAACCCGTCTGAACCCACTAACCCGACTGAACCCACTAACCCAGTGTGAACCCACTAACCCGTCTGAACCCACTAACCCGACTGAACCCACTAACCCGACTGAACCCACTAACCCGTCTGAACCCACTAACCCGACTGAACCCACTAACCCAGTGTGAACCCACTAACCCGACTGAACCCACTAACCCGGTCTGAACCCACTAACCCAGTCTGAACCCACTAACCCAGTCTGAACCCACTAACCCGACTGAACCCACTAACCCAGTCTGAACCCACTAACCCGGTCTGAACCCACTAACCCGGTCTGAACCCACTAACCCGGTCTGAACCCACTAACCCGACTGAACCCACTAACCCAGTCTGAACCCACTAACCCGACTGAACCCACTAACCCGGTCTAAACCCCCTAACTCAGTCTGAACCCACTAACCCGACTGAACCCACTAACCCGACTGAACCCACTAACCCGGTCTGAACCCACTAACCCGGTCTGAACCCACTAACCCGACTGAACCCACTAACCCAGTCTGAACCCACTAACCCGACTGAACCCACTAACCCGGTCTAAACCCCCTAACTCAGTCTGAACCCACTAACCCGACTGAACCCACTAACCCAGTCTGAACCCACTAACCCGACTGAACCCACTAACCCGGTCTGAACCCACTAACCCGGTCTGAACCCACTAACCCAGTCTGAACCCACTAACCCGACTAAACCCCCTAACCCAGTCTGAACCCACTAACCCGACTGAACCCACTAACCCGACTGAACCCACTAACCCAGTGTGAACCCACTAACCCGACTGAACCAACTAACACGGTCTAAACCCCCTAACCCGACTGAACCCACTAACCCGACTGAACCCACTAACCCGGTCTAAACCCCCTAACCCAGTCTGAACCCACTAACCCGACTGAACCCACTAACCCAGTCTGAACCCACTAACCCGGTCTAAACCCCCTAACCCAGTCTGAACCTACTAACCCAGTCTGAACCCACTAACCCAGTCTGAACCCACTAACCCAGTCTGAACCCACTAACCCGACTGAACCCACTAACCCAGTCTGAACCCACTTACCCAGTCTGAACCCACTAACCCGACTGAACCCACTAACCCAGTCTGAACCCACTAACCCGGTCTAAACCCCCTAACCCAGTCTGAACCCACTAACCCAGTCTGAACCCACTAACCCAGTCTGAACCCACTAACCCGACTGAACCCACTAACCCAGTCTGAACCCACTAACCCGGTCTAAACCCCCTAACCCAGTCTGAACCTACTAACCCAGTCTGAACCAACTAACCTGACTGAACCCACTAACACGGTCTAAACCCCCTAACCCAGTCTGAACCAACTAACCCGACTGAACCCACTAACCCAGTCTGAACCCACTAACCCGACTGAACCCACTAACCCAGTCTGAACCCACTAACCCGGTCTGAACCCACTAACCCAGTCTGAACCCACTAACCCGACTAAACCCCCTAACCCAGTCTGAACCCACTAACCCGACTAAACCCCCTAACCCAATCTGAACCCACTAACCCGACTGAACCCACTAACCCGACTGAACCCACTAACCCAGTCTGAACCCACTAACCCAGTGTGAACCCACTAACCCAGTGTGAACCCACTAACCCGACTGAACCAACTAACACGGTCTAAACCCCCTAACCCGACTGAACCCACTAACCCGACTGAACCCACTAACCCGGTCTAAACCCACTAACCCGGTCTAAACCCCCTAACCCAGTCTGAACCCACTAACCCGACTGAACCCACTAACCCAGTCTGAACCCACTAACCCGGTCTAAACCCCCTAACCCAGTCTGAACCCACTAACCCAGTCTGAACCCACTAACCCGACTGAACCCACTAACCCAGTCTGAACCCACTAACCCAGTCTGAACCCACTAACCCGACTGAACCCACTAACCCAGTCTGAACCCACTAACCCAGTCTGAACCCACTAACCCAGTGTGAACCCACTAACCCGACTGAACCCACTAACCCGACTGAACCCACTAACCCAGTCTAAACCCCCTAACCCAGTCTGAACCCACTAACCCAGTCTGAACCCACTAACCCAGTCTGAACCCACTAACCCGACTGAACCCACTAACCCAGTCTGAACCCACTAACCCGGTCTAAACCCCCTAACCCAGTCTGAACCTACTAACCCAGTCTGAACCAACTAACCCGACTGAACCCACTAACACGGTCTAAACCCCCTAACCCAGTCTGAACCAACTAACCCGACTGAACCCACTAACCCGGTCTGAACCCACTAACCCGGTCTGAACCCACTAACCCAGTCTGAACCCACTAACCCGACTAAACCCCCTAACCCAGTCTGAACCCACTAACCCGACTAAACCCACTAACCCGACTGAACCCACTAACCCGACTGAACCCACTAACCCAGTGTGAACCCACTAACCCGACTGAACCAACTAACACGGTCTAAACCCCCTAACCCGACTGAACCCACTAACCCGACTGAACCCACTAACCCGGTCTAAACCCCCTAACCCAGTCTGAACCCACTAACCCGACTGAACCCACTAACCCAGTCTGAACCCACTAACCCGGTCTAAACCCCCTAACCCAGTCTGAACCCACTAACCCAGTCTGAACCCACTAACCCGACTGAACCCACTAACCCAGTCTGAACCCACTAACCCAGTCTGAACCCACTAACCCGACTGAACCCACTAACCCAGTCTGAACCCACTAACCCGGTCTAAACCCCCTAACCCAGTCTGAACCCACTAACCCAGTCTGAACCCACTAACCCAGTCTGAACCCACTAACCCGACTGAACCCACTAACCCAGTTTGAACCCACTAACCCGGTCTAAACCCCCTAACCCAGTCTGAACCCCCTAACCCAGTCTGAACCAACTAACCCGACTGAACCCACTAACACGGTCTAAACCCCCTAACCCAGTCTGAACCTACTAACCCAGTCTGAACCCACTAACCCGACTGAAGCCACTAACCCAGTCTGAACCCACTAACACGGTCTAAACCCCCTAACCCAGTCTGAACCCACTAACCCGACTGAACCCACTAACCCAGTCTGAACCAACTAACCCGGTCTAAACCCCCTAACCCAGTCTGAACCCACTAACCCGACTGAACCCACTAACCCGACTGAACCCACTAACCCAGTCTGAACCCACTAACCCGGTCTGAACCCACTAACCCGACTGAACCCACTAACCCGACTGAACCCACTAACCCAGTCTGAACCCCCTAACCCAGTCTGAACCCCCTAACCCAGTCTGAACCCACTCAGCTGACTGAACCCAGTAACTCTGCTGCCCTACGTCGGCCTTATCAGGAAAGAGTGATGCAAGGGGAAATGCAACCAAAATGTTTTCAAAAAGTCAGTTTTTTAAATCTAAAACTTTAGTAACATGTAAGAGTTGATGTTATTTCTGTGAAAAGTTGTCTGTCTGTGTTTTCTAGCTCTGCGTCTCTAGTTAGTGTCTGACTGTAAGTACCAGTTTGAACTCAACTCAGGATCTCACACCTTCAAAGGTTGTGTGTGTGTGTGTGTGTGTTTGTGTGTGTGTGTGTGTGTGTGTGAGAGAGACTGCACCTGCTTCTCAACCTGTCCTCCCTTTTTCTGCTTCTGTTTTCTGTCGGTGGTCTGTCGTTCCCTCCAGTCCCTCATGTTGTATTAAGTCATCTGAGCAGCCAATCAGGTATCAGGTCCTCAGCCTCCTCTTCTCCTCCTCGTCCTCCATCTCCATTTCTTCGTTCCTCTCTACCTCGTGCTTGTGTCTGCATGTTGGTCAGCTGATGATGCCGACGTGTATTTTTGCGGTGAAGTGACTGGTGCATGGTGCTTTGTTCACACCACCCTCTCGGCCTGGTTCCACCGGCTGCTCTCATCTGTTCTAAACTGCTCATTTCTACTGTGAGACTATCTCACAGACGAACACAAGGAGTTCCTTCAGAAGTTCCCCGTGTCCTTCAGGAACGTCTCACCCGGTCCACTGCCTCACCACTCAGAAGATGTGCTTTCTGGACAACTATCAAAGTTATTTACTGATGGAACTTATTTTTAATGCTGTCTGATCGTCCAGCAAGGATCCTAAAAACATTTAAAATGCAGTTTTGTTAAACCAGACTCTTCCAGCTGAGCTCATCAAAGAGCAACCATCAGCTCTCCATTTTCATTTCTTTTTCATCTATTTGTTCTTGATTTCAGTAGATGGATCCTGGAAACCTTCAGTAGTAAGTAAAGTAAGATGCTCCAGGTTTTCCACGTCCAGGAACAACCTATAAACCCACCAGGAAAGACCCCTGGAACGTTAGAAACGTGTGGTCATACGTTCATTTGATCAAATACATTTGAGTTTCCCATTTTTGACAGGAAAATAACAATGACAGGTGGAGATATAAAACATTAGTTTTGTTCTTCGGTGAACTTTAAAACTGCCGTCGGGGTTTTAGTCAAAACAAAAAAACAACATTAAGATCACTCAGCGTCCTGGAAATGCAGCAGATGCTGCTTGACTCTAAGTAAGGTGACAGAAAAGATGGAGAAGCTGGAAAAATGTGGATGTGTGATGTCCCAAACGGGTTGTCCTGCGTTTTCCTGGCGTTTCCATCACGGGCGTGTTTACGTCCAGAATGAGACCCGGCTGCAGGTCCCTTCGCAGCTGTAACCTGGTCTGAACCTACCTCTGTCCTGAATGTTGCTAAGAAAAGTCATCAAACCGAGTTCAGCTCGGAGCAGCTTCAAATGAGAACGCAGAGCGCCGCACGTCTCCGTGTCGTCACACTTCTCACGCGACCCGGTCCCCACGGGGCGGCGGAGAAGGAAACTCTGATTCACATCTGCTGTTTTTTCTTTTGACACATTTAAAATGTGATTCAACAGCTTTTTTCTGTTCAAACTGAACCAAAATATAAACAGAAGCTCAGACCCACCTTCACCAGATTTGAATCCGGATGTTCATGAGTGTGGACGATTTAAATCGGCGCATGGCGACATCCTGGGGACCTCCAGGTTCCACGCTCACACGTTCCTTCATGTTTGTGTCACCCGCAGTGCCCACGGCTGGCATGACCCGGCTGGTTCGCTCCAGGACCCACTCAGCCTCCAGCGTGGGCTCCACAGACGGAGCCCGCAGCCGCAGTACCACCAACACACAGCCAGAGGGCGCCAGCTGCACCAGCCCTGAGCACGCCGCCTCACGCACCATTGAAATGATGGCGTAGGACTCACCCTTCCTGCTCCACTCTCCATCTTCACTCTTCGGGTTCTGGTGTCCACCTGAATCCATTTCCGTTTCAATCCCAGCTGATCAGAGCTGCAACTTTGTCAACGTCCAAAAAACCGCAACATTTCCTTCAAAGTGGAGATGAAGGTTTGAAAGTCTCCCCTCCCAGCGAGTTTAGATCCCAGGTTTTGGTTGGTGGCTCTACTGCCTGGTACTCTTTTAGATGCTGACGTTGCTCCCGCTTCCATGGAGACCTTGTGTTGCCATGGCGATGCTTTAGCCGTAACCCTTCACGTGTTCACTTCATATTTATATGCAGGTGTGTTGTTTTTCTCAGGTTTCTTCTCTAAATGTGCTTCTGATCTCTTATCTTACTTCAACTATTATAACCATTTTGGATGTCGTTGATGGTGGTGGTCTCTTTTGAAAAATATGCTAATTTTTAAAGATTTTAACTGTTTTCCTGCCAAGAAAAATGAAATTTAAGGGAATATTTCACCAGAAACGGAGGCAGGACTGACCCAGATATTCTGTTCACGAGTGAACGACAGGACAGCAGCATGAAAACATGTTTAAAAACACAAAGATGTCATTGATCTCGCAGACGGAGATGCATTTGGATGCTTTTATTAATAACTGGAAGCTCTTGTTCAGATGTCAACACTTGACGTCTTTGTGTCATAAACGTGTTTGCTTTTCTAGTGATTCATTTCAAACATCCGAGTTCTTCCTGTGATCCCGAAACCTCATCTGTTATTTCTCTACCATACGTTTATGTCCTGAGGTTCTGTCCATCAGACCGGCACGTCTGCTCCACCAGAGATGAGACGTCATCTCTGAGGACAAGACATCGGATCAAACCAGATCTGCTCCTCAAGTCCAGAACACGGTCCTCAGATTATGTCCAAAAAAACTCAACTTGGATATTGAGTTTCAATTTTAACAAGTTTCCTAGAAATGTTTTGAAGTAACTTTATGATGAAAAATTCCGATAGTGGCACCAAATGTGCAGACAGCAGACGTGTAAGTGAAACGCCTCTGGAGGAGGGTGAGGAAAGTTTCGTTCCACACGTTCATACCTCCTCCACCGATTCTGGCAAACGTTTAATGAGCTGGGATGTCGTTAGTTTGACATCGCAGAGGCACACGCTGAGGAACCTTTATAGGAAAGCCGTCAGGATCTCTGGACGTTCAGGATCGGAGCGAAGCCTCATCCGTCGCTCGTGTTTACGACTGACACGGACCGAGGCGGCCGAGTTCTGGTGGAACAGACACGAGTGGGGATTAGAACTGACGCTGCCGTCTGTCGTTCACCTTCATTACCACCGTTTCCTTGATTTGTACTGAAACTTGAAAGGTTTCTCGTTATTGGATGTCGTTCCAATTTATTTAGAATGTGAACAAATGTTTATAATTAAATAAAGTTGATGAACCAGTTTGTGTTAATGTTCTGAGATAGGAGGACTCGGTGTGTAAACTGACTGAAGGTCCGTTAGTGACCCTCAGTGAAGCTCCAGCAGTTATCAGCCTTTTACTGCTGCAGATGTTCAAGTAAATCAGTAGCTGAATAATCGACGTGAGGAAGCGCAGAGAACCGTGCAGTTTCACTTCACGTTAGGTTTTATAGATGGAAGAAAACGTTATATGTCCTCGACATAGAAGACTTGCAAAGACCAAACCCAATAGGTTTTATCAAAATGTTTAAATAAGTTTCATTTTGCTTCATGTGCGTTTAGTGCTGCTGAACACTCTTGAAGGAGAGTTTCAACCTTTTAAAGTTCAATAAAGATTAAATCAAAATAGAACAAATTTGATCCTATAACAGAAATAATGAGGCTTTTGGGAGCAAAAAAAAAAAAAAGTTAAAATACACATAAACCTCTCCACCTTTAGAGGAGCAACGACGTCTGTGACCAGAACTTCAGTTGATTAGTTGGGACTTTCTGCTTCACAGATGTTGACAAAAGCAGCACTTGTGTGAAAGCCCACCTAAAAAATGAAATAAGACCATTAGTCTTGAAACTATTTACAATGGGTGGTGACAACAAATAAAGTAAATTAAGACTATAAATGGATCCAAGAAGCAACATGTGTTGGATCCTGATGATATCCAGCAGCAGCAGAACCTCCCAGCTCTGCAACACCAAGGATCAGATCCAAGGCAAACACATATATATACAAAACAGACAAACGCTTATCAAATGACATTCATTACACATCTGTTTGTACAGTTTTGCATCAGACTCAGTTGTTTGTGGTGAAATCAGACCAAGCAGAGAAACGCGTTCAGAGAAACTGATAAATGAGGAAAAGCTGGATCCGTGAACATGTGACAGTCTGGCGCCGAGCGGGAGCAGTGGGTCTGTGGGATTGAGGGGCTTCAGCTGGCAGCAGGGGGCGCCGTCTTCCTGCACAGTCGCCCCAGCAGGCCGGCCATCTGCAGCAGCGAGTTCACACCTTCAGCCACCCGCATGTGAGTGTAGCCGATCTCCTGGAGGAGAGAGCCAGAAACACCGGAGTCACGTAAGCCCGGACTTGTTTCACCAGAACCCCGCTCACGCTGCAAACATTCATTAACTGTTGGCTCCACATGCACATCAACAGCGCACGTCATGAAAATTACAGGTTCATAGGAGGTCTTGTTGCTATGGGATCCACTGCTATCTTTAATCAGCGGTTTCTGCCGTCACATTCACGTCTGCTGCTACAAACATCCTGATCTCTAGTCTGGACTGTTCATCCGACTTTTCTCTGTTCCCTCGCAGATGTCTGAAATACAACCGCGTTAAAGTTCTGCTGCTCAGTGCAGATCCAGATGTGACTGTCAACCAGTCACCAACGAGGAACCAAAGCAAACAGTGAACAGGTTAACGTGAACGTCAGAGTTCCTTCTGGAGCATAAACAGGAACCTTTAAGATTTCTTCAACTTCCGACTGTTCGGTCGTCCATCTTCGTCCTGTCAGTCGGTGCTGCTGCAGCTGATAAACGGACACGTTACTGACGGGAGTACCAGCAGCTTCACCAGCACAGCTGTCGTGTCCGGCTGCTGATGTCAACGAGGGATAACTCGGTAACGTACCGTCATACGGTCGGGACTCTGGACTGGACTCGAGCTCTAGGTTTGGTGGCGTGATGACGATACCGACAACAACTCTGAATCGTTCCACAAACGCCGGTCAAATGGTGACGACGAGTTTTAAACAAACCGATTCATTGTGAAGCTGCGCCCGGAGAACGTTCCGATCTCCTGATGACCCACCTTAATGAACTCCAGTTTTAGGTACTCGGCCATCTGGAAGGTCTTGCAGACCCTGAAGATGTTTCCGATGATGTCCTCTGGCGAGTAGCCCAGCGCCCACAGATGCTCCACCACCTTGTAGGCCTCGTCGATGTTCCCATCCACGCAGTGTCCCAGCATGCTTTTCACCAGCAGTGGGTGGGGTTCGTCGCACACTTTAAACACGTTCTCACCGTTGATGTAGCCGAAGCCGGAGTTGGTGGATTGCAGGTTATTCAACGCCTGCAAACAGAAGGGAGGCATGAGCGAGACCCGGCTGAGCATCGACGAGAAGACGACAGGAAGACGACAGGAAGACGTCTCGACTCGCTCTTCACAAGCTCGTGCTAAACTGCTTACAGCAACAACAGATCTCTTCATCCTTCCCACCACTACAGCTGGAAGCGTCGGCTCCACCTCACCTGTCTCATGTCTCCCTGGGCAGTGAAGATGACGGCCTCCAGCCCGTCCTCGGACACGGACAGGCGCTCCTTCTCCACCACCTCCTGCAGCCGAGTCAGAACCTGTCCGTCCGTCAGTTTGGAGTAACGCAGCACAGCGCAGCGAGACTGGATCGGCTCGATGATCTTGTCTGAGGCGTTGCAGGCAAGTGCAAAGCGCGTCGTCTTGGAGTAGATTTCCATGATCCTCCTCAACGCCTGCTGAGCACCATCGGTCATACTGGAAACACCAGTGCCTCTTTCATTTATTTATTTTTAACAGTTCTGGGGTTTTGTCAGGTTTTTAGTCACCTGAAAAGTTTTGGGATACAAATACTGTTTTTAAAAAGGCAGAAAGTACCTCCTGTTGTGAGCAGTTCCTTAGTTAACCTGCAGGTTATTATTTAGGTCTTTAATCAAGAGCTTAAAAGTCCCTCACTTTTAATGCTGTTTGTTTTGTTTTAAAAAAAAAAAAAAGATAAGAAAAATCATCTGATTGCAGTAGTATGTAGTATTTGGCAACTACAACCTGAAATAAAACAATCGGAGGACTTCTGTCACACCTTTACAAAACAAAAGCCACAGTTCTGAAAGTGAATTGAGGTACCTGTGCAGGGCGCCGGGGTTTCATGAATGAGCGTAATTCTCATAAAACGCTGTCCTGACAGACATTTTAAGAAAGTAACTGCCTACAATCTCGTCCCGCGAGACTTTTCTTCGAAACAACGAAGTTTGAAGATGGACGAAAACATCTTTCATTCTGGACAAATAATTGCAGCTGCAGCTGTTGTGAAAATATTCAGCAGAAGACGAAGGCAGTCAGATATTTATTAGACGTTTAAAACAAACCACCTCAACGCGTAAAAAAAGTTTTAACGATGTTTAAGTTTTTCTAATTTTAGTCATTTCCATTTTTTTTTTTCCTCTCGTCAGTGTGGACATCGTGCACACGCTGTATGTACGATGCACCGAAATTAGTCTCTGCTTTTAACCCATCAACTACTTTCACTAGTGAGCAGTGGGCTGCTAGCAGGGCAGCGCCCCGGGGAGTTAAGGGCCTTGCTATGGGGGGGGGGGCCCCCAGTGATTTACCATTGTGGGCAGCCCTGGGCTTGAACCTGGGCTTGAACCTGGGTCCTCCACGCCCAACACCACTGTAACCACTAGGCCACCACTCCCCTTTTTTCCAGCTTTTCTTTGCAATATTGTTATGTTAAGCACAATTTTAGAGGTAATGGAAACTCACTAAATAACTAATTTTGTTATATTACATTATTCTTTAAACCAAACTTAATGAAAGAAAGAATCAAATTATATGGGCAATACTAAGAACCTCCGTAGAGCAACCGTAGATCTGTTTTCAGCGGTTTAGTTTGCCAGTCTCTCACATGGATCCGGAGAAACTCCGGTCCATCTTCTTCACACTGTTCCTCGAGTTAACTCACGTTTTGGACGTTTGCATGTCCACCGCTGTCTAAAGGTTCTGCAGCAGCATTTAAAACAGTTTGAGGTCTGAGTTCTGGCAAGGCCGTTCCAGTCCATTACCCCTTACTGTTCACCCAGCCTGACAGATTTTTCTGCGTGTCGTCTCATGTGACACGATTCCAGCTCCCTCACATCTGCCTGTGCTTTTAGGACATGAAGTTAGTTGATGTGAGAAAACAGGATGGGATGAGGCAGGTGGTTTGCTGCGGCGACTACCGAAAAGAACAGCGGAAAGGAAAAGAAGATCGGAGCAGTGGGGTTCTGCCAGGATGACCTCACAAAGCCTCATGCATGCTTTCATAGGCGAGACATGCCCACCGCTGACGGAAAGCACATCGAAAAATATGTGACATCAACCTCTTGAAACGGATATTTAAAAAAAACTTTTTAATCTATATCCATCTATCTATCCCGGTGATTTTAGCCCTCTCTGGCAGAATTTAGTTATTTATTTTTACCTTTTTTTTTTTGTTTGTTCTTCGTCCTACTTGGGGATCAATAAAAGAAATAATTAAACTGTCATTACGGCCGGTGAAGGGTACGCATTTGCACACACACACTGAAAAAAAAAAAAAAAAAGTGTTTCTCCTCAAATGGCATCTGATTTTTAAATTCATTAAGGCCAAACAACTATACCTTGGTATTGTTCCTATGTGGGAAATTGTTGCTCAAGTCTCATGGTTTGCTTCAGATCCACTTTTGAAAATGTCAGTTTTGCTCTTCGACAGAAAACGCTTACTCCTGGACACCCGGTTTCAATGTGGTGCCACAACTTTACCCTTGAAAATGCTTGGCAGGGCCTGCAGGGTTAGAAGTTTCTTTTTGCATTCCTCTTAACAAAGCGTAGTCTGACTTTGTGGTAATTATACTGGGACATGCACGCATGTGGACACTGGTAAGTGTCCTGAATGTTTTCCATTTGTGATAATATCCTGTCTCACTGCTGAACATTGATCTCCACAGTACTTGAAGGTTCTTTCATAAGCCTTGCCAGGTTTTTGTTCTCCAATAAATGCTTCTCTAAGGACACTGCATTCATCTTTACTTGTTAGCACTCAGTAACACACGCCTGAAAGCTCCAGACAAGCAAACAACCACATTTTTGTTTTTATAATTCACTTCTCAAAGCCCGATATCAGAAGCATCAAGATGTTGCTTACCCTCTTAAATCCTGTGGAAGTTGTGAAGGGGTTTTTAGTATTGCCTACATTGTTTTTTTTCCTCTTTTTGACTTTACTGTTGTTAAATAAAGGCAGAGTGAAAGGTTGTCTGAGGTTTTGTTTGCCTCATAATAAAACCCATTTGATCACATGATTTTTTTGGGGGATTGTAAGCATGAGCACTACTTTTAGCACATGACTAGTACTTTTATATTAAGAGCAGACTTACTAGTTTTCACAACTCACCTGTCAGCTTCATCGAGGATGATGATCTTGTGTCGGCCTTTGGGCAGCGTCACTTTCTGTTGAGCAAACATCTTGATCTTGTTCCTCACCACGTCGATTCCCCTGCAGACAACACATCCACCCTCAGGGACTGAATGTCCAACCAGAACTTTGGCTTGTTGTCCAGCAGCCTGGTGACTCACCTGTCATTTGATGCATTCAACTCCAACACGGCGTCTTTCATCGAAGCTCCCAGCAGAGCTCGAGCCAAACACAAGATGCTGGTGGTCTTCCCAGTCCCAGGAGGACCTGAAGCACCACACACATACAAAGTTCCACCTTTTGTCATTGACCAGTTAAAATTAAACAACATACTGCAGGGTTTTGTGTTCACACAGGCATTGACATGCGTTTTGGGACTTAAATACATTTTTCTTTATAATATTTTTCTAATATTTGTGAAAAACCTACGTTTGCAGCCGATTCTCTGGGCTTACTTACACTACTACATTGGGAAAATGTGGCTGAGTCAAGAATGTCATAAAAATATTTTCCACAAGAGCAACTTCTTCAACAATCGCGGAGGAATCTAATAATGATCTAAGCGTTTTCCAGCGTGTCACAAAGAAGACGCAGCTTCGTAATGATGGGCAGGAAACCCGGAGAGCTGCGCCTGCAGCAGACTCCTCGACTTTCAATAAAAACAAACCGGTATAAATGATGGACGTTGGTTGTCTTTCCATTTAATAACAGGATGTACGTTTTGCAGGTTTTCCCATACTTAAGAATTTTCCGACAAAATATGTTGATGTTATTTTTGTTTTGTGTCGATATAATTCGAATGTAAGTAAAAACGGAGGCGAGGGAAAAGCCACATTTGTCAGCTAAGGAACCTCCAGGCTGTTTTTGCAGAAGAAGCGAACAAAATGGAGAGTTTGTGTTATTCACTTCGGGCAGTTTAGTAAAAACTGCTGGGAAACGTTTTATTAAAAATACCACGTGTCCAGTCCGTCTCATTAGCGGCCTCTCTGAGAACATCTTGCGGGTCTAAGCTGCTGCCATCGCGGGCTCTTCTCGAGCACGAGTCCGCGCGTGTGTCCGGAGGGAACCGAAGACTCCCCCGCTGACCTGCTATGATGATGTTCGGGACGTTTCCCTCCCTGGCGAACACCTCCAGTCGGCTCACCGTCTCCTCGTTCCCCACGATCTCGCTCAGTTTCGTCGGTCGGTATTTCTCCACCCAGGGCAGCTCGTAGGAGGTCCCCGAGCTCTTAACGGACGTCTCGCCGACCTCAGCGTCCTCCATTTCAGCGTCCATGTTGTCTGTCAGCCCGCGAACTGCACCTCTCTTCTCCGGGAAAACACCACTACGAGGGTCCCTGATTGGCTGAAAGGTCGTTGAAGAATTAGATGATTGGTCAAGAAAACTCGCGATATTTTACAGCCATCACTATCGTTGTGAAATGTGGCGAGTATAATATTAAACTGATGAACGACATATATATACAAAACTAATAAGATTAGAAACAAAAAAATTATGGTAAAAAACTAATGAAACTATTAAACATACGTGATAACAGTTAAATTGTATTGTATTAGCCAAGAAAAGATAAAGGGCAAACATTTTAGGACATTTTTTCCCCCAAATGTTTGATGGCATAGACCATGATAATTATCTTAAAAATTCAGTACTAATAATAAAGTTAAATAAAGATTAGACATAATATTTTACAAAGAATTTATCCAATTAATAGATTTCTCTACCATTTCTTAGTAACTAAATACAAATGTAAGTTCAGCAACAATCATTGAGACTCCCTGTGACAATTATTCCATTAGTGCATGTTTTGGAACATTTTCCCGACCCGTGTTAAGGTTTTTATAATAAGCAAAACAAATAGTGCCACTACAAGTTCTAAACATGGTAAATATAACATCAAATGAATGCTGAACTTTTAAATGATCTATGGCAAAATATTCATAGATAAGTGCAAAATGATCAGAATAGTGATAATCCAAATTTCACTGGCTTGATATATATTTAATGAATACAATATATGGCCAAAAGTGTTGGCTCACCTGCCTTGACTCGCATATGAACTTAAGTGACCTCCCATTCCTAATCTAGAGGGTTCAATATAACGTCGGTCCTCCTTTGGAGCTAAAACAGCTTCAACTCTTCTGGGAAGCCTGTCCACAAGGTTTAGGAGTGTGTTTATGGGAATGTTAGACCATTCTTCCAGAAGCACATTTGTGAGGCCAGCTCCAAACTGTTCCCACAAAGTTGGGAGCATGGGATTCTCCAAAGGTTCTTGGTATGCTGAAGCATTCAGAGTTCCTGTCACTGGAACTAAGGACCCAAGTCCAGCTCTTGAAGAAGAACCCCACACCATAATCCCCCCTCCACCAAACTTTACACTTGGCACAATGCAGTCAGACAAGTACCGTTGTCCTGGCAACCGCCAAACCCAGACTGGTCCAGCAGATTGGCAGATGCAGATGGAGAGGTGCCATTTGTCGCTCGAGAGAACACGTCTCCACTGCTCCAGAGTCCAGTGGCGGGGTGCTTTGGAACACCTGATTGTGATTATTTGGATGGGTGAGTGAATACTTTTGGCAATATAGTGTATGTAAAATATATCAACATGGAGATATCAAATCAGGTTCTTAAATAATATGCAGATGTGCAATGTGTTGCAAGAAACTTTCCAATAAAAATGTTGTTTGAAGAATATTGACAGAAGCACACAGAAAACAAAGAGCTGGAGAACCTCTTTAAGTTCTGTGTGGTTGGTTGTACTGGCCTGGAGTCTTCTTGGAGGTCCTAATGATCTCTGACGAGACTCCCATTGAAGCGGGGCTCCCTACCCAGCATTATCTCATTTTTTTTAGCCCTTGTTTGCACATATATTAATGGTTGATACCAAGTTGTTAGGACCCAAACTTATATATATGCATTTTAATCTGTAATTGAGCGTTTCGTTTTTTGTTGTTTTTTTTTTTGTTGTTTTTTTTACATGTGTGCGTAGGTGTGTGCAAGTGTGTACCCTTCACCAGCCTTCATGACAGTCTAACTATTTTTTATTGATCCCTGAGTAAGAAAAAGAAAAAAGAAAAAAAAAGAGAAAAACAAACAAACAAAAAATATTCTGCCAAGGAGGGCAAAAATCACTGAGTATGGAGTGTGAAAAGACTAGAAATAGAAAGAGAAAGAAAGAGAGTATATATATATATATATATATATATATATATATATATATATATATATATAGTGCGGGTCCTTGGGCAAGACCCTTACGCTACTACCGCCTACCTCATACCATGATGAGAGACAATGAAACAGATGACATGCCGGCTCAGATGTCGCCCGGCCAAACAAGGTCTGCGTCAGGTGCTGGGGAACCAGAGCACCTTGATGAGAAGTGGGCTACTGGAACAAGGCGGAAATGGGCGAGATGCGACAACAAGGCTCTGCTGGAATGCTACTACTCAAGTAACCCTAGTGAGAGGGGTTACATGAAGAGAATGTGGGCACAATGGTTACTTCGAAACCCACCATGGGAACCATGAGAAACATGACCCACCATGGAAACGAAGGTTGGAGGTAAAAATCAAGGCGGCACGGAGAGAAGTGAGTCAATTGACAGGAGCCCAGAAAGGTGCAATGAAAAGACCAGTACCCAAGAGGTACAACCAGATACCCATACCTGAAGCACTAGAAACTGCCAAACAAAGGCTCCAAGCCTTGGCTAGCCGCCTAAAGAGATACACTAGAGACAATGAAGCCAGACGAATAAACAGGCTGTTCGCAACTCAACCTGCGAAAGTGTATGCTCAATGGCAGAGTAATAACAACAGAGCAGACCCACCAAGGCTGGAAACTGAGAGGTACTGGAAGAGCATATGGGAGAAGGATGCAACACATAACAGCAGTGCTCAATGGCTAGTCTCCCTAAGAGAGGAGCACAGCAACCGCCCTGAGCAGAAACCAGTCACCATCACAGTGGCAGACATCCAAGAAAGAGTCTCAGGTACGAAAAACTGGACAGCACCGGGCCCAGACATGATCCAGGCCTACTGGCTAAAGAAACTCACAGCACTCCATGAGCGCCTGGCAGCACAAATGAACCAGCTGCTAAGAGATGGGACTCACCCAGAATGGCTAACCGAAGGGCGAACGATCCTGATCCTGAAGGATCCCACAAAGGGTGCAGCCCCATCTAACTACCGACCAATAACCTGCCTCTCCACAACATGGAGGCTCCTGTCAGGCATCATTGCGACTAAGATAAGCAGGCACATGGAGCAATACATGAGCAAAGCACAGAAGGGCATAGGCAGAGATACCAGAGGAGCCAAACACCAACTCCTGGTTGACAGAACAGTCAAGACTGCAAGTCCCGAAATACCAACCTGTGCACTGCCTGGATTGATTACAAGAAAGCCTATGACTCGATGCCACACACATGGATCACTGAGTGGTTGGAGATGTACAACGTCAACAGCACTCTAAGCTCAATGGCAAGAACAAGTCCCGGGCAAAAAACAGCTACGCCCTGCCAGTGATCAGATACCCCGCAGGAATAATAAGGTGGCCAAAGGAAGAGATACAGACCACAGATGTTAAGACAAGGAAGCTCCTCACCATGCATGGTGGGTTCCACCCCAAATCCAGCACACTGAGACTGTACGCAAGCCGTAAGGAAGGAGGCAGAGGACTAGTGAGTGTGAAAGCCACTATCCGGGACGAAACTGCCAAGCTCCATGAGCACATCAAGGACAAGGCCCGAACGGATGACGTACTCAGTGAATGCCTCAGAAAATGGCAAGGTGAAGAGGTGCTGGAGGAGGAAGCATCATGGGAGGACAAGCCCCTACACGGGATGTACCATCGAACCACAACTGAAGTGGCTGATCTCAAGAAGTCCTACCAATGGTTAGAGAGAGCTGGCCTACAGGACAGCACAGAGGCACTCATCCTGGCTGCACAGGAGCAGGCTCTGAACACAAGAGCAATAGAGGCCCAGATATACCACACCAGACAAGACCCAAGGTGTAGGTTGTGCAAAGAAGCACAGGAAACAATCCAGCACACAACTGCAGGGTGTAAGATGCTGGCAGGGAAAGCATACATGGAACGCCATAACCAAGTAGTGGGCATACTCTACAGAAACATCTGTGTGGAGTATGGACTGGAAACCCCAAGGTCAAACTGGGAAACACCTCCCAAGGTGGTGGAAAATGACAGAGCAAAGCTCCTGTGGGACTTCCAGATACAGAAAGACAGGATGGTGATGGCAAACCAACCAGACATCGTGGTGGTAGACAAAGGGCAGAGGAAAGCCGTGGTGGTGGATGTGGCAATACCAAGTGATGGTAACATCAGGCGAAAGGAACACGAGAAGCTTGGGAAATACCAAGGGCTTAGAGAGGAACTGGAGAAGGCCTGGAAGGTGAAGGTGACAGTAGTGCCCGTGGTGATCGGAGCACTCGGGGCAGTAACCCCCAAACTGGAAGAGTGGCTGCAGCAGATCCCCGGAACAACCTCAGACATCTCAGTCCAGAAAAGTGCAGTGTTAGGAACAGCAAAGATGCTGCGCAGAACCCTCAAGCTCCCTGGCCTCTGGTAGAGGACCCGAGCTTGGAGGGACACCACCCACGGAGGGTGAGGAACAAGTTTATACACATATATATGTATACACATATATATATATATATATATATATATATACATATATCCTTTTTTTTTAACCTTAATTTTTCTTTTATATATTATTTTGTTTATACATATATATATTTTTTCTTTTCTTTTCTTTTTTTTTTTTTTTTGCAAATATGAGAGAGCATTATCTCATTATTGAATAAATTGTTCAACCTAGGGCCAAGATATTCCTGGTCCTGGTTTTGGTCTTGTTAAGTCCAAACAGAAAACACTCTTCACATTAGTGTTGAACGTTGCCAATCCCAGGACTACCTTTGCAAAAGCAGCAAACTTCTGCAACTACTACTACTGTCATTTAGCAGATGCTTTTTTCCAAAGCGACTTACAACTAAGAGAAAAACAATCAAGTAATCCAATGGGAGGGTACATGATGAACAAGTGATGGTCAGACTGCTTGGAGTCCAGTAGGACACAGGTGCTGCCGTGCTGGTACTGGAGGAGTTTTCTGTTCCCTTCACACCATGCGCTGGTTTACTCCTGTCACCAGTGACAAACGAACCAAGAACAGATTGAAAATTACTCTCAAATGTTATTGTCTCTTTTTTTCTCCATTGACAATCCTGGTCAGCATTTGTATGCAGTGCAGTAGTGCTTTACACTCCTTTAAACTGCTTTACAGCTACATCAAATCCCAAGAAGGTAAATAAAATAATTCTATAAAACATAAAAATAATCATGAATTAATTTAGTGAGCAGGCCAATACAGTAGTCCAACCTGCTGGAGACAAATGCATGGATTAGTCTCTCTAAATCTGGGTTGGACACTATTCCTTCTAATCTGGCAACGTTTTTTAGATGGTTAAAAGCTGTTGATGTTATTGATTTATTGTGGCTGTTTAGGTTCAGATCTGAGTCCCAAATTGCCTCCAGAATTTTTACCTGGTTATTAGGTTACCGAGAGTCGCAAGGTAGCTGATAAAACTTTCTCTTTGTTTCTAGGGACAACAGACAATGACTTTAGTTTTGTCTGAGTTTAACTGAGGAAAATTATTTTGCACTCAGACACTGATCTGTTTGATGCAGAGAAACATGAGCCTGTAATGGCTTTGTTGCGTAAAACAGGTCTCTCTCAAAATGAGACCCCGCGTCTCAGTGAGACAAACTTGTATATATATAATTTCATATATAAGTCATTTTTATTAAATAGCCCTCGGAGTGCTATGTAATCAGCCAGGATCAGCCAGAAGGGCTTCGCGCTTGCGCAGTGAAGGGTGCGGGGGTCTAACGTATCCAGGTCTGACTGGAGGGGGGAGGGGCTTCTGCGCGAGAACTGGGCTGCTGCGCGAGCGCTTTAGCGCGGGTGAACGGCCCACGGCTGCGTCGGCTCCAGCTGAGAAACGCCCCACAACGGTACGTGCTGTCACATCAGAGTCGCCAAAAGACTCACATAAGACCTGCCGCCAGACTTGTGGCAAATTGCCTTAGTGCGGAATAGTCGCTAAAGAGGACTGAAAACCGCCGAATACAGCAACAACCTCTAAGTTCGCACCAGCGTTACCTAGCAACAGTTTTTAGTTGGGACGTTCTCATTTACGCATGCGCGTCAACGCTGCCTGCGTCAACGCTGCCTGCGTCATGATGACGTAGTTTGGTCCTCGATCAACGGTCATTTATTACCAGACTCCTCCTAATCGTGCATTCGTGAAGAGACATCAGAAGCGTTAAGATGCACAGCTTTACCAGCAGTTCTTTTTCGAACATTTCAAGAAAATTAAGAAAGATCTTTACAATGCAAAATTTTACCAAACAACAAAACAAATCATTTTGGATTACAGCAGAAAATGTCAGTTTGATTTTCGATAAACACATCAGTCGGATCTCAGACACCCAGGCGGCGTTGATAATTGAAGGTTGCATTGATTCAGACACACAAGCCATCATTGTTGACCTGTTCACAGACTTCATACAAACACTTTCAACTAAAATTTTAAGATCTGTGATACCAATAGTTCAGGAATCTCGAGGACAAGTTGCAAATCTGAATGATAAGTCTGAAGTGCACATCCAAATTGATGTTGCTGACATTTTGGTCAAATCCATCTCGAAATCTCTAGGTTTAAACCCAGAGCATGAAATTATTGTGAAGCTGTCAGAATTAGTTGAGCAGGAAATTCAAGAGATGGTAAATTCTACTCTTTCATCTACCCAGGCAATTCCCATTTGGTCATTTCAAACCAATTTTTATGTGTGGGGCACCTTTTCCAGCATAAAACGCCTTGGCCAGATAGTATTTCTGTTTCTGCACTGTTTGAGAGGATATTTCACAGCAATGGAGCCTGCTTACATGGTTGCACAGGTTGCATCCAGTGTACCTGAGTTAGTCCAGTCACTGGTCAACAGCAGAAAAAAGATCTATATTCTCACAGCAGTCCAGCGTGTTACTGACATCCTGATTAAAGGTTTAGGAAGCATCACAGAACTCGGTATCTGTTACACTGATGTGCAGTGTGAAGCAGTGGAAATTGCTAACACCATCATGGATCTATCTATGGATAATTCTGGATGTATTGATAGTAGTGACTTATATTACTCTGTTTTTAACTCCAAATTATTAGTCGATCAATTGAGAAATTTTTTTGTCGAATTTTCCACAAAGACAGATGCCACCAGCAAAGTGAGAGAAAAAGATAGGTTTTCCACATTTTTCACAAAAAACTTTAACAAGATGTTGGCGGACCTTCAGAAATCATTTTACACAAAAGAAGGAGTATTCTTTGTGAATATTGACGGTAATTCGAGTTTTCCACATTCTCACAAGGCGGGAATGTTATCTACGAGATCACAGACAAATATGACCACTGTGGCAAAAGAAGAGTCTTTTTCAATGAATGTGGACCGTTTGAAAACAGATCTGGAAAATTTTGTCAATATGCTCAACCAGTCAGGAGAAACTGGAGAGAACGTCAGCCAAATACAGGAGAACATGTTTTCTTACAACGAAGTGCAAAACATTTGCAAGGAATTGACTAATGAGATCTATAATCATCTGGTGACTTCCCACACAGACAAAGTGCCCAGTATTCCAACTGAGAAAACTCTCCCGAAAGATGGTCTGATGGACTTTTTGCCTGAGGAACTACATACTATTACGGAAGACGCAGTTGGAAAGTTTGTGCAGCAGGTGCTTCTGTGCACGGTAAAGGATCTGTCAAGTGTAACACCTCACAGCAAGGAAATCTCTGATACCCTGAAAGATATCAAGAGCTTTTTTCTAAAGATGCTCTTGTTAGCAGAAGATAAGAAAAAATGCTCAGATTGCCTCAAAACTGTCGACTACTCTATAATATCACCCACTTGCGATCTTGTGCCACTTGAGGCCATTAGTGATCAAGAGGAAGATGAAGGCCTATTAGATGAAGCTGAGAAGAAGAATTTAAGGGAAAACAATGTGGATCTTGATATAAGCTCTGACCACATGTCTTCAAGTTCCTCTGGTAGCCCCGAAACATTGTCTTCCTCTGAACCTCCAGCTGACAGATCTGCACACCAGAAAATGATTTACAATGTCATCTCCGCGCTACTACTTCGGCTTTCATCAAAATACAAAAGGAGCTCTGCAAAAACTATTATACTATCTCAGATCAATACGATATTCAACCATGTGTTACCTGAAGTCATGAATAGACTGGATACCGAGGACTTTGATTTAATTAATAACGAGAAAAAAGTACAAGCTCTCGCTAAGGTCTTGGTGAAACATCTCCTCACAACGTTTGGCTCACAACAACAACTTCTTGTGGCAATAATAGAATTTAATCCACGTTATATAGAGGAGATTATTCAATGTCTTCAAACTAACCTGAAAGGCCAAAGTAAAGCGAAAAGCAAAGAGAAATTCAAACTTGGCAACTTTTTCTCAAAAATATTATCATTCTTTAAAACATGTTAACAGCGATTAGGGAAACATCTTAATGAGCTAAAATTAGAATTTGACAAAATCGATTAAAGAAAGACTGAAGGGGCTTCTTTCTGCACTTGTACGGGTTTGGGTTTTCTCCGGGTGTTCCGGTTTCTCCCACAGTAAAAAAAACTTCCTATTTATGTTAGATTACAATCACCAATTAGTGATTGTACGGAGCAGAACCGCCTGACACAGACTGGATCCTTCTTAAAGTCAACAAAAGGAAAGTGGTCGGAACCTGGTGGACAGGTCCTTTCCAGGTGACAGAGAGGACCTCACATGCTGTTCGGCTGAAAGGCAGAGGTGACACCTGGTTTCACTGGTCACAGTGCAGCTACCAAAGAGCCCAGCAGGAGCTGGACTGACATTCAGACTGGACAGTCTGAAATGGATCAAACCTAGACCTCAGGAAAGGGGCAGAATAAATCCCCTGGTCCAGGTAGAGGCACAGGGTGGACTACCCCTGTGTCTGGAGGAAAGAAGACATCAATAAAAACAAAGAGATATTCTTTTCCATTCATCATTGTATTAATGTCTAGTGTGTGATTTTTGATTGTTTTCACTGGATTAATGGGTTTGTTTCAACTGTGTTAGTAATTGTGTTTTTTTAAGGGAAATCCTAAGTAGACCTGTGGTAACCTCTAACAGGTTGAAACTGGCAAACAATGTTGGTGCGGCGTGATAAGTGTTATTATAGTGGGGATGTTATTAAATGATCCACGATGGCGGCGCGTGCACACGCAGCGGCTTCTCTTTCCCGCCGGTGCGACGTTTTCGTGTTTTGTCACTAAAGTTGTGTTTTTACAAGTCGTGATGTACACCAAACGCAAGTACAGCCGTGGGTTGCTGCTCGGCGTTGGAAACAGCTACACCGTCGAGCTGAACTCTGAACTCGCCGCTCCGGGAACCACCGCTGCCGCCGACCCCCGCGCCTGAATCCCAGCCGCAATGGAAGCGTCACAAGCGGCGCCACAGGAAGCAGAAGAGGGGTAAGCGAGCGGGTATCCGGGCGAGACTGGCGGAGAACCCGAACGAACCGGCAGTCCCCTCCATTGTGTTGGCCAACGTCCGTTCGCTGGACAACAAACTGGACCACATCCGATTACTCTGCTCCACCGGGAGGACCGTGAGAGAGCTGTGTTTTTGTGTTCACGGAAACATGGCTCAACGACAGGATACCGGACCACGCCATGCAGCTCGACCAGCTGACCTGCTACCGGGCGGACCGAGCACACACCGAGGCAGGTAAAGGCCGCCGCGGCGGTGTTTGTGTTGTGTTTTCCTCCGTGATGCTCGGTGTAGAGATGCTGTGGTGGTCTGCAAACACTGCTCACCCTTGGCGGAGTTTATGATAATTAAATGTCGTCCTTTGGACCGCCGTCTTTGCACCAGTTCACTTTAACCAGACCGATAAGCTGAACACCTGCAGGACCATCACACCTTTTTAAAAACTGTCGTACATTTCACCAATATTATTACAATCCAGTTCATCATAACAATAATGTCTGTCATCATACTGCCATTTCATTGTTTTTGCTGTAATTTTATTGCCTTTGGGTGTTAAACCCAACGTCATGCTATAACTTGTTTATTTTTAAATTGCACTTTGTTTTTAAAATGTATTTATTGTGCAGCACCGAGGGTTTGAGAGTAACGGAATTTCGATTCTCTGTATGTATCTCACATGTTACAGTGGTGGGCTTGGGCGTGGAGGACCCAGGTTCAAGCCCAGGGCTGCCCACAATGGTAAATCACTGGGGGCCCTTGAGCAAGGCCCTTAACTCCCAATTGCTCCCCGGGGCGCTGCCCTGCTAGCAGCCCCACTGCTGACTAGTGAAACTAGTTGCTGGGTTAAAAGCAGGTGTGCATCGTACACGATGTCCACACTGACAAAGGGAAGGAAGGAAATTCATCATGATTGAATGACCTGACGGAAAAAAAAAAAAAAATTGACAATAAACTTGACTTGCTGGGATTAGAGAGGGGTGGTTTGAAAACATGCTTGGTTGTTGGAAGAATCTCGGCACGTTCATACATTTATCCCTCTCTGTTTTTGTTGCAATCTTAGTAACTTGTGGATGTGTTCCTTGTATTCGTGCCCTATGTACAAGGCTTATGACCTCTGCTGTTGAAGGTCGCCCTGATCCTCCAAGCATGGTGCCTCCGTTAGAGGTCAGGACTGAAGGTGAAGTCTCATCAAAAATCTGATCTAGAGGAGATCAAAAAGGGGAATTGACAAGAATGTTATCTCACATCCTGATTTTGATCCTGGTTTTGTTATATTTGTGTGCTGCATAGCCAAATAAAAGCTTGCAACCTAAATCATTATTGTAAGTAATGCTGTGTACTGAAGGTTGAAGTTCTGATTTCTGTGAGAAAATGTAGTCTGCACACAACTCAGCAGGAAGCGGGCGGTGTGATGAGGAGGGGAGCGCTCCCAGGTGCAGCTGGAACAGAACGGTTCAGCACAACCAAGTGTGTGAATAACAAAGGAGGGATGCGCTGCAATGTGTGATATGAGACAAGGAGCATATAAAAAGGGGTAGAAGAAGCAAAGTTGGATCTCATCTGTGTGCAGGCTTTACTCATCTGATGTGATCTCCAGATGCATCTGTGTAAAGTAATTGTGTCTCTTTCCCATCAAAGAACTTGGTGAAGTTTGGCTTCAACATCAGGAATAAGCAGATATAGATATAGGTGTATGTATGTATGTTTATGTATTTATAGGTTCATACTAGTGTTAACGTTGTTATGTAACGTTATACAATGGTTTTGACACGTCTGGAATGAATCAACAAAAAAGATTTTTTTTAAAAGGATAAATGGTAATTAATGACTCAAAACAAATATCTAGCTATTGTTAATCACATTACAGAAACTGATGTACTGTGAAACTGCTGCTTCAGTTTTTCTCAGTATAGTTAACAACTATCAAGTCAGTGATGGTGACGAGAACCTTTGTGACCGTCCGGTTCCCTGAAATGGACGGCCTTAATTCTTCTCACAACTCCTTTATGCTGCAGGTTTTTCATGACAGCATACAAATGTGTGCTTGATCCCAACCCCCCCAAAGATTTACTTTATATTGATAATTGAGGACCAATTTGTTTTCAAAATGATAATTCAAAGATTTCGGCCTTGACCTACACACAAAAATTAAGTGTTAGAATTACTAGAATGACCAATAAAAATCTCCCCATTGAGTTTTCATTTGGAATAAGATATTTACTACATTGAATAAAAAAACAATCCATCATTCTGGACAGTGGTTTAATAATTACATTATTAGCTTAAGACCAAAGAAGAGACTTATGGAGGTAATGAAAGACCACATGAAGTTAGTTGGTGTGACAGGAGAAGATGCAGAGGATGGGGTTAGATGGAAGTGGATGACTCGCTGCGTGACCTCTGTAGGGAACAGTCAAAAGGAAAAGAAGAGATTTCATCTGTCAGAGGAAAATTTACCAATGACCTGATTTTGCCACGTATAACAACAGTATTTGTGTCATTGCATAAATGAAATGTTGTATAATCACGTTCAATCATGTGTGTAATCACTTTGAGTTAATCAGGTATGAAATCAATTTTAGTCAGTCATGTACACAATTTTCCCTAGTTAATCACATATATAACCACTTTGACAGGTCATGTTGAATTATAACGCCACAGGAGCAGAGGAGGAAACTTATCTCCACAAGCAGACTGTCCCTGAGGTTGTGACCATGCAGGTTGTCTGTCTCTCCTGGGAACAGGCTGGAGCCTCGTCTCCCAAACACAGATACAACTACGGCGCTGAGGCCTGCGACCCTCTGACCTTCAGATGACCATAAGCACTGCGTTGTTTTTGGTACAGTGAGGGGTAGAAGAACCTGAGTTCTTTATAATGCTGCTGTAAATGGTTTCTGTCATCCTGACCGGCAGTCCTCGTCCACGTGGATCACCAACTACCCACATATACACAGAAGTCTTAGTTCTGCTGCTGATGGATAATTATACTATTGAATCCTGTCTTGTACCTTTGACGGTGTGTCTGTGTCTCTCCTCTCTGCACTTCCTGTTCGACCCGGCTGGCCTTCGGCAGGAGGGCCCCTTTATGATCCAGGTCCTGGTCCAGGTTTCTTCCCCCTTAAAGGGGAGTTTTTACCTGCCGTAACAATTGCTCGGGGGTCATGTTCTGGGTCTCTGGAAATATCCTGGAGAGATCTTGTGTTGTAAAGGAAATTATATAAATAAAATTGAATTGAATTGAGTTCTGCACAGCAGAGCCTCATTTCAGCGCTGCACGCACTGTTCTGACAACTTTCCTTTTTGCCTGCTAGAAGCAAATAAATCTATTTCTGTTTTAACTTGGAAGTCTCACTGTTCTTTGGTAAACAGGAACATTTCCACAACAAACCCACTTCTCTCTTCTTTAGGAAACAAAACATGTATTTGGATTCACTGATTATGACAGTGAATCTCTACACTCAGAAAAGTTTGACCATTGTTTACTTAAAAAAGTAGGCAACAAAGTGACAATTAATAAAACTGATGTAACTTTAAAAACTTCAACTTTGATTCAAATCATTTGGATTTATTAATAATGTTGAGTAAATCTAAATGTAAATATATTCATATTTACGAAGTATCTGAAAAAAGTCACTGAAATAAACCAAATATCTGCGAAAAAGTGATTTAGATTTACTAATTAAATAGGTGTAATTCATTTATATTTACTAATTATCTGGATGATTCCGATTTATATTTACTAATATGGGTAAAACTGATGCCATTTTTCTAAATATCTATATAAGAATGATTTGGATTGAACAAATAAGTTACATCAACTAATAACTTGGAACAATGTCACTTTGTTCCATCGACCACGGCATCGATGTCCCCTGTAGCCTCTGACAGATCAGTCTGGATGCTGTAGACTGTTGTGGAAATTATTTCTGTAAAATAATCACGGTACAGGAGAGCTCCGTTTTGAGAAGTTTATTAAGCTGTACAGCTGAGAATCACACAGTTGAACACAGTCGGCAGAGTGAGTCTGCATTGATTAATTACACACAGATCTTATACACTTGAATGTCCTTGAGCACAAACAGGGATTGTTCTCTCCCTGCAGAAATATAGTTCCCTCCTTACTCCTTATCTCCAGCAACTACCGGAGACTTATGATTAAATGCTGTGAGAAACTTCCTCCACCAGTATGCAAGTGAGAAACCAGACAGAGTGAAAAGTACTGAATGAACAATGAACAAGCAACAGATAATAGCAAAAGACACTATAATAACTAACTTAAGAAACTACATTTCTCAATTTCCCTTACAAGTCCTCCCTTTTCATTAATTAACCTCTCATTAATCACACTAAACAAGATACAAAGTAACAGCAAAAGAAGCTTTATTCAAACTCAGTTAAATCCTCTCCATACATGTCATCTTCAAGGTCCTCATCAGCATCCCCAAGCAGCTGTGTGAACACCTTATCGTCTTGCAGAAGCATTTGATGGGATACTCCTCGCTCGATGGCACGCATCATAAGCCCTCGCAGACACGGGATGATGCAACACCCACAGAGTCCCAGGGCAGCCACAGAGGCTATAAGAGCACAAAGGACTGAGATGATCAAAGTTTTCCACTTACCAAACATATTATCCAACCAGCCCCACATAGAGTCGTCTATGCCAGAATTCTCTGCCAGTTCCTCCCGAAGGGACCGCAGGCCTTCTAACGCTTTAGTAACCGTGCCATCAGGAGCGGTGTTATTGGGGATAAAGGTACAGCACGTTTCCCCAAAGAGGGAACATACTCCACCTCTTTCTGCGAGGATCATGTCCAGAGCCTTCTGTTCTGCCATGTCATCATGGAGGAGGCTGATAGTTGCTCAGCCACACCAACCAGTGCATCATGGGTAAAGTTAACAAACCTCTGCTGATTGTAATACAAATAGTTAATCCAATCAACATTTTCATTTATTGTGGACCACAAGAAGATGGACTCAAATCCAGCGGCAATTTGGTCTCGGGCCTTGTATTCATTAGGAACACCGCATGGAACACCTATGGCGTCCAAATAAATCCTGTCGTCAAAGCTACCCCCCGGTGTGGATCTTTTAACACGGCTGGGGGTGACATGGGAGGGGTTGAAAGGGTCTATAGCAACCTGAATGAACAAGGACAACATAACATGAGCGCATAATCCGGTCCAGTTTACAGGTAACCGGGATTTCAACTCCCCATCCCCACAAATCCAGTATGAGTCTGGAGCCGGCTTGGTTATTTTACTGAGCATATATTTCAGATTCCGAGACGTTTTACATGTCCAATTCCCACTAGAGACCTGTGTTTCGGAGTCACTACCAGTGGAGATGGTGATGGGAGTAAGCCGGAGGCTGCATTTATCTAAATCGTGTACCTGGAAAATTTTAGAACAATTTCCTGTAAATTCACCGACATTGGTACCATTACGTGTGTAGTTATAACAGGTAACACTAGTATTAGGGGCAGGAGTAACATGAGGAGGAGGGGGCAGGGGTGAAGGCTGGGCTTCCTGACAGCGACCCTGCCAGGAGCCAGGGGGCGGTTCTGTCATAGCGACCATAGAACAATGTAACCCACAATAACTGCAGGTGATGCACCCATCAGTACAGATCAACATTTTAAATCCTAATTGAGTCATATTTTCAGAGGGTTTTGGCTCTTTTAAGCTGGTATTATAACAGGAGGACACACAGTTGAGGATATCATCTTCACCAGGAATAGAAACATAAGTAGAAGGAACCTTTGCAGACACACATACAACACAATCTTCTTCAGTCACAGCCCAAACAGAACAGTTATCAAACTGATACCACACATTTTCCTGGATCCAGCCTGCACGAAGGGGATTCTTCACAGAAGCAGCTCCGACGGATCGTGTGTGACGGTCGGCACGCGTTGTCTCCGTGTTCCACGTCACCAGGAGGAAGGAGGCACAAAGCCAGAAGCAAAGGAAGACCAGAGGTCTCCACATCGTTGCCACGTGGAGGGTAGACTACCTCACACGGGAGCTGGTCTCTGGGATTATTCTGCCCTGTGGGTGAGAGACCAGCTGGTTGTTGGTCTTCAGGAGGTGTCCCTAGGAACCTTTTGCAGTGGCTGGCGTGGATCCAAGTTGCCCTCTCTGCCACCTTAACAGCTGTGTGAGTGGTCAGGAGCACCTGGAACAGTCCCAGCCAGGGCTTGGACTTCCAATGCTTCCTCCGGAGATCTTTGACCAGGACCCAGTCTCCTGGCTTCAGAGGATGAAGAGGCCCCTCAGCAGGTCTGGGCAGGGCAGCCTTCACAGTTGCCTGAACCTGAGAGAGAGCTTTGGAGAGGTTGGAACAGTAAGTCAACATGTCACTGTGGCACATGTCTGTGGAGAGAGCCCTCCACTTAGGAGGTTCCAGTCCAGTCTGTGGTGGTCGTCCAAACAGTACCTCATATGGACTGAGGTTCGTCTTAGTCCGTCATCGCATGCGCATGGCCATTAGGACTAAGGGAAGCGCTTTAGGCCAGGACAGACCTGTTTCCTCACAGCATTTAGTGAGTTTGGCCTTTAACGAGCCATTTTCTCTTTCTACCGCTCCTCCAGACTGTGGATGGTAGGAGCAGTGTGTTTTCAGCTGGAACACAAGTCTTTCTTACCTGGAATTCCCCATCTGGGAATGATCTAAGTCAGCAGGGCCTTTGCTTCTGCACTGCTGTCTGCATGTTTTGTGGGAAATGCTTCTACCCACTTTGAAAACATGCAAACTATCACTAGGCAGTATTTCTTACCTTCTGATGGAGAGAGTTCAACAAAGTCCATCATGAGGTGATCAAAGGGGACTCTGGAGGTGGGTGTCCAGCTGTGGCTACTTGGAGTGTGCGACCTGCATTGTTAGTTGCACAAACAAGACATTTTTTACAGTGATTTTCTGCAGCCACAGAGAAGCCTTTTGTGAACCAAATAGCAGTCAGCTGATCTAACATCCTCCCTTTAGACACGTGGTCCAACCCATGTGTCAATTTCGCAAAATATGGAAAAAAATGGCGAGGGAGACATGGTCTACCGTCCGAGGACGTCCAGATCCCCTCTGGGGAGCGGCTGCAGCCATTCTGTTTCCACAAGAGCAGTTCCTGAGCGGTGGCAAAGGACTGAACTGCAGGCAGAGATGAGAGATCGAGCTGAGGTAGAGAGGAGCACAAAAGGGAGGGGAGACTTCACCCACAGCAGCAGCAGTCTTAGCGGCCTGCAGCTGCATTAGAAATCGTGGGTGACGCTGTGTAGCCCTGACACAGGTGAGTGAACGTGTAAGGACGACCTTTGAACTCAAACGCAAACCAGTACTGGGAGTCAGGGTGTACTGGAACAGAGAAAAAAGCGTTAGACGAATCAACTCCTGAGAAGTGGGTGGCGTCAGATGGTATCTGAGAGAGAATAGTGTGTGGATGAGGCACAGTGGGAGAACGAGCTGTCACAGCTTTATTTACAGCTTGGAGGTCCTGCACAAATCTCCACTCAACAGGTTCATCTGGCCCGCGAATCTTCTTCACAGGGAAGAGAGGTGTGCGGACAGGTGAGGTAGGACAGGGAACATCACACCTTCCTTTAGCAGAGATTCAGAAACAGGTTTGATTCCCTCCACAGCCTCAGGCTTGAGTGGATACTGTTTCTGGCAGGGCCTGAAAGAAGATTTGGGAGTAATGATCACTGGTTCACAGCCTTTAATCAAACCCACATCATATTTAGATATGGGTTTGATGTAGATGGGGGGGGGGCACCTTCAGAATGAGCCAACAGGAAATCAGCTTCACACACCAGCTGCACCGTACGCTGACAGTGAGCAACAGAGGGTGGGGCCTGTTTAAACACGCGTTGGGAGGGGGAGAACACAACATCAGGCTCAGCGCTCGGAACCCAGTCTCTGATAGTATGGGCCCGATACATGAACCGACCAACATCTTTCCAATGTTTCTGTCTCGGTTTGGAGAGAGAAACATGTGGAAAAACTTCCCCCCTCATCTGGAACAACTTCTGTTGTTCAGGTGTCAAAGACACGGAGAGCACAAAAACAATCATCCCAAAACACATGTGTAACAGTGAGTTTATCATTTGTGTCTCGGTTAAACACTTTTTCATAATCAGGATCTGGTCCACCTTTGCTGAAGAACGATATGCAGTGCAACCCTCCCTCCCTCATAAAAGATGAGTCTGGGTGCACGCGAGCGTGACAAAGGCTCACCCAGTATGAGGAAGTTGGTCCCGCGCTCAATTTCCACTGATAAGCATACGACGGGGCGGAGGGGCTGTATTTAACCATACTGTAAGTCTCATCACCTTGCTCTGAGGCAGGAATAGGCTGGCTTGTGGCAAGCCCATCAGGCCCAGATGTGACATTGAGACACAATTTGCACATTAAATCTCGGCCCAACAAATTTATGGGACATAGTTTGGATAAAAGAAATTTGTGTGAGAACCCTGGCATCCCTGAGGGGGAGCAGGATAAAGGAACAGTAAATCGCTCTCTCTGCTGATGACCAGATGCTGACACTGATATGATGGAGTCCTCACCCAACCGCGGGGGTGGGGTGAGGACTCCATATTGCAAAACAGAATTTGTTGCACCGGTAGCTACCAAAAAGCGAACTGGCTGGCCAAAGACAGTCAATTCAAACATTGGAAACTTTTTATACTGCTCATGAGACAGGTATGTGTGTGTGATGTGCGCGTGTGTGACATCTCACTTCCCTGTTGCTGCGTTGATGGAACATCCGAGGTGGTGTGTAGGAACCTTTCTGAAGTCATCTCTTCCCCCGCGCACCCTCAGTCTGCCTGTTGGTCCTGCCTGTTCTTCGGGCACTCGTTCTTCCAGTGTCCAGTTTGGCCACAGAGGAAACACTGGTCCTGCTCAAATCGCGGGCGACCAGGATTCATGCGTGGACGGCGGTCATTGCATCCTCCTCTGCCACGACGTGAATATCCTCGCCCACGGGGTGGAACATAGCCAGAGAACAAAGTCAGTGTGGCCTTGTGCAGCTCAGAGTCTTTCTTCGCAGTTGTTTTCCGCTCCCTGTCGACCAGCACATCTTGAGCATGTTTGGCTTGTCTGCAGAGTTCAGCCAAACGCACTTCATGACGCATGCCCACATACGAGTGGCGTACTTGTGCTGCCAAGTCAGGTCTCAGTCCATCCAACATGGAAGAACAGAGGAGCTTCTCCCATGGCCCAGGGGCGACACCCAAGTTTAAACTCTTTACAAAAGGCTGCTAGTTCTTCACCACACTTATGTCCATTTGCAGCTGGATCAGGTAGCTGCTTGGCATAATCTTGAACCTCCGTGGGGGACCATGGTCGGAAAACCAGAAGCGGTGTGTCTGGTCCTGACACCTCGACCATGGGGGCCATCAGGGTGGAATCTGGGGCATCTACGAACAGGCCATCCTCCTCGTTGTTCAGCTCCTGGCGCCTCACCTGGCTTCGGGTCCGGACGCCAGTGCTCCCGGAGGACGACACATCCTCACCTCCCACGGGTCTCTGCAGTCCTGGTTGTGCAGGTGCTGGTACTGGTGCAGGCAGCGGTTGTTGCTGTGGAGGGACACGCTGAGGAGGACCAGGTCCAGATCCATATCCACCTTCAACGCATTTAATGCCTGTGAAACAGAGGCATAAGGGGAGAGAGGTGAAACACCACCGTTGTATGGTGGAGGTGCAGGCGGTGAAGTCTGTGTTTTTTCAGGAACTGAAGCATTATCAGTTCTGTTCTTAACACCCCCACTTAAATCTGTCCCGCCCCCCATTCGTTTCATCTTAGACTTTCTATCTCTACTTTCAGCTTCTTCTTCCCACATTTTCAAACATTTCTGATGTTTTTCAAGTTCCAAAAGACGTTTCGGCTTTATTTTTTTCTTAGATTTTTTCAACTCTTCCCATTCTTTTTCAATATTTTCTTTGACCTTTTGTATTTGCGTTAAACTTAAACTTCCCCCTTCAGGAAACCCACATTTCTGGCACCATTCATTCACACATTCCACACACTCGAGCCCATATTTATTGGTCATGACTTTACATATTTGACTGTCTGGAGAATTAGGTTTACTAGATCTAGTTCCCATTTTCAGACAGGATCGTCTCCTGCTGGCCTTTCTGCCTTAAGTGAGTCCCTCTTCACAGGTGCAAAAGTGCTAAAATACCTTTAAATTTTTGTTTCTTACCTGAGACCTTCTGTCTCAAGCAAGAAACCCCAGGGAGCGCTTTATTTTATTGACACTGGGTGTTTTCAAAGCTTAATATCACCCACAGGAGGAATCAGACTCCCGCGTCTACACCCCCCCTAACCCTTTACCCAGACAATCAAAATGAAAGCAGCTCACCGTATCGCGCTTCAGATCACTTCCAAGGGAAGGATCTTTAGGATTCCAGCAGTGGTCCAGGCGGAGCGGTCCAACCCAGTCCCCAATTGTCCGTCAAAGGCGGCAGGGCTGCGGCAATTTTGCCTCAGGATGATCAGTCACCAGGTCTTCTCGTCCGCCGGGAATCACGTGTGGAATCCTGTTCGTGACGCCAAGATGTTGTGGAAATTATTTCTGTAAAATAATTACGGTCCAGGAGAGCTCCGTTTTGAGAAGTTTATTAAGCTGTACAGCTGAGAATCACACAGTTGAACACAGTCGGCAGAGTGAGTCTGCATTGATTAATTACACACAGATCTTATACACTTGCATGTCCTTGAGCACAAACAGGGATTGTTCTCTCCCTGCAGAAATATAGTTCCCTCCTTACTCCTTATCTCCAGCAACTACCGGAGACTTATGATTAAATGCTGTGAGAAACATCCTCCACCAGTATGCAAGTGAGAAACCAGACAGAGTGAAAAGTACTGAATGAACAAGCAACAGATAATAGCAAAAGACACTATAATAACTAACTTAAGAAACTACATTTCTCAATTTCCCTCACAAGACCTTCATCCATTTACAGCAAGGTCCTGTGTCACAGTGTCTTCTTCTGCCTCCTATGATAATAGGAACATTTTGAATTTCAGACTGCACAACTAAAGGAGAGGTTCCTACATACATAGAGACTGAGAGAAATATGCATTTCAACTTACATCATCCTCTTAAAAAGGTGATCGGCAGATTCCCCAAGGTACAACAGACACCGGATGACAATGTCTGGTTATGTTGATGGGAAGATTGGGAGGAGCCTGAAATAATGTAAATGAATATTACTCATGGTCATTGTGCAGTGTTTAACACCAGGAGGCTTAGATTTAAAAGAACCACTGTCAATGATGAGTTGTCGGAGAGACCAGTCTCATGAAACGCTTCTTGTCTTAACTGAGGTATTGAGATGACCAGCTATGACTCCAGAAAGTCACTGGTCCTGGAAAAGAAACTTCCAGAAAACATGTTCATCACTTAACATGTGTTGAGATAAGAGGTGAGTTTTGTCGCCTCTGGACAAACCAGCTGCTTTTCTGTGTCAACGTTTATGATAAGATGTGCTGCTGGTTGTACGTCAGATTTACAGTAGATCCATAAAAGAAAAGAAGCAATATCATTCTACCTCTACTTCAACATGTACATCTAGACTTCAACTGTAGGCTACTTCCCAAAATGTTGACGTTATGGCAGCTAGAACGTAGGATTGACAGGCATATGTGGTGCTTAAGGTGTCAGATATTTACATTTATACATGTTTCCAAATACACTGGTAAGAGCAGAGTAATGAAAAACATATAGGGCACTTTATTTATAATCTGAGTATAAAAATTCAAATGTTTTGCATGAGCTAATTGGATGGATACATTTTTGATAATGTGTGATAAACAATATCTGATTCTGTGGTCATTAAGTGTAAACAAACTGCTGTAATTACAAAGATAGGCGCTTATTTAATACACATGTTCATAGTTCGTCACAGGCTAACATTTCATCCTACATACGTAATGCAAATATAGATATAAAACATAATACAGCCAGATGTATATTACCTTCAGTAGGACAGTCTGCAACCTTAATCCCGTGGCCCCGCCCTCTGAGTGGACGGGAACTTTGATTCCATTAGTGCATGTTTTGGAACATTTTTTGGACCCGTGTTAAGGTTTTTATAATAAGCAAAATAAATAGTGCCACTACAAGCTCTAAACATGGTAAATATAACATCAAATTAATGCTGAACTTTTAAATGATCTATGGCAAATTATTCATAAATACAATATATGGCCAAAAGTGTTGGCTCACCTGCCTTGACTCGCATATGTACTTAAGTGACCTCCCATTCCTAATCTAGAGGGTTCAATATAACGTCGGTCCTCCTTTGGAGCTAAAACAGCTTCAACTCTTCTGGGAAGCCTGTCCACAAGGTTTAGGAGTGTGTTTATGGGAATGTTAGACCATTCTTCCAGAAGCACATTTGTGAGGCCAGCTCCAAACTGTTCCCACAAAGTTGGGAGCATGGGATTCTCCAAAGGTTCTTGGTATGCTGAAGCATTCAGAGTTCCTGTCACTAGAACTAAGGACCCAAGTCCAGCTCTTGAAGAAGAACCCCACACCATAATCCCCCCTCCACCAAACTTTACACTTGGCACAATGCAGTCAGACAAGTACCGTTGTCCTGGCAACCGCCAAACCCAGACTGGTCCAGCAGATTGGCAGATGCAGATGGAGAGGTGCCATTTGTCGCTCGAGAGAACGCGTCTCCACTGCTCCAGAGTCCAGTGGCGGGGTGCTTTGGAACACCTGATTGTGATTATTTGGATGGGTGAGCGAATACTTTTGGCAATATAGTGTATGTAAAATATATCAACATGGAGATATCAAATCAGGTTCTTAAATAATATGCAGATGTGCAATGTGTTGCAAGAAACTTTCCAATAAAAATGTTGTTTGAAGGATATTGACAGAAGCACACAGAAAACAAAGAGCTGGAGAACCTCTTTAAGTTCTGTGTGGTTGGTTGTACTGGCCTGGAGTCTTCTTGGAGGTCCTAATGATCTCTGACGAGACTCCCATTGAAGCGGGGCTCCCTACCCAGCATTATCTCATTTTTCTTTATATATATATATATATATATATATATATATATATATATATATATATATATATATATATATATATATATATATATATATATATATATATATATATATATATATATATAGTGCGGGTCCTTGGGCAAGACCCTTCACGCTACTACCGCCTACCTCATACCATGATGAGAGACAATGAAACAGGCTCAGACGTCGCCCGGCCAAACAAGGTCTGCGTCAGGTGCTGGGGAACCAGAGCACCTTGATGAGAAGTGGGCTACTGGAACAAGGCGGAAATGGGCGAGATGCGAGAACAAGGCTCTGCTGGAATGCTACTACTCAAGTAACCCTAGTCAGAGGGGTTACATGCAGAGAATGTGGGCACAATGGTTACTTCAAAATCCACGGTCACAGTTGACAGCGAAACAACTAGTAGCTCAGTGTTCCAACATCCACAAACGGCAACTGCTATCACAACTTGAGATTGACAAGGTACAACACAAATGCAAGGTGAATACCTGCATGGGGGAGGTTAGAGGTCAGAGGGGAGGTTACACAACCGGTCCCTCCAGAGATTAGGGAACCAAGCCCCAATAACGCTGAGCGAGGCAGCGAGGGACCTGAAAGATAAGATCATGACGAGAATGACCACAAGGCAACCCCGGCAGCGATTACCAGGACCAAGTGAAGCACCATCTGAAAGTCTCCTGGACAATGTGAATGCAGCACTGACAGCGATCCCTACCACAACAATCACCGAGACCAATGAGCTGATATACACTTCAGCAGCAGTGATCCTGGAGATGCTTGGCTATAAGAGCAACCATGGGAACCATGAGAAACATGACCCACCATGGAAACGAAGGTTGCAGGTAACACCAGAAAGGTGCAATGAAAAGACCAGTACCCAAGAGGTACAACCAGATACCCATACCTGAAGCATTCGAAACTGCCAAACAAAAGCTCCAAGCCTTGGCTAGCCACCTAAAGAGATACACTAGAGACAATGAAGCCAGACGAATAAACAGGCTGTTCGCAACTCAACCTGCGAAAGTGTATGCTCAATGGCAGGGTAATAACAACAGAGCAGACCCACCAAGGCTGGAAACTGAGAGGTACTGGAAGAGCATATGGGAGAAGGATGCAGCACATAACAGCAGTGCTCAATGGCTAGTCTCCCTAAGAGAGGAGCACAGCAACCTCCCAGAGCAGAAACCAGTCACCATCACAGTGGCAGACATCCAAGAAAGAGTCTCAGGTATGAAAAACTGGACAGCACCAGGCCCAGACATGATCCAGGCCTACTGGCTAAAGAAACTCACAGCACTCCATGAGCGCCTGGCAGCACAAATGAACCAGCTGCTAAGAGATGGGACTCACCCAGAATGGCTAACCGAAGGGCGAACGATCCTGATCCTGAAGGATCCCACAAAGGGTGCAGCCCCATCTAACTACCGACCAATAACCTGCCTCTCAACAACATGGAAGCTCCTGTCAGGCATCATTGCGACTAAGATAAGCAGGCACATGGAGCAATACATGAGCAAAGCACAGAAGGGCATAGGCAGAGATACCAGAGGAGCCAAACACCAACTCCTGGTTGACATGGGCATACTCTACAGAAACATCTGTGTGGAGTATGGACTGGAAACCCCAAGGTCAAAATGGGAAACACCTCCCAAGGTGGTGGAAAATGACAGAGCAAAGCTCCTGTGGGACTTTCAGATACAGACAGACAGGATGGTGATGGCAAACCAACCAGACACCGTGGTGATCGGAACACTCGGGGCAGTAACCCCCAAACTGGAAGAGTGGCTGCAGCAGATCCCCGGAACAACCTCAGATATCTCAGTCCAGAAAAGTGCAGTGTTAGGAACAGCAAAGATACTGCGCAGAACCCTCAAGCTCCCTGGCCTCTGGTAGAGGACCCGAGCTTAGAAGGGACACCACCCACGGAGGGTGAAAAACAAGTTTTTTATATATACACACATATATACACATATATGTATACACACACATATATATATATATATATATATATATATATATATATATATATATACATATATTCTTTTTTTTAACCTTAATTTTTCTTTTATATATTATTTTGTTTATACATATATATATTTTTTCTTTTCTTTTCTTTTTTTTTTTTTTGCAAATATGAGAGAGCATTATCTCATTATTGAATAAATTGTTCAACCTAGGGCCAAGATATTCCTGGTCCTGGTTTTGGTCTTGTTAAGTCCAAACAGAAAACACTCTTCACATTAGTGTTGAACGTTGCTAATCCCAGGACTACCTTTGCAAAAGCAGCAAACTTCTGCAACTACTACTACTGTCATTTAGCAGATGCTTTTTTCCAAAGCGACTTACAACTGAGAAAAACAATCAAGTAATCCAATGGGAGGGTACATGATGAACAAGTGATGGTCAGACTGCTTGGAGTCCAGTAGGACACAGGTGCTGCCGTGCTGGTACTGGAGGAGTTTTCTGTTCCCTTCACACCATGCGCTGGTTTACTCCTGTCACCAGTGACAAACGAACCAAGAACAGATTGAAAATTACTCTCAAATGTTATTGTCTCTTTTTTTCTCCATTGACAATCCTGGTCAGCATTTGTATGCAGTGCAGTAGTGCTTTACACTCCTTTAAACTGCTTTACAGCTACATCAAATCCCAAGAAGGTAAATAAAATAATTCTATAAAACATAAAAATAATCATGAATTAATTTAGTGAGCAGGCCAATACAGTAGTCCAACATGCTGGAGACAAATGCATGGATTAGTCTCTAAATCTGGGTTGGACACTATTCCTTCTAATCTGGCAACGTTTTTTAGATGGTTAAAAGCTGTTGATGTTATTGATTTATTGTGGCTGTTTAGGTTAAGATCTGAGTCCCAAATTGCCTCCAGAATTTTTACCTGGTTATTAGGTTACCGAGAGTTGCAGGGTAGCTGATAAAACCTTCTCTTTGTTTCTAGGGACAACAGACAATGACTTTAGTTTTGTCTGAGTTTAACTGAGGAAAATTATTTTGCACCCAGACACTGATCTGTTTGATGCAGAGAAACATGAGCCTGTAATGGCTTTGTTGCGTAAAACAGGTCTCTCTCAAAATGAGACCCCGCGTCTCAGTGAGACAAACCTGTATATATATAAATTCATATATAAGTCATTTTTATTAAATAGCCCTCGGAGTGCTATTTAATCAGCCAGGATCAGCCAGAAGGGCTTCGCGCATGCGCAGTGAAGGGTGCGGGGGTCTAACGTATCCAGGTCTGACTGGAGGGGGGAGGGGCTTCTGCGCGAGCGCTTTAGCGCGGGTGAACGGCCCACGGCTGCGTCGGCTCCAGCTGAGAAACGCCCCACAACGGTACGTGCTGCACATCAGAGTCGCTAAAAGACTCACATAAGACCTGCCGCCAGACTTGTGGCAATTTGCCTTAGTGCGGAATAGTCGCTAAAGAGGACTGAAAACCGCCGAATACAGCAACAACCTCTAAGTTCGCACCAGCGTTACCTAGCAACAGTTTTTAGTTGGGACGTTCTCATTTACGCATGCGCGTCAACGCTGCCTGCGTCAACGCTGCCTGCGTCATGATGACGTAGGTTGGTCCTCGATCAACGGTCATTTATTACCAGACTCCTCCTAATCGTGCATTCGTGAAGAGACATCAGAAGCGTTAAGACGCACAGCTTTACCAGCAGTTCTTTTTCGAACATTTCAAGAAAATTAAGAAAGATCTTTACAATGCAAAATTTTACCAAACAACAAAACAAATCATTTTGGATTACAGCAGAAAATGTCAATTTGATTTTCGATAAACACATCAGTCGGATCTCAGACACCCAGGCGGCGTTGATAATTGAAGGTTGCATTGATTCAGACACACAAGCCATCATTGTTGACCTGTTCACAGACTTCATACAAACACTTTCAACTAAAATTTTAAGGTCTGTGATACCAATAGTTCAGGAATCCCAAAGAATAGTTGTAAATCTGAATGCTACAGCTGAAGTGCGCCTCCAAATCGATGTTGTTGACATTTTGGTCGAATGCATCTCGAAATCTCTAGGTTTAAACCCAGAGCATGAAATTATTGTGAAGCTGTCAGAATTAGTTGAGCAGGAAATTCAAGAGATGGTAAATTCTACTCTTTCATCTACCCAGGCAATTCCCATTTGGTCATTTCAAACCAATTTTTATGTGTGGGGCACCTTTTCCAGCATAAAACGCCTTGGCCAGATAGTGTTTCTGTTTCTGCGCTGTTTGAGAGGATATTTCACAGCAATGGAGCCTGCTTACATCAGAACACAGGTTGCATCCAGTGTACCTGAGTTAGTCCCGTCACTGGTCAACATCAGAAAAAAGATCTGTATTCTCACAGCAGTTCAGGGTGTTACTGACATCCTGATTAAAGGTTTAGGAAGCATCACAGAACTCGGTATCTGTTACACTGATGTGCAGTGTGGAGCAGTGGAAATTGTTAACACCATCATGGATCTATCTATGGATAATTCTGGATGCAGTGAGAGCAGCGACTTATATTACTCTGTTTTTAACTCCAAATTATTAGTTGAAAAATTGAGAAAGTTTTTTGTCCAATTTTCCACAAAGACAGATGCCACCAGCAAAGTGAGAGAAAAAGATAGGTTTTCCACATTTTTCACAAAAAACTTTAACAAGATGTTGGCAGACCTTCAGAAATCATTTTACACAAAAGAAGGAGTATTCTTTGTGAATATTGACGGTAATTCGAGTTTTCCACATTCTCACAAGGCGGGAATGTTATCTACGAGATCACAGACAAATATGACCACTGTGGCAAAAGAAGAGTCTTTTTCAATGAATGTGGACCGTTTGAAAACAGATCTGGAAAATTTTGTCAATATGCTCAACCAGTCAGGAGAAACTGGAGAGAACGTCAGCCAAATACAGGAGAACATGTTTTCTTACAACGAAGTGCAAAACATTTGCAAGGAATTGACTAATAAGATATATAATCATCTGGTGACTTCCCACACAGACAAAGTGCCCAGTATTCCAACTGAGAAAACTCTCCCGAAAGATGGTCTGATGGACTTTTTGCCTGAGGAACTACATACTATTACGGAAGACGCAGTTGGAAAGTTTGTGCAGCAGGTGCTTCTGTGCACGGTGAAGGATCTGTCAAGTGCAACACCTCACAGCAAGGAAATCTCTGATACCCTGAAAGATATCAAGAACTTTTTTCTAAAGATGCTCTTGTTAGCAGAAGATAAGAAAAAACGCTCAGATTGCCTCAAAACTGTCGACTACTCTATAATATCACCCACTTGCGATCTTGTGCCACTTGAGGCCATTAGTGATCAAGAGGAAGATGAAGGCCTGTTAGATGAAGCTGAGAAGAAGAATTTAAGGGAAAACAATGTGGATCTTGATATAAGCTCTGACCACATGTCTTCAAGTTCCTCTGGTAGCCCCGAAACATTGTCTTCCTCTGAACCTCCAGCTGACAGATCTGCACACCAGAAAATGATTTACAATGTCATCTCCGCGCTACTACTTCGGCTTTCATCAAAATACAAAAGGAGCTCTGCAAAAACTATTATACTATCGAAGATCAATACGATATTCAACCATGTGTTACCTGAAGTCATGAATAGACTGGATACCGAGGACTTTGATTTAATTAATAACGAGAAAAAAGTACAAGCTCTCGCTAAGGTCTTGGTGAAACATCTCCTCACAACGTTTGGCTCACAACAACAACTTCTTGTGGCAATAATAGAATTTAATCCACGTTATATAGAGGAGATTATTCAATGTCTTCAAACTAACCTGAAAGGCCAAAGTAAAGCGAAAAGCAAAGAGAAATTCAAACTTGGCAACTTTTTCTCAAAAATATTATCATTCTTTAAAACATGTTAACAGCGATTAGGGAAACATCTTAATGAGCTAAAATTAGAATTTGACAAAATCGATTAAAGAAAGGCTGAAGGGGCTTCTTTCTGCACTTGTACGGGTTTGGGTTTTCTCCGGGTGTTCCGGTTTCTCCCACAGTAAAAAAAACTTCCTATTTATGTTAGATTACAATCACCAATTAGTGATTGTACGGAGCAGAACCGCCTGACACAGACTGGATCCTTCTTAAAGTCAACAAAAGGAAAGTGGTCGGAACCTGGTGGACAGGTCCTTTCCAGGTGACAGAGAGGACCTCACATGCTGTTCGGCTGAAAGGCAGAGGTGACACCTGGTTTCACTGGTCACAGTGCAGCTACCAAAGAGCCCAGCAGGAGCTGGACTGACATTCAGACTGGACAGTCTGAAATGGATCAAACCTAGACCTCAGGAAAGGGCAGAATAAATCCCCTGGTCCAGGTAGAGGCACAGGGTGGACTACCCCTGTGTCTCGAGGAAAGAAGACATCAATAAAAACAAAGAGATATTCTTTTCCATTCATCATTGTATTAATGTCTAGTGTGTGATTTTTGATTGTTTTCACTGGATTAATGGGTTTGTTTCAACTGTGTTAGTAATTGTGTTTTTTTAAGGGAAATCCTAAGTAGACCTGTGGTAACCTCTAACAGGTTGAAACTGGCAAACAATGTTGGTGCGGCGTGATAAGTGTTATTATAGTGGGGATGTTATTAAATGATCCACGATGGCGGCGCGTGCACACGCAGCGGCTTCTCTTTCCCGCCGGTGCGACGTTTTCGTGTTTTGTCACTAAAGTTGTGTTTTTACAAGTCGTGATGTACACCAAACGCAAGTACAGCCGTGGGTTGCTGCTCGACGTTGGAAACAGCTACACCGTCGAGCTGAACTCTGAACTCGCCGCTCCGGGAACCACCGCTGCCGCCGACCCCCGCGCCTGAATCCCAGCCGCAATGGAAGCGTCACAAGCGGCGGCAGAGGAAGCAGAAGAGGGGTAAGCGAGCGGGTATCCGGGCGAGACTGGCAGAGAACCCGAACGAACCGGCGGTCCCCTCCATTGTGTTGGCCAACGTCCGTTCGCTGGACAACAAACTGGACCACATCCGATTACTCTGCTCCACCGGGAGGACCGTGAGAGAGCTGTGTTTTTGTGTTCACGGAAACATGGCTCAACGACAGGATACCGGACCACGCCATGCAGCTCGACCAGCTGACCTGCTACCGGGCGGACCGAGCACACACCGAGGCAGGTAAAGGCCGCCGCGGCGGTGTTTGTGTTGTGTTTTCCTCCGTGATGCTCGGTGTAGAGATGCTGTGGTGGTCTGCAAACACTGCTCACCCTTGGCGGAGTTTATGATAATTAAATGTCGTCCTTTGGACCGCCGTCTTTGCACCAGTTCACTTTAACCAGACCGATAAGCTGAACACCTGCAGGACCATCACACCTTTTTAAAAACTGTCGTACATTTCACCAATATTATTACAATCCAGTTCATCATAACAATAATGTCTGTCATCATACTGCCATTTCATTGTTTTTGCTGTAATTTTATTGCCTTTGGGTGTTAAACCCAACGTCATGCTATAACTTGTTTATTTTTAAATTGCACTTTGTTTTTAAAATGTATTTATTGTGCAGCACCGAGGGTTTGAGAGTAACGGAATTTCGATTCTCTGTATGTATCTCACATGTAGTAGAATAGTAGTAGAATTGGGGAGTGGTGGCCTAGTGGTTACAGTGGTGGGCTTGGGCGTGGAGGAAGCAAGGCCCTTAACTCCCAATTGCTCCTCGGGGCGCTGCCCCCTGCTGACTAGTGAAACTAGTTGCTGGGTTAAAAGCAGAGACTAATTTCGGTGTGCATCGTACACGATGTCCACACTGACAAAGGGAAGGAAGGAAATTCATCATGATTGAATGACCTGACTGAAAAAAAAAAAAAAATTGACAATAATGGTTGTTGGAAGAATCTCGGCACGTTCATACTTTTATCCCTCTCCGTTTTTGTTGCAATCTTAGTAACTTGTGGATGTGGATGTGTTCCTTGTATTCGTGCCCTATGTACAAGGCTTATGACCTCTGCTGTTGAAGGTCGCCCTGATCCTGCAAGCATGGTGCCTCCGTTAGAGGTCAGGACTGAAGGTGAAGTCTCATCAATGGGGCAAAATCTGATCTAGAGGAGATCAAAAAGGGGAATTGACAAGAATGTTATCTCACATCCTGATTTTGATCCTGGTTTTGTTATATTTGTGTGCTGCATAGCCAAATAAAAGCTTGCAACCTAAATCATTATTGTAAGTAATGCTGTGTACTGAAGGTTGAAGTTCTGATTTCTGTGAGAAAATGTAGTCTGCACACAACTCAGCAGGAACCGGGCGGTGTGATGAGGAGGGGAGCGCTCCCAGGTGCAGCTGGAACAGAACGGTTCAGCACAACCAAGTGTGTGAATAACAAAGGAGGGATGCGCTGCAATGTGTGATATGAGACAAGGAGCATATAAAAAGGGGTAGAAGAAGCAAAGTTGGATCTCATCTGTGTGCAGGCTTTACTCATCTGATGTGATCTCCAGATGCATCTGTGTAAAGTAATTGTGTCTCTTTCCCATCAAAGAACTTGGTGAAGTTTGGCTTCAACATCAGGAATAAGCAGATATAGATATAGGATGGAATAAACGTGTATGTATGTATGTTTATGTATTTATAGGTTCATACTAGTGTTAACGTTGTTATGTAACGTTATACAATGGTTTTGACACGTCTGGAATGAATCAACAAAAAAGATTTTTTTTAAAAAGGATAAATGGTAATTATTGACTCAAAACAAATATCTAGCTATTGTTAATCACATTACAGAAACTGATGTACTGTGAAACTGCTGCTTCAGTTTTTCTCAGTATAGTTAACAACTATCAAGTCAGTGATGGTGACGAGAACCTTTGTGACCGTCCGGTTCCCTGAAGTGGACGGCCTTCATTCTTCTCACAACTCCTTTATGCTGCAGGTTTTTCATGACAGCATACAAATGTGTGCTTGATCCCAACCCCCCCAAAGATTTACTTTATATTGATAATTGAGGACCAATTTGTTTTCAAAATGATAATTCAAAGATTTCGGCCTTGACCTACACACAAAAATTAAGTGTTAGAATTACTAGAATGACCAATAAAAATCTCCCCATTGAGTTTTCATTTGGAATAAGATATTTACTACATTGAATAAAAAAACAATCCATCATTCTGGACAGTGGTTTAATAATTACATTATTAGCTTAAGACCAAAGAAGAGACTTATGGAGGTAATGAAAGACCACATGAAGTTAGTTGGTGTGACAGGAGAAGATGCAGAGGATGGGGTTAGATGGAAGTGGACGACTCGCTGCGTGACCTCTGTAGGGAACAGTCAAAAGGAAAAGAAGAAGAGATTTCATCTGTCAGAGGAAAATTTACCAATGACCTGATTTTGCCACGTATAACAACAGTATTTGTGTCATTGCATAAATGAAATGTTGTATAATCACGTTCAATCATGTGTGTAATCACTTTGAGTTAATCAGGTATGCAATCAATTTTAGTCAGTCATGTACACAATTTTCCCTAGTTAATCACATATATAACCACTTTGACAGGTCATGTTGAATTATAACGCCACAGGAGCAGAGGAGGAAACTTATCTCCACAAGCAGACTGTCCCTGAGGTTGTGACCATGCAGGTTGTCTGTCTCTCCCGGGAACAGGCTGGAGCCTCGTCTCCCAAACACAGATACAACTACGGCGCTGAGGCCTGCGACCCTCTGACCTTCAGATGACCATAAGCACTGCGTTGTTTTTGGTACAGTGAGGGGTAGAAGAACCTGAGTTCTTTATAATGCTGCTGTAAATGGTCTGTCATCCTGACCGGCAGTCCTCGTCCACGTGGATCACCAACTACCCACATATCACCCACATATACACAGAAGTCTTAGTTCTGCTGCTGATGGATAATTATACTAGTGAATCCTGTCTTGTACCTTTGACGGTGTGTCTGTGTCAGGAGGGCCCCTTTATGATCCAGGTCCTGGTCCAGGTTTCTTCCCCCTTAAAGGGGAGTTTTTACCTGCCGTAACAATTGCTCGGGGGTCATGTTCTGGGTCTCTGGAAAGATCCTGGAGAGATCTTGTGTTGTAAAGGAAATTATATAAATAAAATTGCCTGCAAGAAGCAAATAAATCTATTTCTGTTTTAACTTGGAAGTCTCACTGTTCTTTGGTAAACAGGAACATTTCCACAACAAACCCACTTCTCTCTTCTTTAGGAAACAAAACATGTATTTGGATTCACTGATTATGACAGTGAATCTCTACACTCAGAAAAGTTTGACCATTGTTTACTTAAAAAAGTAGGCAACAAAGTGACAATTAATAAAACTGATGTAACTTTAAAAACTTCAACTTTGATTCAAATCATTTGGATTTATTAATAATATTGAAAATGTTGAGTAAATCTAAGCGAAAACGTATTCATATTTACTAAGTTGGAGAAGGAAGTTGGAGAAGGAAGTTACTGCTGACCTGGTCCTGGTTAGGTTACTTCCTGGACACCTACTTAGGAATATATTTGGGCATGCCCAACTGGGAGGTCACTCCGATGAGATGCAGGAGAGATTGTATCTCTCCTGGCCTGGGAATGTTGGAGGAGCTGAGCAAGGAGACGAAGGTCTGGACGTCTCTGCTTCATCTGCTGCCTCTGCAACCCAAGACTGCGTCATGGAAAATTAAGTAAACCTACAAATGAAATGCATAAATAAATCCTTCATTAGTTAACCTTGAGTACATTATCAATTCATCTTTGAGATGATACTAATATTTGCACAAACCATGTAGCAGTATTTATTTCTGTTATATTGTGTAAACATGGATGTCTTATGGCACAAACCCATGTTTGTTGGAGTTATAAATTATGTTTTGTTTGGGTTTTTTTCTGTTTTTTTTCAGTCATAATTGTGTAATTGAATTAGGTTAACTATAACTGCACTTGTCCAAGGTGTACAAAGCAATCTGGGATAGACCCCACCAGATCCCAATGAGTCTTAAACATATGAGCAGAATCGATTATAGATGGATGGCTGGATGACTCTAAAACACCTTTTAATTTTACATGGTTTGTTTGCCCTGTGGAAAATGATAAATCGTCATTTCCCTATTTTAAGCATTTATTCATTGTGGTTTCAGTAAGCACACAAAAATGAAAATGTACATACACGTTAATAAATTGGGTTAAATCCCGCTCTTTAATGTACTGAGCTGGTTTCCCCGTAATGTCCCTGGCAGCGTTGAAGCTTCGAGGTCAGTTGGAGACGACGAAGATGTGGCGTTAAACCAGTCTACGTGGAAACAATCGGGTGGTTTATTTAAACGTTTGGTTCTGCATACGCGTGTTTCAGCCGCTGATTTTGGTGCCGGCTTGTCTTCTTGTTTTGGCAGAAGTGCGCCCTCCGGCGGCAGGACGAGGCAGGAGGAGGTTCGGATTCATCGACTTCCACCAGGAACTTGTCATCGTTCGGGCCACAACCACTTCCTACTTCCGCAAACACACTTCAGAGACCGATTTATGCGGCGGCTCGACTACTGCCTCCGTTCGCCCGGCCCAGGTTGATATTTTCCCCGGTGCAGACATTTATGACTGACTGGTTTAGACCATGACGGCCGACAGCCGCTGTTCCGTAACGGAGCCTCCAGGTCTGGAGACGCAGCGGCGGGAGATCGAGTCTCTGCTGCGGGAGAGTGAGCTCCGCTCCGGGGACAGTTGGTGAGTGTCCACACGCCCGTTCCACTGACACACTCGCGCAGGCACGAAGCACACGCCGCCTCGCACGTATCCTGACGGCGTCTGCGCTGGCCGCTGCCGGTGGCTTCACCGCGGACTCGGTTCAACCGAAACGGTTCGGGGCTAGCTGCTAACGTTAGCAGCGGCGTGACGTTCAGGGGCGCTCGTTTTCTTGGCCCTCAGATATGAGCTGTTCAGTTCACAGTGTTCATCCGATCAACGCGGGACTTCGGAAAGTTTCATACGCAGCTGAAACACGTTGTTATTTTCGGTTTCGAAAAAGGGAAAAGACAACTTAAATGCTTGCAGGAGTTCAAGTGTAACTGTGCTAGGTGTGAACTGAAGTGCTGCGTCCGCTACAGTAAACGTTGCCACTCGTATATCAAAGTGAAACTAACTTTTTCATTTTTCACCACAACGCAAAAAAGCTTTGGAAGACTGACAAGCCTCTAATATGACGACGGCAAGTAGGAAAGATTCGGGATAGTGGACGACATGTAATACTTCATGTAATACATGTAAACAGATGGCACCGTGAAAATAGATATACACGGAGAAGCATAACAGTAAAGTAATTAAGCGTGCGTCTTCACATCCAAAGATTGTTATTGGAGTTCAGCTCCAGACTGTAGTGGTAAATACATTTGTGAAAATTATGCCCGATGCTTCCTGAATCACTCTTTAACAAAATAAGCCTAGTAACTTTTTTTTTGTCTTAAAATATGTCTGTTCTGCTTTCTTAGGAAAGAAAAAAATGTAATAAAGAAAAAACCTGCTCATTCAGTATGATGAAGTAGTCGGCGGACCTCATGTTTTGGACCATGATGCTGGATCTGACCCGCTAAAGCAACTCCAGATCGTGATGCCGCAGGCTTAATTGCTTGCAGCGTAGACGCCAGGGATGATGGGTGCATCCGTCATCTATCATACCTCTTAGTCTGATGCTCCCATCACCCTGGAACAGGATACATTTGGACTCACCAGACCACATTCTCTTTTTCCATTGCTCCAGAGTCCAGTCTTTATGCTCTCTAATAAAGTGACTTATTTTTCCCCCTCACTGATAAGTGGTTTTCTTTTGCTGGACACAGTTGTTTAGTCCCAAAGATGGCAAGTTTATTTGTCACATGCTTTCCAGGTTCTGCACGTCCTTCACATAGGTCATCTCACTAATGTCGGAGATGCAACATAAAACCTTTTCAGACAACTCTTCTCCCCATTCAGGCTCTTTCTTTTTAAAATATCAGCATCTTAAATTGGCAGTTTGTTGCCCTGATTTCTTGGGGTTAAAAAAAAAGAGAGAGAACGGGTGTGAGGCATGCAGGAGGATCCTGGCATCCCCAGCTTTTCTCATAGCTAGATTGTTTATTTATTTTTTACTTATTATTTTTTTATTTGGGATGGAGGCAAGTCAGGGGGTAATGGGCCCCGCCTTCCGACTAGAGCCAGTGGCGGCCACAGTGGCCCAAGCTGCACGTGTGCATCTCCACAGCCAGGAGCCCCCACCCCCCACAGCAAAGGCCCTAAGACTCATGCATTATTTGTTACATGACCATTAAGAAAGTCATTGTAGATTTTATTTTTGTTTTTGTGCTGGTTTTATTTCAAATGATAACAATGATTCATTAATTAATCCATAACTAGATGTGTGATAGTTTCTGAAGTCGGTGTCACTTTGGAATTGTTGCGGTTGTATCTGATTTATCATTTCAATGTCTGCACATTTTATTTGTACATTTTCAATTCATTATAAGCTGACTGAAATTAGAGTTAAAGTGATCAACAGTGAATTTAATCTAATGTGTGATTGAACAAATTTTGTAATGTGTGTGTGTACTTGTGTGTTGCAGGTACGTGGTAGATCATCGCTGGTTTGAACAGTGGAAGGAGTTTGTGGAGACTGGAGACCAGAATTCCTCCTCTTATCCGGGTCAGATTGACAACACCGAACTGTACGAGGGTCAGTGAATGCCTCTGACTGCTTCAGGGAGTTCAGAACAGTCTGACTAATGGCTGTAAATGTCAGTGTCATTGACCCTGAAGTTTATCTGCTGTTTTCAGACCTTGACTCGTACCACATGAAGGAGCGTCTGGTGGAGAATGAGGACTTTGTGTTGGTGCCAGCAGAGGCCTGGCACAAGCTGCATGTCTGGTATGGGATGGTGGGCGGTCAACCGCCACTGGAACGCAAGGTACCACCCCAGATACACACCACACACACTCAGGAATGATGGTCTGTTATTCACTGTAACAGTAAGTGTGTGTCATGATGAAGAAAAGAAACATCTGTGTGTGTGTGCGTCAGGTGGTGGACTTGCCCAGCACTCTTAAGGTGGAGGTTTACCCTGTTGAGGTCTTCCTCTGTCTCCATAGCAACATGGAGAATGTCATCACTGCACAGTTCAGCCGCACTGACAACATATGTGAGTTTTGTGTTTTCAGCCCAGTGTTTACATTTCTTCATAGCAGATGGTTTAAGGGGGTGGAGTCAGACACTCAACCCCACCCTCTCTTGTGTAGGGTGTGCCTTATTTGAGATCTGACCTACAGCTTTGTGCTTCCTCACAAACTTACGTTTGGATAAAAATGACACTTGCTGTTGTTACGTAGTAAAAGAAGCTCACACTAAACTGAAACATAACGGACTGTCAGTTTTGTTCTCAGATACTTGCATTTAATCTGGTTCAGCCACAGACGGCTGTTACTGATCCCTCTTTTATCAATAATCTTATCTGGAGTCATTTGTTGAACAGATGGGAAAGCTTTAGTAATCTAACAGCCAGCTGGCTATTAATACTATCCAAAAACCATGCTTTAACATTCTTGTCCCACAAAAATGATACTGTAAAGAAAGTAGACTAATGAAGTTTAACCATTCACTGCAATACTGCAGTGTTACAGAGTTCCTGTTTTTGAGACGGCCCTTCATTGCAGGTTACATGAATATGATGCGTTGTAGGCTGCAGTCGTCAGGAGGGGCTTGAAGAGATCAAGAGCTAGAGCTCAGCTTTTCAGAAGCTTTCCAAAATTGACAAAAGGTGCTGCAGGAATGTACAGCTTGGCACAGGCAGATGCCCTGATTGATTGGTTGGACATTAGAATCAACCAAGTGTTGGTCCTGACCTGTGATTGGCTCTGGCGTTGCCTGTAACAGTCAGTCATAGTGAGAACAAAGTCAGCATTACCCTTAACGCGAAAGTAACCTAGAGAAGAACTACAACCAAAGTATTAGGAACAACAAACTCCTTCCAACATTTAAACCAGCACCTTGCTGAGCTTCCCCAACGTTATGAAGTTTACGGAGACCAAGAGGCTAAAAATAAAGCTAGTGGAGGACACAGCTTGGGTCTGTTGTCTGTCATTGGTTGATTTACTCAGTTATATAAATTTTTGCAGGTAGTTTATACTTGTTGGCCCTGAAAGCTGTAATCATGCATCTCTAGTAACATAAAAGTGGTACTGTACATTTACATACAGACACTGTCCCATTCATTTGAATGAGTGTTTCCAAATTTGTGACTGGTGGTGTCATGTACATACAGATGTCTTGATGACCATTATTAGTCTGTAAATGAGCTTATCATCATGGTGTGCGTGCGTGCAGATGCGATCCAGGGGGCCATGTGTCGAGCGTTCTCGGTGCCTCTGGACTCAGAGTGCCGTCTGTGGATGAAGAGTTCGGACAGCAGCTGCGAGCGTCTCAGGAACGTCCACATGAGCGTGCTGGACACCTGCTTGAGCACAGGGATGGTGAGGACAAACTCTTCGCATCTCTCCCATCCAAATAAATGAATAAAATGTCATTGGATGGGAGAAGTAATGAGAATATTTCCATGTGCACTTTCTCCTAACGCCAAAACGTCTCAACTTCCATATAGCACCTTATTCTCTTGTTAAGATAACCAGCTGTTCACCTAAAAAAACCAGCTGTTCACCTTAGAGATAAGTTGTTTTTTGTGTGTGTGTGTGTGTGTGTGTGTGTGTGTGTGTGTGTGTGTGTGTGTGTGTGTGTGTGTGTGTGTGTGTGTGTGTGTGTGTGTGTGTGTGTGTGTGTGTGTGTGTGTGTGTGTGTGTGTGTGTGTGTGTGTGTGTGTGTGTGTGTGTGTGTGTGTGTGTGTGTGTGTGTCAGACGGTGATCATGGAGACGAGGAATGCTGACGGCACCTGGCCGAGCTCCAGACCTCAAATCATGTGAGTGCAAAAAGCTGTTTTTATTTGTGCTTTTCACTTATTTTTTTATTTATTTTTTTTAAATCTACACATGGTTCTTCCTACCCCCTTTTTTATTTTTTATTTTAATTTAAACCCAATTCCAGTTTTCTTTTTCATCCAAAGGTTACTTCCTGGCGTCTCTTCCTCCCTGTCTGGGAATCCCTCCTCGTTCTACCTGTTTGCTCCTCCTCCCTCCTGTTCAGCTGCTTTCACTTTTGTTCTTCCAAAAGTTCCCGCTCTTTTCTTCTCTTGTTTTTGTTTCTGTTCTCAAATAGTTTATTTCCTATTCTTTCACTTATTTTATTCCCTCTGTCTCATATGAACAATAAGCATTCATGAAAGAACAAAAATTAAGTCACCAGGCTTGTGTTTGGTGATGAGATTCCTCCAACAGATCTCCGCTTAGTTCCTGGTTCCAGCTTTTTAAATGGAGGGGGTCTTGGAAGGTCCTAATAAATTCCTAGTTCCTGGAAATGCCGCTGAAGCCTGAAACAAAGTTGAGCGGTGCCTTCACAGTTTACAATGAAACGTAAAGTGTCACTTCTGTAAATCAGTTGGAGTTCATAGGAAGTTAAACAAAACTGGGTAAGAGTTTGAAACACATCGGAAGTACAGTTGTAGCGCGACAGATGTGGATGCACACGGGGTGAGTCGTGTTGGTTGAAGGCTTGATGGTAATGCTGTCAACAGAAGCAAGATGAGGAAAAGCCGCATGAAAAGAGGAATTTTCCCAAATAAAAGATTGATTCCCGTAAAGTCAAGGATCCACAGAAGTTTCCTGTAGTTTTATTAGATTTTTGTTAGGTTTTGTGCCTCTGGTGGCTTTGAAACTCTCCTGTTTGGCTCTTGACAGTAGTTGGATGGCAAAAGAGGCGAAGCACAAAGCAGAAAAAAAGAGAGATAGAGGGAAGACATGCAGCTGAGGTCCTCAGGCCGGAACTTGAACCTGGGCGAACTGGACATGGACTGAGGCCTCTTCACACGAGGCGCCGGCTCCGCCCGGTGAGCCCCTGTCAGGCCCGAGCTTCTTCTTAAAGGCTGCTTCCCTGTTTCAGCATCAAAAGCACACTAACTCTCCTTTGTTATGACAACACAACTACTCTCCTTCCTTCTCTGGTTGTGAGTTGTGACCTTCTTGGAACCTTGTTCTGATGACAATCTGCTCCTGATCGGAGCTCTTCTCTCCAGGAGGAACTCCATGGAAGAGCAGGACTCGTACCGAGGACAGCCGGGCGTCTGTGGCCTCACCAACCTGGGCAACACCTGCTTCATGAACTCAGCTTTACAGGTCTGAGTGTGCGCACACGCAGGCACACACACACACACACACACACACACACACACACACACACACACACACACACACACACAGAGCCTGCTGTAAAACTTCGAGATGGTTTGGATTGCTGGATTGCTTTACATTTCCTTTCATCAACTTTGTTAATTTTTTTAATATACATCCATTTTTACATCCGAGACCCACATAATGTCCCAAAAAAGTTGACCCAGTAAGCAGGTGATGGGAAGTTTCAGATGTTATTTGGTACCGGTACCCTGTGATTCCTCGGACATGTCTTTATGAGTCCAGAATGTGGTTTTGGAGTAGCCTGATAGACCAGAGCCACATCTAATAAGATGTACACTATTTGCCCAAAAGCTCACCCACCTTGACTCTCATATGAACTTAAGTGACCTCCATTCCTGATCCAGAGGGTTCAATGTGACGATGGTCCACTTTTGGAGCTATAACATCTTCAACTCTTCTGGGAAGGCTGTCCACAAGGTTTAGGAGTAGGGAGAAGGTTTATGGGAATTTTTGACCATTCTTCCAGAAGCGCATTTGTGACATTGGACCAGAAGTTCTGGTTCTCAGTCTCCGCTCTAATTCATGCCAAAGATGTTCTGTCGGGTTGAGGTCAGGACTCTGTGCAGGCCAGTCAAGTTCATCCACACCAGACTGTCATCCAGGTCTTCATGGACCTGCTTTGTGCTCTGGTGCACAGTCAGGTTGGATTCGTCACTCCAGAGAAGGCGTGTCCACTGCTCCAGAGTCCAGTGGCGGCGTGCTTTACACCACTGCATCCGACGCTTTCCATTGCACTTGGTGATATTTGTCTTGGATGCATCTGCTCGGACAAGTTTGGAGGTCTGGAGGGATTGACTCTGCAGAAAGTAGGTGGATTTTATACACCTGTGGCCATGGAAGTATTCAGAACACCTGATTCCCATTATTTGGATGGGTGAGCGGATACTTTTGGTAATATATTGCATGTCTGAAAACGATGCACGGTGGAGCCTCCCCATCCAAGGGGGGCCCCAACCGTTGCTCGTCAAACTGTCGTTGTATGCAGTTGTTTCGCCTACGACCAACCAGAGCAACGATGAGGTGACGTATTCAGGGCGACGAAAGAGTAAATGAAACTTTGTCAAAACATCAAATACATCTGCCTTACACAGTAATTACTTGAGTGTAGTCTTCTATTCACTTCGATGCTGAAGCTGATTCAAACGGCCGTCAATCCTCCGCTGCAGCATGGACACCGTTTACATCCCGATCACGTCACCGCTCCGTCGCCTCATCTGAGACTCTCTATAAAGATGCACCGATTTGATTGGCTGCCCGAGACTTTTGGGCGTAGTTAATGAGCTGCGGATGGATAGACATGTTTTGTCGCTGGTCCAGACTGTGGCAGTTGTTTTCCAGAAAAACAACTCTTCTGACTTCTGACCCGTTTTTCACTGTGACCGTTCATCCCAGATGTCTAGTTCTGAGCGACAATTGTGAATGTAGATCCATGTTGTAATGTTTCACAAAGTACTTTTACAGCTGTTGTTGGAAGACGGCTTCTTCAACTTAGACTCATGACTTTTACATTCTTTAAAAGGTTTAATAATATTGTGTACGAATCTTTCTTTGAACAACGTTGTCTTCATGCATTTTTATGATTTTCTAACTGTTGATCCTCCGAGCCGGCTTTTATACTAAAATCCTCATTACAGTGACCTGATAACATAACCTTAAATTTTTATTTTTATTCATGACTTTCACTTTCTTATTTGCATTAAACTGCCCCGTAACGTTTTTGGGATGTGTGGCAGACCTGAAATGTGAAACTAGCCAACAAGAAAAAACACCAGATGATCATATAAGAATAATAAGACGTTTAAATCCATGTTGATGTTCTTCGTTTTTGCATTTTCCATGTCTTACCAACCATTTCTGATTTCTGAACTAAACAGCTTTCCTCCTAATCAGCTTCATTTGTGAAAAACATGAGAGCAGTGCTATGAATGCTGGGAAACGCTAAAGGAAAACAAGGAAAGCATTTGTTTAAGACCGCTGTAAAACCTCGGTTTCAGGAAGCTCTCGAGGGTGTGGATGCAGGGTGCCTGGTTTGTCCCGTGCATAGTTGTACAAGTAACATGCAGCAAAATGCATCTGTTTTTCTTTTTATTGGAAAGTTTTAGTTTTCTTTCTATAGAAGCTTCTGCTTGTTTTATTTTCATCAGAAAATCTCCAGCACTTCAGAGTAATTTTAAAGGTCAAAGTCGTAACTTCAGCGTCCACCTGACGTCTTACGTGGCACTTCTGTACCGTCCCCACTAACGGCGTCCTCCTCCACAGTGTTTGAGCAACACTCCTCCGCTGACGGAGTACTTCCTGCAGAACTCCTACCTGGAGGAGCTGAACTTCACCAACCCTCTGGGGATGAAGGGCGAGATCGCCGAGGCGTACGCTGATGTCATCAAACAGATGTGGTCTGGGCGGCATTACTCGGTGGTGCCGCGTATCTTCAAGGTAACGGCAGGTCGAAGTGAAAGGCAGCACTGGCTTCTCAGGAGAAAGACGATGAGATTCTTCAATGAAAATTCTTGTGCCCATAACGTCTTTAAGTGAGCGTTCATCATGTTGAATGTTGATACGGGTCGCGTGGTTCTTCTCGGCCTGGATGATCTGGAGTTTATCGCTGCTTGGAGACGTAGTGAATCAGTTTGTGTTTGGACAGATGAACTTCTCTGGAAAACATTTTCAGGCCTAATTTAAAACCTTTAATGATGAAAGTGATTGACAGAGTACCACTGAATTTATATTTGAATGTTCGCCAGCGTTGGAAGCTGTGTGAGGGCGTGACTGACGGAGATGTTGGTTTGTTCCCAGACGAAGGTGGGCCACTTCGCGTCTCAGTTCCTGGGATACCAGCAGCACGACAGTCAGGAGCTGCTGTCCTTCCTGCTGGACGGGCTGCACGAGGACCTGAACCGAGTCAAGAACAAGGAGTACATCGAGCTGCGAGACGCCGACGGGCGGCCAGACCAGGTGGGCGGCGGCTCGCAGCCGGACGTGCTCAGACGTCCCGTCTGCAGATCTAAATGTGGTTGTAAAGCCTCCGTTCCCTCTTCTGCACATCCAGGAAGTCGCTGAGGAGGCGTGGCGAAACCACCGGCGACGGAACGACTCTGTGATCGTTGACACGTTTCACGGCCTCTTCAAGTCCACGCTCATCTGTCCCGAGTGTAAGAAGGTATCTGTGACCTTTGACCCCTTCTGCTACCTGAGCGTCCCGCTTCCTGTCAGCAAGGAGCGCGTCATGGAGGTCTTCTTCGTCTCTCTGGACCCGTACGCCAAACCGGTGCAGGTGGGAGGTCACATGACATCTGCGTTGAAGCAGTCAGTCACTCCAACGTGAAGAGTGAAAACAACCTGAAGTTAATGTCGTGTTGCGTCTCTGCAGCATCGTGTTGTGGTTCCTAAAGCGGGAAAAGTAGGCGACCTTTGCTCCGCTCTGTCAGAGATGACCCACGCCCCGCCCACACAGGTCAGAGGGCGTGCATGTTTGTGTGCGTGTGTGCGTGTTTGTGTGTGCGTGTGTGTGCGTGCGTGTGTGTGTGTGTTGGTGTGTGTGTGTGTATGTGTGCGTGCGTGTTTGTGCATGTGTGTGTGTGCATGTTTGCGTGCGCGTGTGCGTGCGTGTTTGTGTGTGTGTGTGTATGTGTGCGTGCGTGTTTGTGCATGTGTGTGTGTATGTGTGCGTGCGTGTTTGTGCATGTGTGTGTGTATGTGTGCGTGCGTGTTTGTGTGCGTGTTTGTGTGTGTGTTTGTGCGTGCATGTTTGTGTGCGTGCGTGTGTGCGTGTGTACGTTTGTGCGCGTGTGTATGCGTGTGTACGTTTGTGCGCATGTGCGTGCGTTTGTGCGCATGTGTACGTGCGTGTGTACGTTTGTGCGTGCGTGTGTACGTTTGTGCGTGCGTGTGTGTGTGTGCACGTTTGTGTGTGTGTGTGTGCGTGTTTGTGCACATTTGTGTGTACGTTTGTGCGTGCGTGTGTACGTTTGTGCGTGTTTGTGCACATTTGTGTGCACGTTTGTGTGTGTGCGTGTTTGTGCACATTTGTGTGCACGTTTGTGTGTGTGTGTGGTTGACGTGTATGGGAGTTTTTGTGTGCATGTGTGTGTGTGTGTGTGTGTGTGTGTGTGTTTGTGTCCTTACATCTTGGGATCATGTGATGAGTTTCAGTCTGTTTTAAACTTGTAAAACGATTCTAGTCTGAGTAAAAGTTTAAAAAGAAAATTACAACATATTACTTTTTTTTCTCCACTTATAATAAAACATAAAATTTGTCTGTAATTTTTAAGTCTTATTGTGGCTTATCAGTCTATCAAAGCATTTGTTTTCTTCTGACTTCATTGTTCGTAGTTGTACATATTTTATTTTAGTCAAACAGCAGATCTGAGCTTTCAGGAGCTGAACTTGTTGTTGAACTTGACTAAACTGTCACAGCAGACGTCAGGAACACTGCTGTCTGATTCTGGTGTGAAGCCCGACTGCTCGGCTTCTTCACACTTCTACTACACCAGGCTCCTGTTTCATTTGAAAAGTGCAAATGCAGAACTCTGCTTTTTACTGGCATTTTGTGAAAAACATGTTCTTTTATGCTCTTTCAAATTGTGAGATGAGTAAAAAGAGAGAGGTTCAGGACCTGAAGGTGCACATCAGGTGCACACGGGAGTTCCTGCATCTCACTGGGAACATCCCTGGAAACATTTGTATTTGTGACGGAGCGGAGACGCTGCTTCCTGCTGCAGTTCGGCTCTTTTATACGCGGTGCATCTCTAAGCATAAAGTCGGTTTGATCTTTAGAAATGGAAGAGGAAGCTGAGGAATGTTTGTGCGTTTCAGATGGTGGTAGCAGATGTGTTCAACCATCGCTTTTACAAAATCTACAACGCTGACGAGTCTCTGAACTGCATTCTGGACCGAGATGACATCTTTGTGTAAGTGAACCGTTACTTTTGTTTTTCAATGCATATAAATGAAACTAAATGTCAAATTCAGAATGAAAGTGGTGTGGAGTGAACAGCGGTGCTCGTGACGTGGCTGCACGTTTGTGGGGAGAATCAGCCGTCTGCTCTGTGTGCAGGTATGAGCTGAGCGCGCCGCAGGAGGACCAGGTGCTGCTGGCGCTCTACCTGCGGGAGCAGTCGCACTACAGGGATTACGGCGCCGGCGGCAGCTCGTACGGCGCGTCGCTGTTCGGACACCCGCTGCTGCTTAACGTGCCACACAGCAGCTGCGGTCGGGAGGCGCTCTACGAGCTGTTCCTGCAGCGGCTGGTGTAAGCAACACCCGACACCCACGAGTGACCGGGATCATCTGCAGTAAATGTAGTTGTAGCTACCGTTTACTTAAGTTGGTGTGTTTGTGTGTTCAGGCGGTATGTGAGACCTCCTGACCCCTCTGAGGAGCTGGAGGAGGAGGAGGAGGAGGAGGAGGAGCTGTACAGGTCTCAGACCAACGGCGTCAGTGATGGTATGGTCTTCGTTGTTGGTGGGAATAACGAGGAGTTTCCAACATTTATGCTTGTGTGTCATATCCACATGGAGTTCTTTGTTCCCAGCGAGCGCCGAGCCGCTTCAGCTCTTGAGAACACTGTTGTGTGAATTACAGATGTCCCTGTTTGAGTTGAATATTTGTTTGCTTTGTTTTGTTGTCCTCCCAGAAGAGCAGCAGGAGGCGGAGCCTGCCGGATCCTCCTGCTGCAGTGATACATCTCCAAACAGCCAATCAGATGGCACCACTGCAGCTGAGCCGCAACCCGACGACTCTCTGAGCCCCCTGGACCAAGGAGACACGGAGACCAGCAACGGCTCCCTGAACCAGATGGAGCCCCCCTGCAGCAGCAAGGATGAGGACACCTACGGGGACACGGGCGCCATCGCCGCAGCTGGAGGCTCAGAAGCACCGGCAGAGCAGCTGCAGCAGCAGCAGCCGTGTGAAACCATAGAAGAAGGGAACGAAGAAGACAAGCAGGGGGAAGCTCGCTCTCCCAGCCCGCCAGCTAATGAGCATCCGGCTAAGAGGAGGGCGTGTCATAAGAGGAGGCGGAGCCTCTTCACCATCCAGGCTGTCAACTCAAACGGGACGACCGAGAGGGAGATGGGAGATGGAGGGAGCGCCGTGTCCTTCAGTTGTAAGTCTGAACTGAATCTGAGTCTCGGTGTGTTTCAGCTGTTCCAGATATCACTGATGAAAACGCGTGGTCGAGAATAGACACGTATCAGGGTGAGTTGGAGGGGCAGGCGGGGCCCTGGAGCGGGAGGCGGGGCCCTGGAGCGGGAGGCGGGGCCCTGGAGCGGGAGGCGGGGCCCTGGAGCGGGAGGCGGGGCCCTGGAGCCGGAGGCGGGGCCCTGGAGGGGACCGGACTTGAACAGTCCTGCAATATACACATTTGTCAACTCTGAAGTCAGTCTTCCCTTCCAGTCAGTCCAGGGAAAACTCCACTGATCTAATCTGAAGTCTGACAGATCAAATCATTGTTGATCTTCGACTTCGGAAGTTAAAAAATAAATCAGAAATGTGCCAAAGTGGGAAGTTCGGAAGGTCCTCTGTAAAAGTTCAGGAAAGTCAGTCTTTCTACAATAAATGTAAAGATGATGGAATCGAAAGAAAGACGTTTATTCTGGCTGGCGAAACGTTTTCTTGACTGACTTTGTTTTAAGTTCTGAACTCACACCTTCTCTACGTTTTAAAGGTCTGGTTTTATCCTGGTTCTGTTTTGTGTGTGGACTCTGCAGCTCAGCCGTACGTGGCCATCGACTGGGACCCCGACATGAAGAAGAGGTTCTACAACGAAAACGAGGCGGAGGTCGGTGGGAGCGTTCGTTCATTTACCTTTGATTCCTCGTCCTGATCCGATCTTTGACCCGAACATCAGAACTGCCGTCATCACACCAACGTAAACGGGAGCAGTCCGCCTTCGGCCGACTCAGGATCCACGTATTTAACTGGTTTCCGTTCCGTTGTTTGGATTTAGTGTTTTAATGATAATAGTTTCTCAATTTCACAGATAAATAATCAATCTTAAAAATAAATCAAAAGAGAGAAGTACACCTCACCGCGGGCTTTTAGAAGTTTTCTAGACCAGCTGAAGGTTTGTGGGATAAAAGCAAATGTGATGCAGAACTAGGAAGTTTTTTAAACTGATGAAAGAGCTTTTAAAGTCTTTTCACATCTCCAAGCTTTAGTCTGCTTAAAATAAATGTTCCTGCTGCGGCTGTAGCTGGACACCGGAGTCGGTAGTTTCTGTGTTCCTGACAAAGACGCATCGGACTAATAAACCTGCTTTGATGTCAACTTTTGAGTAGAAAACGAAGAAAACGGGAAAATTCTTCAAGTTTACAAACTAACTGCAACAGACACTGGAAGGATCAGAGCTGGTGGTCAAACGGTTGGAGGATGTGGAAATAAAACGACTCTCGTTCAGCGATTGTATTGAACAGCAGAACGTTTTCAGTTGTCATAATTACTCCTGTTAATGTTTAAGAATGACAGATGCTCATGTACACGGCGCGCTCTGAACGCGCGCACGTTCTGTCCTGCAGAAGTACGAGAAGCACGCCAGCATGGAGGTTCCTCAGCAGCAGATGACCGTGCAGCTGCAGGAGTGCATCGAGCTCTTCACCACCGTGGAAACGCTGGAGGAGGAGAATCCATGGTAACGCAGCCATTACACTGGAAAACGGCAAACCCTGTTTTTCTTTCCAGCACAGATGAAGAGGAAGAACTTGAGTAAAACTCTTACAGATCATAGATCATAAAATTCATAGATCATAAAACATGCTGCTTGAGAGGCGTTGGTTCAGTGCCTTTGTCTTTCCACTTTCCGGTTTATCCGAGGGGACGTCACGCATGTGAACGGTGACTCTACGGAGACGGTCGCTATTTTTATCGTCTACGTGAACTGGTTTGAGTTTGAGATTAAATGTGGTCCCATCATCAAAACGCGGTTTTAGATTAGATCCGTTGTTGTCCTGGATGTGTTCAGCGTGAGGCGTGTCATCGCGTGTCTTGCAAAGCCGCGGTCGTTTTAGCAGCCAGTTGCACGTGAGCTGACGTCTGACGCTCCGAGGACGAGGAGCTCGCGGAAGCGCGTTACGGGCGTGGCCAGCCCGACACGCCACCCTGCGTCGGTTCAAGTAAAAAGGACAGGCGAGGCGCTGGGTTCGCGTGTTAAACGCAGGGTAACCGCCAATGTAAATGATGCACAAGTCACAACACGCATTATTAAAATGTTTGTCTGGATTAGAAATGTACTCGAGGAAAACGCAAGTAAACACAAACTAATTACTGTAACGACGTCTGATTGGAGTCTGTAACCGCCCTGAGAAAATGTTTTGATGTTTTTAGTCTGAAACAGAATTTCAAATATTCAGGAGCGACTTGCCAGTTATGTCAGGGTGGAAGTCCACCAGCAGCAGAACTGTAGAAGAAGGGTGACGAGCCTCAACGCGGAAGAAATCCACCACAGAACGGCTTCAGAAAAACAAAATCCAGCTTTTGAAGTGGTGTGGTCAGAGGGTAGACCTCGACTTCTTAGAGATGCTGAGACCTCGAGAGAGCCGGTCCCACCAGACATCCTACCTGTTTGTGAGCTCTGCAAATGTTTAAACAGAACTTCCCAGAGCAGTGACGGCGTTAACATCAGCGTTTGGGTTCAGGTACTGTCCGGTGTGTAAGAGGCACCAGCTGGCCACGAAGAAGCTGGACCTCTGGTCTCTGCCAGAGGTCCTCATCATCCACCTCAAGAGGTTCTCCTACACCAAGTTCACCAGAGAGAAGCTGGACACCATCGTGGACTTCCCCCTCAGGTACATCTTGTTGTTTGTTTCATGAGGGGACTAAAGCTGATGTTGACCAAGCGTCCGTATTCCACTCGGAGCCACGAGGAATGCTGATTTGTTCCCGTCATGAAGACGGCAGGCTCAGACGGCTGACGGTTGCGTTCGTGCTCCTGTTTCAGAGATCTGGACTTCTCCAGCTTCCTCCTGAAGAAAGTTGTGTCCAGTGAGGAGCCTCCAAGCCGCTACGACCTCATCGCCGTGTCCAACCACTACGGAGGACTCAGAGACGGACACTGTAAGAGCGCCGTGACGGCCTCGCCACTGCCTTACTCAGCGTTTGATTAGTCACATGACTCCTGACTGCGTTTTTGTCCTGCAGACACCAGCTACGCCAGGAACAAGGACAACAGCCAGTGGTATTACTTTGATGACAGCAAAGTGACGTACGCCTCAGAGGACCAGATCGTGGTCAGCATCTCTCTCTCTCTCACACACTCTCACACGCACGCACGCACGCACGCACACACACGCACGGCTGCCTTTTTACCTGGTCAGGTGGGAGGGTTTTAGATCGTTTAAAATGAGCAGCCGTGTTGATTTATCGAGCAGATGAAGTCAGACATTAATTATTCACAACATAAAAAACGACCGTGTTAACAGTGAAGTCTCAGTCATTGTTGCATCACTGTAGATTTGTGAGCATCTCAGGTGACATCAAACGTCCTTTTGGCGTTTCCACGGCGTTTCACGGTGAATGGCGTCCACTTACAGCTGACGTGAAATGCTGAAGACTAACAGCTGTAAAACAACCTTTTACAAAGTCACCAGAGTTAATGTGATGGCAACGCCGCGTTGGATTCTGCAGGGATTATCCCAAACTGCATATCAGCATTCCTCCTTTGTGGAAATGTGGACGGCTAAAACAGAACGTACATGTAAGCTGCAGTTTGGAAAACATCACAATGCCTGGTTGTTGTTGTTTAGATCAAGATCAATGAATTGTTTCTGTCCATGTAAAGCTGAAGGCTCCTGGAACTAGAGGTAAGATCGGGCCTAAAAAATCCAGCCCGACCCGACCCAGGCCCGACCCAGGCCCGACCCAGGCCCGACCCGACCCAGGCCCGACCCAGGCCCGCGGGTATTAAAGCCCGACCCAGCCCGAGCCCGAGGCAAACCCGAAATTTCATATTTTATTTGTTGGGTTTCGGGAGGAGGAGGTGATTTATGCTAACAAATTAAAAACTTTTGTAACGAAATCTAAGTTTAACAAGACTGGATAAACATTTACATCTTTTATATTTCTGTCTGCAGAGGTTACATTAACTGACAATTTGCCATCATTGATGGATTTTTTTTAAGAGTTGACAGGGGAAGATGTCAGGTTTAAACGCCTGCTCAGCGTCGAGGTGCCGGTCTTTTTGCTCTGGTATGAAAGCAAAGCGCCACATTGACGACATCCAGCGACGCCAACGCAAGTTTCTGGAGCATTTTACATCATCAAGTTAAAGCTTTTCCATACCTCACTCTTCCCGGTGTGTGTTTGCCGTTTAAGTTCCCCTGTCTTTAGTTTATCCTCGACTTCTTGCTGCTCCATAATCAGGGATACCGAGTCAAAATAGATGTGGACTTGTGGATGGGAAGATTATTAAGAGGGCGCGTTCACGAGCCATCGTATAGTAGTTAAATAGCAGTTACCTTACGGCGCCTTCTCTGTTTTATCCAAATTATTTATTTTATAACAAGTATTCCTTAGTTTAGTATCCACATTCCACACATCGTTTTAGTATACTTTTTTATAAACATATATTTATTAAAAAAAGTCAGCGAGATAGAAGCCCGACCCGACCCGAACGTAATGAAAGACTGTCTGTCAACAATCACCGCAGCACTTACGTAACCACCAACATGCAGATGCACATGCCGCCACGACTACTTTGAAATCAGAAAGATTGGAGCTCTTTCGGCGTTACCATGGAGACGACTAACCAGACTCCTGATGGTGTCGTGTTCGCGAGACCAGACTGAAACCTTGCTTTAATTTAAACGCCAAGATTCGGATTAGAACCTGACGCTGGAGATCACGGGAGCGCTTCCAGGCTCCACTGGTCAAACGATTAAAGCGTGGCTTCGGCGTCAATGTTGGCATTTCAGTCATCGCATTTAACCACGAACAGAAACCGTAGACAACTGTGACTCAGAACGGGATCCGTGCAGAACGAGAACCAAGGATGTTGGTCGCTGAGCAGAACTCGGCGTTGCCTCAAAACTGGCAGGTCCTCATGGACCCGACCTCACCGACCCGAACATTAGTGATCCAGAAACAAGAGGTCCTGTTTTCTCCTGCGAGTCCAAGAACATTCATCAAGCTTCACTTCTATTTAGTGGAAAAGTGCGTCTTCAGGACAGCGTCAGCTGAGGCATCGTGGCACAAACCTCAACTGAAACTAGTAATCCCCGTCAGATGGACGCGTTTGTTGACAGGTTTAAGCTCTGAACGTTGCTTAATGACACTGTTTTTTACAGAATCATCTGTATTAGTTCCTCTAACGAGATTGTCGTCTTGTCTCTTCAGACCAACGCTGCCTACGTCTTGTTCTACCACCGTCAGGACAAAATCAGAAACCCCACTCTGCCCACCCCCAACGCAAGCTCCACCTCCTCCACCGACATCACCTCCTGCAGAGACGAGGAGGCGGCGCTGGGTGCCTCGTCCTCATCCTCCTACATCACCATGGAAACAGACTAAGCACCCACGACTTGGTTTCTTTTACAGCAGTCGGGCCTTTTCGTTAGTTTCAGTTGGTTTTAATCGGTCGCAGCGCCGCCGCTCGACTCGGATCCTTTTTCATCTTGACCTCTGCTTTCTGCAGAAAACCGAAGTTTTATCTTTCAACATGTCAAATCTGATCTTACGCAAGTTCTGGTTTCCAGCAGGTAGATAATTTGCACATGTGATCATTTAAATATTCCAGATAAATCTTTATTTAATTGAAAGACACAAAAATTTCAGCAGTAAAGTTAAATGCACTTCCAGCAGCTCTCGAGTTCATTTCATAAACAAGAGTTTTACTTCATAACAAATACTTTTCTGTGAAACTGTCACTCAGAACTAAACAGGATTTCATTGACATGGAGGCGCCGTGCAGTGCATTATGGGTAATCAGAAATGCGAGCTGTTAATTCTGAACAGAGCAGTCAGGGATTAAAACAAATCTTTGTATATTTTGGGTGTTTTCTTCAGATATTTATTTTTAAGAAGATCATTTGAGCAGTCTTGTGACAGGCTTATTTTTCATATTTAAAGAGGACGTTTATATTCCCGCGTGAGCAGACGGACGCCGGCGAAGCTTTTACACCAGCGCTGTACAGTATTTTTCTATTGTAAGTAAAATGTTAATATCGTTTCTGGGTGGAGCAGCAGGGAAAGGCAGGATTCTTGCTTTCTTTCTTTGGTCTTCCCTGTCAAATATCAGATGAAATTATTTTATTGTACTTTCAATCTTTTGATATTAATAAAAGGAGCATAATGACCTGGAGCCGCTGGTGCGTGTTTTTGTTTAACAGCTGCTGTGAAACACCGGCTTCCAGCCCGCGACCAGCTGCTGGAGATTGTTTGTGATCAACAGTTTTTTCTTGTTTCTGGAAGGTGCAGATGACCGAACTGTCCCACGTCACGTTTCAGTCATTCTGAGAGCTGAAGTAGAGGTGCTGAACCGGCGAATTAACGTCTGAACTGCTCAAACTGCATCATGGGCCTTTTTCAGAGGCGAGGTGGGTGCAGGCCGGCGGCGCTCGCTCCTGCAGTTCTGAAGGTCACAACGCCTCACCGTTCTAAAACATGGTGGACTTGATGTCGTGGCTGAAGAAGGTTCCAAAGTTCAGGTCTCTGGACATGAGATCCTCCTCCACGTTCTCCAGCGCCCACTTGTGATCCACGATCTCCAGCGCCTCCCACTCGCTCTGAAACGAACGAAGCCCAGACTCGAGACGGAGCGTTTCAGCTGGAGCTACAGAAGCATTTAAGGCGAAGTGGTTCGAGTATTGATCTTGGATCAGCATCTCACCTTAAAAGCCTTGTTGGGGTCAGGGGGCATCGCCATGGCAGCACCCGTCATCTGATCCTGCATGATCCGTGACTGGTCGGCAGCTTCCAGGAGGGAAAACAGACACCATTTCTGCCACTTACGTCAGTTTATTTAGAGCTGACACTTATTTTAGTTCATTTAAATTAAATGACTGTGGCTCTTAACTTAAAAACACATTTTTTCCTTCTATTGTTTTCACATTAGTAGAAATAAGTTTGCGCTGCTCTCAAGTAATGAATTCTTTCCAAATAAATCCACGTCTTCCTGATGCCTCGTATTTTCACACGGTAAGATGGAGGGACGCCGCCGCCTCCGTCAGCGGTCGGGGTGAAGACTCACCGTTGTCCTGACCCAGGATGAGACTGTACATGCTCCTCAGTCCGAACACATTCAGGAAGTACCAGGACGCTGAACTCACCCTGCACCAAGCACAGTGTTCAATAAACAGACTTGACATATCAGACCCAGTTCCTGGTGAAGGACTACTGGACCTCCGTCTTTTTAGGAGGCTTCATCTGGAACCTCGTGGAACAAGGAGCTTTGGACTTTCATCCTGGTTGTTCTAGCAACAACTGCATATTTCTTATTGACAGGATGTCACAAACCAACAACGATGGAGCCAAACGAGTAAATCTCAGACACCGTGGTAAAAGCAGCTAAACATCTACAGGTGGACCTTCAAAGCAGTTCCTTCGTGCTGTCATTTAAAGAGTTAACTTTCTTCTTTGGCCACCATCAACTGTGCGTCTCCAACACTGAGTTGTGAAAGGATGAGTGTTGATTTTTACCAGGAAGCATCCAGTGAGAGCAGGTCGATCCCCCTCTGTAACATCGGCTTAAACCTCAGCGTCAGCGGGAACGGCACCTTCGCTGGAAGACGACCACAAAAACAAACCATGACATTAATTGACACAGACTACAGTTACACGGATTCACGGTCCCATTACTGACATCGTTATTCCTGCAAACTCCTGTTGCTTTCAGCTACACACACACGCCGTTTGAGTCAAAATGTCATTGAGGTGAAGCGTGCGTCGGAGAGCATCTTCTCAATAACACATCTTTGGTGGAACGCAACTTCTTAGCTATTTAATGTGAAGTTAAAGTGTTGTTAAAGACGCCTCAAAACTAATGCTGGCGTACGTTAAGTCGGGTTGAGGTGGCGTTACGCAGCATGAAAACTTTCAGTTCATGAAACGGGAACAACCGTCCAACCTCCGGGCTGAGTCTCATGCAGAACTAAGATGTGTTGCAGTTCCTCGACTGACCACTAGAGGCTGCAAAAACAAGTAAAGAAAATGTCCTTCAGACTTTAGAGCAGAAACAAACATATTTACAGCCTGGTTAAAAAAAAAAACAAAAAACACTTTGGTCTCAATCACTGCATTTCAGACCCATGACGCATTTTGCATCAGGCCAGAAGAATGAATAAAAAAATCAAATGTATTTCCTATATGATTGAATGACAGCTGGCTCAGCCAACGGCTAGCCGTTATCCCGTCCTCATCCACAATCGCCATGCTGCCGCGCTTAGCGGCCGTTTTTATGAATCCAGGCTCAACAAATATCTGCTGGCAGCTATGGAGATTTTCCGGCAGGAATCCGCTGAAGCAGCTGGTAGCCAGAACCAACTAATTGGCACAGGTCGGGCCACCACCAAACACGAGCTACATCATGTCTTCAGATCAGTTTACGCTGAACTGTCGTGTTGAGGAACTCACTTATGACAAACCCAGAGAAAGCCCAGTTGATCCATCCACCGATCAGAATCATTGGCAGCACGTTGGTCAGGTTCCCCTTCATCATGTCCGTCACCATGCTGGAATCTGAAAAACACCATCTCATGTCTGAGGCTTCGAACGCCACACATGACACTAATGCAGGAGGTCTGTTTCAGTCCATTAATGGTCCACGCTGCTGAGTGTTGGGTGAAGACTCGTCACTCTCACACACCTGTCATGGGGTTCTTGGGGACGACTTTCCTCTTGACCTTCTTGAAGAAGCCGGTCTCTGCATTGTTGAAGTAGTGTTTCCTCATGGCAAAAGACTAAAACGATGAAAACACTTTGATCACAGAGACAAACCGGCAGGTCACATGACAACAGTTTAACCATTTCAAAGCTGAACCAGCTAAAACCCGGTGTTTTAGACAGGTGAGGTCAAAGTCAGGCAGAAACACGCGAACTAGGCGGGAAATGAGAAGCGGTGAGAACGAGCGCTTTACCTGTCGAGGGATGTACTTTCCGTTCTCTCTGAGGATGCGGCTGCGCAGGAGCACCTGGCTGAGCAGAGACACACACTTACTTCAGCACCGACTTCTCATGTGCAGCAACACTCAGAACAACAAAACAATCAAATCTCTTGGCTACAAAGGAACACAAAAGACATCCGGTTTTAAGCAGACGGAGGGAATGAAGAAGAGATTAGAAAAGATGGAGATGTAATTTAATCATACGGCATAGCGAGGTTTGGGATGCATGATAGAGGGATGAGAGGACACAGTCAGGCCAGTCTAGACCAGGGGTGGGCAAATCCAGGTCTCGAGGCGCCGGCGTCCAGCATGTTTTAGATGTTTCCCTGCTTCAGCACGCCACGACACAAACAACTGCGTCATTACCAGACGTGTACAGACCAAGCTGATGATGACCAGATGTGTTAACGCAAGGAGACGTCTAAAACATGCAGGACGCCGGGCCTCGGGGACAGGCTTGCCCACCCCTGGTCCAGATGGCAAACAGAAATAAGAGTTCACTAAGGAGACAACAGAAGAAGAGGAGGAGGGAATCTGTGTTTTACAAGAGGAACTGAGAGCCTAAAGGCACAACGTTTTACAGGGACCCTTCCACAATTGTTAAAAGTTTGTTTAACCAAGAAAAAGGAGAACTGCCCCCCAATCCTGTGAGGTGCCTCAGGGGTCGGTTTGGGTCCACTTTTGTCTTTATTGTATTTGCTTCCTCTCTGTGAATCATAAGTCAGTTCCCAGGCATTTCTTATCAGCTGAAGACCAGCTGGATAGAGCAGGAAAAGGAGATCAGAGAGAGAGAATGAAGAACAGAGAGATAAGAGACTCAGACACACCATCAAAGGTACAAAAGACAAGATACGCAAGTATAACTATCTGTCAGCAGCAGAACTACGACTTCCATGTGTAAATAGCTGATAAATGGTTAGTTGGTGAGCCACAGAGATGAGGAGGTTGGGATGTCAATAGGTATCCATACATTTGAATCATCACGGCTCAACTCCCACAGTTCTTTATTTACAAGCCTCGGTAGGGCAGCCATTAACCGCCTGCAGCTGGTACAAAACGCTGCTGCAGCCAGGCTGCTGGCGAGGTCTACGACGAGTTCCCATATAACTCCGGTCCTGGCCTCGCTGCACTGGCTCCCTGCCAGTTACAGGATTCATTTCAAAGTTTTAGTTTTAACTTTCAGAGCTCCAATCAGGGGCTTCTGGTTGTGTCTCGGACCAGGCTCAAAACAAAGAGGGATGGTTTCATGATGATGAGGTCAAAAAAATAAAAAAACAATGAAGCCTAAAACGTTTCACGATGTTTTTATCAAGTCCAAAACAGCAAAGACTGAAGGTGATCATTTAAATCTATTTACTCTCACCTGTCAGAGACTTGCTCCAGTTCGACCTTCTTGTCACTGTGAAGCAGCTGGGTGACGTAGTGACGGATGACTCCAACCAAGAAGGTGATGAAGACGATGGGGAGGACCACCCACATCCGGATGCTGGAGTCCAGCAAGAGTTCTGGACCGGCCATCGCTCTGTTCAACAAACCAGCGCAGACTCAGACCGGAAGACGCTGCAGAAGATGGAGAGATCCAATTTACAACCGTTTGTTCCTCTTCCAAAAGTCTTAGTTCTAATAAACTGTACCTGCTCCAACCAAACTGAACTTTCAGGTTTCAGGTAGAGCTTTTTGGATAAAAGGTGAAACGTCTTTATGAGCCATGAAAAAGTGTTCCAGGCTGACTGAGACCTGGATGAGAGAATCACCGCAGCACTGCACTTGGTTGTTGTTGTTGGGTTAAGCTGCAAAGTCTTTAAGTGATTCAGCGAGCAGTTCTGTCACCCAGAGCCGATCCGAGCAGATTTCCGAGCACATTTCTGCTCGGATCGGCTCCGCATCTTTACCTCCAGCAACGTCACATCCGGCTGAATGTGCTGGTTCCTAAGCAACAATCAAAACCTGTAAAAGAACCGAAACCGTACCAGCGTTTCAGCACTACCTCGCACTACTTCTAGACTAGATTACTGTAACGTGTTGTTGGCTGGATGTCCAAGTAATTCTCTTAACAGCCTCCAGCTGATCCAAAATGCAGCAGCGCGAGTGCTGACAGGAATCAACAAGAGAGACCACGTCTCTCCAGTTTTAGCTTCCCTCCATTGGCTCCCCGTAAAATTTAGAATCCAATTCAAAATTTTATTACTTGCATAAAAAGTCCAAAATGGCCTAGCGCCGCGATATTTGCAAGACCTGATAGTACCGTACGTTCCTAATAGAGCTCTCCGTTCTCAGGGTGCAGGTTTACTCGTAGTTCCTAGAAGATCTGGAGGATTTGGAGGACGGCTTTCTGTTATCAGGCACCATCACTCTGGAACCAACTTCCAGTTTGGGTGAAGGAGGCTGACACCACCTCCACCTTTAAAACTAAACTTAAAACATTTCTGTTTAGTAAAGCATATAGTTACTGTATATTTAGTACCTTAATGTGTCAGGGCCAGTAGTCAAAGCTGCAGCTACAGGACCAGATTAGAGCAGCTCATTTTAAACAGCTTCGGTGTAGATATGCTGCTATAGGCCTATGCTGCAGGGGGGCACCAACATGATCCACTGAGTGATGCCCTTCACCTTCTCTGTTTGTCTTTGTCTTCTCTGTCTCTGCTTCACCTTAACCCTCATTTATCATCAGTATCCCATAAGCATAATTGTGGTCCATTGTTCTTGTAGTTTTTTGTGCTTGTCTGGCCCTTCTTTTCCTCTTCTTTGCATGTCCTGCAGACCAGAGCCTGAGGAGCTGCTTGCTGACCTGCAGCTCCACCTCTGACCATCCCAGTGTTACCTCCACCTGTCTGTGTGGATGTCTGTTGGATGCTTGCTGACATCCCGACCTGCAGTCCTCATCCCCTTGGATCACCGTCTATCCATATATCACCCATATTCACAGAAGTCTAATTGGACTACTGATGATAGTTACTAATGTATCCTGTCTCGTACCTTTGACGGTGTCTCTATGTCTCTATTCTTTCTTATTTCTTGCTCTACCCGGCTGGTCTTCGGCAGGAGGGTCCCCCCTCATGAGCCAGGTCCTGCTCAAGGTTTCTTCCCTCTTAAAGGGGAGTTTTTCCTGCCACTGTTTGGCTTAAGGTTTTTCTTCCACTAGGGGAGTTTTTACCTGCCGTTTTTTATGTAATATTGCTCGGGGGTCATGTTCTGGGTCTCTGGAAAGATCCTGGAGACAACTGGTGTTGTAATAGACGCTATATAAATAAAATTGAATTGAATTGAAATTATGTCCAATTCTGACGCAAATAAATAACATATTCATTCATATATTAATAATATATTTCATTTAAACAATTCCAAAATATCACCTGAGAAAAGCTGTACGTCTCTAAATCATTCAAAAACAATTAAGCCTCAATAGCAGTTGCACACCTTTTAACTGGTTTTAAATATTAAACATAGTTTTCAAATTGTCCACGTCCATAAAATCGTGCCCGATTTTCTTTAAAAACAATTTTAAAAAACAAACCTCGGCTAAAGACGTTAGCCGGCTAATTTAAGTTTACTAAGTTTACCTGATGACTCTTTAACATGTTAAATACCGTGTCGAGTAGCTACGTGTGACAGGTCTGTCAGATATGTTATAAATATATAGAATTTGTCGAGATTTCTCTAAGTTCTAACTTTAAATTAACGCCACTCACCACATTCATGAAGTTTTTGACCGTAGGACACGTTCACCTGCTGCACAAGAAGAAGAAAGGCACTTCCGGTTTAAACGGAAGCAGTTTCATGTATGTGCGTGTGCGCGTGTGTGTGTATATATATATATATATATATATATATATATATATATATATATATATATATATATATATATATATATATACACAAAAATGTCAAATATATATTGACATATAAAATAAAAGCTATGAAATCAAACTTGTTTTACAAAAATCAGCAGAAATAACACATGGACCCCATGTTTTCTTTAAAATTGTGATTACCAGTTAACTTATGTCAACTTCCACAATGTTCACACATTTTTTTAAACAAAATAGAACAAAAACTGTCCAGCTTTGTGTTTTAACAGTGATAAAACTGCGTAACGATACATGTTATGACCTACGGTCACGGTTCAAACCTGCCCTGTTGTTTCTGCCTTTCATGAGATTGCTGCCTTTTTTACCATTGACGTTTCATAATTAGATAAATGAATAATCTGGTCCAGGCCTGACTCAGCAGCTGGTCATAACTGAAGTAGAAATGAAGTAAACACTACCTCAGATGAACAACATATAACACACTGAACCTCATAGCTTTTCTGTCTTATTCCGTTTCAGCTAGAGGGAGCTCACTTTGCCAGGATGGTTGCAACATACTAATTCCAATATTTTTGGGCCATTTTGATATAGATTTGCTGATGTGTTAATACAAGATGGCCAGGTCCTGCAGCTGTAAAACAAGCTCAAATGATCACACTTCCACCACTGTGCTAGACCGCAGGCATGAATATCTCATCCAAGGACATTGTTCCAAAAGTCTTACGTTTGTCACGAAGCTTAACATTTAGCATGCTAAGTGAAACCTGATGAGTCTGTCGCATAACTTTTGGGTTGTTTTTCAGTTCCTCTGAGCATTGCAGGGTCCAGCCTTGGGGTGAACTTGCTGGGAAGTCCACTCCTGGAGAGATGGGCTCGCTGATTTCCTCTTTTGAATGGTCCTTCTCACTGAAGGGCCAAACGTTTTAGCACTAACGGTTTTGCCAGCGTTGCTTCTTTGGTATTCTTACATCAAGTTCTTCAAGTCTTTCCATGCTGTAATGAACATCCACAAACCTTTTCTTAAGTTTCAAAGGCCTATTGATAAATACTTGTGTTTACTTAAAGAGTTCCCATTTACAGTGTGGACCCTTCTGTCTGCTATGCTGGTCATCAGTTTCTGAGCTAAATCCTGACCGATGGAGGTGCACTCTTGAGTTGATCACAGTCATTTGCAACTTTCTGCTTGTCCACCCATTTTTTGAAGACTGACATTATGTTCTTGACAGGATTAAGATCAGGGAGTTTCTTGCCCACTAATCCAAAATTTCAAAGTCGTGGTCTCTGAGCCACTTCTTAGCTTTTACGAATGGATCATCGTCACATTGCTCCTGAAATGTTGGTAGAAGTTGCTCTTCGTGGATGTTTTTAAACATGAATCGGGCTTCATGGGAGGAAATAGGTTTGCACCAGTCTAGTGCAATGAATGCGTTTCCGCTGGTTTAGACATGTTTAACTGAGAATGTGATTTGGATAACTAATTTGTTTTCACAATGATGCTTTTGAACTCCTGTTGAGGTTGTATCTTGTCTGTAACCTTGTATTATAGCTGTGTGTAAGTGCACAATCATTTGAACAAAACAGCACACATTTTCCATCCACATGAACAGATTTTTATATAATTAGAGCAATAAATAGTTCCACTTTTTCCATATCTCTGTCATTTCAAAAACAAAGTACAAGTAATATATATTTATATACACAGCTAAAATTTCCCCATACAGAATTTTTAAAATAATGTTGTCTCTGTTGACACATATTTGACACTTTACTCATACAATTTTACAAGAACTATTGCAGTCTTTCTCTACATTATAAACAAGAAATATGTTTTTTTCTCCACGAAGCGGTCCTTTGCGTTATTTAGAAACCAACAGCTCAGACCTTCTGTTCACTGCCCTTGAATAGACAAACACACACTGCCGTTACATGGGAACAGAAGACTCAGATGTTTTCAACTTTATTTGAATCAGATCTGATGTGCTTTATTCTTTTATAAAGTTTCCCTGTTTTACCTGCAGCAGTCATACCAGATCTGTTTCTTTTGGTGTTAATTAGAGGGAAAAAAGAAAAACAAACAAACAAAAAAAACAACAAACAAAACAAAACAGATCTTCTATTCCCAATGCAAACCAGCACAATCAAACTACCCACTGCCAAGAAAATGAATGTTTGGATTATCAGTTTTCTTTGAACAACTGTTATTTACATTCATATCTATAATACAGTTCATTCAGTGAAGATAATGTCATAAATACCACATGCAAGCTGATAGTGGAGAGCAGACCAGAGCAAAAAATAAATAAATAAAATAAAAAAAATTAAAAAAAATAAAGGACCACACATGTTTTTGAACTGCGTGTACTATGTATTACTATTTTGAATAATCAAATAAAGTTTGATACCTCCCTGAAAACCACTGATTTAGTTTACTTTAATGAAAAGCATTTAATCTTGCCACAGACAACAGATACTTCTTGATGTTTCAAAGTAAAAAATCCTACATTTGATTGTTCTAAGTGTTACTCAGCAAAGAACATACAGTCATGTGCAATAGTTACCACCCCCTCCGCTAATCGAGTGTGTGTATATACAAGCATTATAAAAAGCATCTGATGGTAGTGAGTTCTAGTACCAGGCAAATACAACAGGTAAACGAATAATAATAATCATTTAATGCCACCATGCCATTATTTATTAAACAAAACCAAGCTAAAAAAAATTAAATGTGACAGGATCATAAAATGTTATGGATAAGAAAATGTACAAAAACCTCAATGAACTTCAGCAATTTTGTAAAGAAAGGTGGACCAAATTTGTCCCTCAACGACGCAAGAGTCTAATAAAGTAATAGAGGAGACATTTGCTTCAAGTTCTTGCTGCAAATGTAAGATATACGTATACGTATACATACAGATTATGAGGCTACTTCGTATCACTCACCTTTTTTTGTTTGCGCCTTTATTTTTATTTTTAAAAAAATGGCACAATGAAAAAATATTCTGTTGTTCTTTGTCTGGTGTATTTGCCTAGTACTAAGATCCACTACAATCAAATTATTTTTATTATGTTTTTACACATTAAAACGTAAACACCAAAAAAGAAACATAGAATTAAAAGGGAGTATGCTAACATTTGCACATGACTGCAGGATTTATGACCATATTCCAATATGCAAAAGCATGGGTGTGGACTTTTTTTGAGCATGTTCTTAGTTTACCTTGGGCATGTGCTAAAAAAGAATTACTTCTTGTTTAGTCCTTGCCAAGTAGGTTAGATCCAGTGCTACTTGGAATTTTTATTTTTAATATGTCAGCTCTTAACGTGGGTGTTTCTGGCTACTAAGTGGCCTTTGCAAAGATACATGGTGCTTCTACAGGTGATTGTACATGTATCATATATGGTGCAGACTCAACTATGCAGAACTTAGAGAAGCTGAACTTAAAACGATCACTGACGTAGCGTTTGGTGCTGCTGACGGTGAGAGGCTTGGTGACATGTCACATGTGCGCTGGTTTGTATGTTTGCTTTAGCATGCTGTGGATTGAGGGAATGTAATTATCACAGTCTGTTTAAAAAATATTAGAATAAGTGGTATGTTAGTCACAGAAGATTGTTCGCTTTGTTGTAAAAATATCAAAATCAAAATGCTTTAGTACTTTCATAATACCCAAATCAGAAAAAAACATCTCACATTGTCAGCACATAACAAAATCAAAAATGCTAAAAATAGAAAACAGCCCAAGGAATACGTTATGTTAGTAGAAGCTTGTCACACAACAATATTGATAGTAATACTAGTAGCTCACATCAAAAAGTCAAAGGGGTTCTTCAGTTTGAAAACAACAGGGGAGCCAACATGGGTCCCTGTGGAACTCCATCAGTGATTAGAATCTATGATGCATTTCCACAACGCTTCAAGATGAAGGATAAGGAATAAAGGGAATTTATATTGTTTTACTTTTTTTGAGGAATAAATCTAAGAATGCTCAAAGACCCCGAAGAACCCAAATGAACCTTTTGCCTTCGGAGCATTATTTTGTTAATTCAAGCTGTTCTGAACTTCAGTTTCAGACTGATGCCGTTGGCCCCATCCAAAACAGAACACACTGTACAGGTAATATCTACAGGTGGTGCATTCAGGTAATCACAGGAAACCAAAAACGTGTCAATAAAATTTGCATTCAGAGCATCTGAGGAATTTCCCATGATCCACCAGTTAAATGCTGGTAATTATGTGTATGAGAAACTAAATAAAGCAGTCTCACTGACAGGAGAGAAGCCACCACTGAAAGTTTGAATTTCTGTCAAAAAATGCAAATGGCTGTTAAGGTAGTTCAGGGACGGAAGAACTTTCGACCAGCCATTGTGGGTTTCCCTCCACAACATCCGGTAGTCTGCAGTTATGGAAAATAAAGAGGGGAACAAAAAGAAGACTCAAACACTAGGATGGTAGATTTAAATGCTAAGTGCAAAAATAATGTATAAAAATGGGTTTGTTCAAAAGTATTCACTTGGTGCTGTGTGATGGTGAAGCATGCTTTACAGTCCAGTCCTGTGAGCTGTTAGTAGGTTCTTCTGGATGAAATTAGGTCCCGGTTTCAGGTCCCTTCAAGTCTCTGTAGAGGACGAAGGTGGCAAAAGACTGAGTCCTTCAACATATTTCAAACTGCAGTAAATGACTTCTTATTTTCTGTTGTGAATGGATAATCCACCAATGTCCTCATGGTTTAGACTCTGAATTGTCTTTATGTGTTTATGCTTTAAGGTGGGCTTTCTTGATTAGCATTTCTTATGATTATTTTAAGTTTTCACATCCTTATGTCTGAAGGCACCTTATTCTCCATTTTAAAACACCTCAAGCGGCAAATGTCTGTTTAAACATGACTTCTTCTCAAACACACCAGAACTTATTCACTTACTGTTCAGAGGAACAAAAGCAATTTGGACTGGGTGGGAAATTAACTATTTAACTGTACTGTTATTAGTCAAACAACAGTAAATGCATGAATTGGCTTTGGAAAGTTATATTCTGATCGTATGACAAAAACCTGGACTTTCATTTGATGTAATGAAGTAATATTTAGTCCACATTCCACAGACTTGAGAACTTTCAGGCTATACATTTTCTAGCAGGTTACCCAGCATGCACTGTGAAGCCCCGACAGATGGCCACATGTCCATTTGCTCCTCAATGACCTCCTCTGGCGCCCTGAATCACATTCAAGTCACCAGCGCTGCCTACAGACGGACCTCTGGGTCTGCAGCAGCTATTTTTCTCAGTCGAGCAGGAGTGGACTCCTTCTGGGCCGTTGTGTTTGTGATGGAAATACTAGTCTTAGCCACTTCTGTGACCTTTACCGTCTGTGCAGACTCGTCTTTTGTCTTTGACTTTCCTGCTCTGCTGACACACACACCTGCAACGATTTGTTATGAAAATGATTTAGTGTTTAGTCTTCATTATTCTGTGGCCTTCAAATTTCTGTGCAAACTGAAGCTCCGTGTCACTTCTGCACCGAGGTTCCTGATGGTGCTAATAGCTAACAAATGCTGTCAGCGCAGCAGCGTCTCTCTTTATCTCCAACCGTGTCTTCATGTATGTAGCACTCTGGACCTACACCCTGGACCTACACCCTGGACCTACACCCTGGAGCGACACCCTGGAGCTACATCCTGAAGCGACGCCCTGGAGCAACACCCTGGACCTACACCCTGGACCTACACCCTGGACCTACACCCTGGAGCGACACCCTGGAGCTACATCCTGAAGCGACGCCCTGGACCTACACCCTGGAGCGACACCCTGGAGCTACATCCTGAAGCGACGCCCTGGACCTACACCCTGGAGTGACACCCTGGACCTACACCCTGGAGCTACACCCTGGACCTACACCCTGGACCTACACCCTGGAGTGACACCCTGGACCTACACCCTGGAGCGACACCCTGGACCTACACCCTGGAGTGACACCCTGGACCTACACCCTGGACCTACACCCTGGAGCGACACCCTGGAGCTACACGCTGGACCTACACCCTGGACCTACTCCCTGGAGCAACACCCTGGAGCAACACCCTGGAGCGACACCCTGGAGCGACACCCTGGAGCGACACCCTGGACCTACACCCTGGAGCGACACCCTGGACCTACACCCTGGAGCTACACCCTGGACCTACACCCTGGAGCGACACTCTGGAGCGACACCCTGGACCTACACCCTGGACCTACACCCTGGACCTACACCCTGGAGCTACACCCTGAAGCGACACCCTGGACCTACACCCTGAAGCTACACCCTGGAGCGACACCCTGGACCTACACCCTGGAGCTACACACTGAAGTGACACCCTGAAGCAACACCTTGGACCTACACCCTGGAGTGATACCCTGGACCTACACCCTGGACCTACACCCTGAAGTGACACCCTGGACCTACACCCTGAAGCTACACCCTGGACCTACATCCACACTTTTCAGTTTCATTTTTAAAGTAAAAAACTTTCATTTCAATTATAACTGATGTAACGAATTCTTTAGCAAGTTCGTCTCTAAAAGAACTGGAACTTGTTTGTGAATGATCAGTACGGGGTTTAGTTTGGACGGACAAAACCAAAAACCTTCATAAACGATGACATAGTTGCAGACCTCTGCTTCGTGATTTGTCCTTTCCTGATTCGCTGGGCCTGTATCGTTTACTCGTTACTGGAAGACAACAGAAACGGCCACAACATCACTGTAAACATTAACACGGAGATTGTACGATAAGTGCTGCTGACTTTGTTGCCATTGGTTTCAGCTGTTTTGTAACCACAGTCTACATTTAACACGAGCAGGAGAAAACCATAAGATAAGTTTCCAAAACAGTTTGTGTGCAACAATGTTTTCTTACCCATTGAGCACAGACAGTGATGCGACATTTGTTCATGATGTAGTGAGAATGGAGACGTTTCCAACACGAAGTTGAAACTTCGGTGTGGATGCAGATCCTTTTTATTTTCAAATGCTTTTCAAAATGAAACTGCACTAGTGGGAACCAGAGCTGGACCAAATACCATTTATGGGCTTCAGAGCTGTAGTAGAAAATTACACCAAATATTTGAAGTCTCTGTATTTAAAATATATAAATGTTATTCCACCTTTCCACTAAATGACTCAAGAAATGACCTGCTTCGAATTAATTTCACTCTGACATCATTCTTCTCTGTCCTGAAGAAGGAACAGACCAAATCTGTAGGAAATAAAATTAAACAAAATAAAAGACACCCTGATCTGTACCTTTGGCAGTCCTGGAAAAGTCCTGGAAAAGTCCTGGAAAAGGGGGGACCCTGCTCTCTCGCTCTTCCTGAGCTTTTATACCAAAAACATTTGTTGGTCACACCTTTAAGTTTGGAAATGTAAAAAAAACTCTTTTATTTTAATTTCCCACCCAGTTCCTGTTGATAAAGCTGTTGAGAAGGGTTCGGAGTTGCACTGAAATAAAAATGTCATTACTGTAGCTCCCTGTTTTCATGCTGTGAGTGAAACAGAAGATTGTATTTCCCTGTTTGGCACCTTTCTGATTAATCTCCTTCTCTGGCAACTTGGAGGATCATATACAATATGGAGCATAAAATACAGATGTTAGATATCCTTTTTTGACAAATTCAGGCTTACACTTCCAAATAAACTGGGATACTTGACAGTGAAGTGAGCTCAGATTTGGTACAAATAGACCCCAAATTTACATGAATAAATAAATAGTGAAAATTTGGGAAATCCAAAACGATAGTTGCGCACCCCCGAATAAAACCCTGTAATCCACAAACACTAAACGCTTCTAGTCATTTTTGCAAAACACAAACGGTAAAAGACCTGTAGTTTTTGTTTTGATGGCTTATTTAAAGGTTTAAAAAGGTTATTCTTCACACAGAAGCCAAAGCCTCTAGGAAACTTTACTTTTCATGTCTAAATAAACACTGGATTGGGGCTTTATGTTACAACAAATCGCTCCCTTTGACCATGGCCACGCTGATAGTCACCAGCAGCGCAGCTCAAGCCTGTCTAGGACACAGAAACTGCTAACCACTTCTGCCTCATGGCTTCTAAATACTCAACGACCAAAAACTATCGTACAAGTGCTTTTTGTGCGAAAACATGGTGGTGCAAGACTACTGTGATTTTTGGAATATATAACTGGACTCGCTCTGCTCTCAGGCCTCCAATAAACCTGAACTGCTCCTCAAACCAACACATGATGTTAGACTTAAGCGCTAACCCTTGCGTTAAATTCTCAGGCACTGTTCCCTTTATGACTGGTCCCTGAACCGTTTGTCCACTACAGCGACACAAAAAACTCGTACTCACAACATGACATGAACACTTCGTCTGTCAGTAAAGAACTACAGACATTATCAAGAGTCCCGGCTCAGGTTGAAGGGCACTGCGAAGGGAAAATGATGACATTTTCAGAAAGACAGGACTATGTGGCGTTTCCCCTCATCTTCATGTGATGGGAAAAATGCCATGACTGAAGTTCTTGCTGCTTCACTGGCAGGTTTCCGTGGAGGATTAGTCCCTGCAGGGTACGAGTTGCAGATCAACATCTGTCTGTATGAGCGAGAGTCTTTTTACTTGTGAGGGAAGTGAATGTGAAAATAACACAGGCTGAGTAATTTCCTCCTCCCAGCTCTCAGCACTCTCCTCCTCACCAGGTGACCCTTTTGATACACCTGCATTTGCCCTCCTCCTCTTCTCCTCCTCCCACTCATGCTCGCCCTCAGTACCGCCCCTTGGCGGCTCATGGCAGGGTTGCGCACCACCGTCCTCGGTTTCTGCCTCTTCATACGACTGTGCTGATCCGGCTTACGGGCTTCGATTTGGGGCCCCCTTGCCCTGCTCCTGGTGGGTGCGGGGAGAGCGGGGCGGCCGATGGGGGAGGTAATGGGGAGTGTGGAGGAGGCGGTGGGATGGAGGACAGTGGTGGATATTGGGGTGTATAGGGTTGTGCTGGCGTCTGGGTGATGAGGCGTGCCGAGGGAGTCTGTGGCGGTGGGGTGGAGAAGATGAAGTGTGTGGAGGGGGAGGCGGAGGGGGAAAGGCTGAGCGGGGAGTGTGTGTGAACGGCGTGGTTGTGAGAGTGTGTGTGAGCGTGTGGGTGGGGCTGGGAGTGCGAGATGGTCAGTGGGAGCTTGGTGCCTCCACCCGGCCGTCCCACCACAGGGTGCGAGTGGTAGAGTCCGTGTGGAGTAGTAGGGGTGACGGGGGAGTGTGGGGATAGCGGTGGGGGCGTAATGAAACCCGAGGCCATGTTGTAGCGAGGGTGCTGGGTGATGCCATGCTGCAGCCTCTGATGCTGCTGGGTATGAGAGGGAGCGCTGCCGGACGGGCCTTGCCGCCGGGGTGCTGAGAACCTGTGCGAGAGGATGTGGTGCTGCGGGACGCTCTGCATGTGGTAGCGGTGATGGTGATGGTATGGTGGGGGTGGTGTCTGCTGCTGCTGGTGCCCAGTGACATTGACTACGCCTCCTCCACTGTTGCCGTGGCAATACTGGGCGTGTAAAGCCTGGAGCTTGGACGGTCCCCCTCCCGTACCTCCGCCCCCTCCAACTCCTGAGTCCGACTGACCGAGGTTGGGTGATGGGGAGGGGCATGGGGAAGGGGAGGATGGGTGAAGAATGGGAGGTGCAGGTGCGGGGTAGTGGGGGGGTGATGATATCATCAGGGGACTCTGGGGACTCTGAGGAGGGGGCGATGTCATCGTCAGGGGACCAGGAACTTTGCCTCTGCGACTGCCTAAGAAATTCCCCATCCGTCCGCCTGCAGTTTGGCCGCCCCCACTCGGCATCCCTCCTACGCCCCCAGCCCCTACCCCGCTCGCGAGGGGGGAGATGGTGACCCCTCCCTGGTTGTGACAGAGCCCCGGCCCACCCCCCACCCCTGTACCGGGGCTCTGAGTAGGGCGGTGTGGCCGGTAGACTGCTGGAGATGAAGGGATCATAACGGGGCTGTAAGACAGACCTCCAACAGGCAGGGGGCACTGCTGGTGGGGACGAGGGCTGCTAATAATGGAACCCTGAAAAGAGGAAGTGGAGGCAAGAAATGAGAGTTTGTACAAGGTGACAAAACAAAGAAAGATGAACGCAAACAAGATCCAGAGCTAAACTTCTAATTATTTAAGAAGAAAATGATTAGTAGTTTTCTATGAAACATGAGTAAAAAGTGTTAAACATGCAGATGTGGAAACAAACATGCAAACTAGGAAAAGTACTAAACTTCCAGCTTTTGTTTTTGTAATCCTGGTAGTGTAGAAGACCAGTCACACTTTAGTTCACATATCCAAGAACTGCAGTTGCCACATAAAACACCCATAAACAATCAAACAAATACAAAAAAACTTGGACACGTCGTCTCATCATCGACCGGGAGAACGTCTACGCGTTCATGAACCACTGCGAAGTGAGAAAACAGAAAATACCACAACGACCAGTGACCCATAGGCAAGACATGCTCTCACTAACATGGGAGAAAAGGCTTCAGCGAGCTCGGCACACTGCAGCGTAAAAACGAACAGACGAATGAAAGAACAGTCGTCCCAGGACACACTAGGTCACCAACACATCCTGCAACGGAGGCTCCTGTGTGTGCAAGACTCGAATGACCCATTTCTACCGCTTTAATTGACTCCTGAACTCCTTACAATCGCCTCTTCTTTGTCCCAGCCTTGGACGATGGGAGCAGAAGTAAAGTTGAGTCATTTAACAGAAGGAGATGTTTGTTATTGATCTGTAAAATAAAAATGAAATGTGGCTGCGTGATTTAAACTTGATTTACTATATTAACAATTCATACAAATGTGTACGTAAAGTGTTTACGGCGTTAAATACGACTCATGGGTTTGCTCTCCAGGTGACGGACACAGCGCATCGATTTATGCTCCGATCCTCCAACTCGGAATGCCTGGAATGATTTTAGTCAGCAGCTGCTACTCGCGGTTACAGGATTGTTGACTGGGAAAATACATTTTCCTGGTAAAGGTTAAGCAGTTCAACCTGTCTGCCTGGTTAAAACCATCTAGTTATGGTGAGGACAGATCGAGGTTTGAGCTCCGACTCGTTCTTTCACTCTGAGCGGATATTGAAGGCAGCATTTGCTGCTCTTTTACATGATTTCACGTGCGCTTGTTCGCAGTCACGTCTCTCATTGAGAATGAGGCGATTCACCTCTCTTAAAGACGCTGATCAGTGAAAAAGGCACGACATTTCATTTATATTTATATTGTAGTAAGGTGTGGTTTAGAGCTATTTTATATTTTATAAAAAACACAAACATAAAAAGGATCATAAAAAGGAGATCTCTGAAGACAAACGATCCAGAGTAGCTGATCTGCACGAGGCTGGAAAGGGAGTCATCTCAGTGTTTAGACACCCGTCAGTGGAGAGTTGGACAAAGCGTCTAGAAATGAAGACAGTTTAGTCCTGCTGCTACTCTTCATCGCCCAGCAGCGGCGAGCAGTCAAGATGACTCCAAAGGCACAACTCAGAATCCTCAGAGGTAAAGAAGAACCACGAGGAACCGCATAAGGCTTGAAGACATCACTGGAACTGGCAACATCTCCACTCATGAGCCTCACATACAGAAGTCATTTCACTGCAGGAGGTCCAAGAGGAGGTCAGAACATGACAATCCACCTTTGAAACAGTCCAGTCAGAGTCTGGACCGTAACTCCATGGAGATGCTGTGTAAGGACCTCAAGAGGGCCGATGACACCAGACATCCTTCAAATGTGTCTGAGTGCACGTGTTATTAATGCTGATTCAAAGCCCTGCTGTCTGTTTTGAGCTGCAGTGAGCCGAGCTCTCAGTCACTGAATCTCAAGTATCTTTGTCATTAGCTCTTCGAATATTTCTCAACAAAGTATGTTTGTGTTGACAATCAAACTTTGCACTAGAATGAAACAACCAAACGGTGCAATAAAGGAGAACGTTTGAACTCAGTATATTCACATTTGTGGTTACAAGTCAAACATGCAACTGAGACATGCGGCATGCAGGGAGGTGGTGCATGCTCTTAGCCCCGCCCCCTCACAACTTACTTCAATGGTACTGTCCAAAGACCCCACACTGTTCCTACGACCTCGCTTCCCTGTTACCCAGAACGAGGGAGTTACAATTCCACTTTCAGAAACAACCATATGTGACGGCTTCCTTTCACTTTTGTTTGTTTACAGAATAAACAAGCAACTTAAACAGTCTCATGGTAAGATTTAAATCCTTGAAGCGCTTCTTCTGTTTCTAGTCTTCGCATCCTGACCCTGCTGTACTTCAGATTATTTCCAAGGTGCTGGAACATTTATGGAGTTTTAGTGGTGAAATGAATTATAAAACATTTATTAAAGTGCAGTTTAAAAAAAAGCTTTCTTAAACTTTTAAATAGATATTTCTTTTCCACCATATATTATATAGGACAGTTACTTAATTCATGTATTTGTATGCTTTTTTAACCTTGAAAATTACATTTGCTCACTACTATAGTAAATCGTTTTAGTGCAAGGATATATAGTACATTTTCAAACTGTGGAAAACAGTTACATTTTACATTTTATCTGAAAGTTTAGTCACATCTAAAAATGTTTTAGCTCCACTAAAGTACAACGCATAAAATTTGTTAATTCAAAATTTAAATCAGATTTAGACGGTATCACATTAAAAAACATGAAATGATATTTCAGGCCTTTCTTTTGGCTTAATTTTTGAAAACAATGTATTGATGCATTTGAAAACTAACAAGTTCTTGGTTCATGTTTGTTTCAATATTTGTAGTTTAATCTGCCTCTTGCATCACCGGTTATTTTACACTAGTCTTCCATGAAGAGCAAATTTTACAATAAAAGCAACTTAGAATTTAATGATGTAGTTCCAGCTGGTGTCCAGTAGGTGGAGCCCAGCATTAACGCATCAGGTCACACGTCCCTCTCACTGCCGTGAATTACAGCTTTTGATTTGATGACATAATCGTAACAGAGAAGTAAAAACATCCCACTTGCTGGATTTATGGACTCACAATTTTACAAAAATGGGATCAGCATTGTTTTTCTTGAGAGAATAAATGTCACATTGGAAAAGCGGGTGTTGATGTACATGTAGGAAATGAGCAGCCCTCACCTGTCTCTGAGAGGTCTCTGAGGGAGGAGCTGAGCGCCGTGCGTTTGAGTCCGTCCACCGAGGCGTACGTGTCGTCCAGGCTCGGTCTGCCCAGGGTGCCGTTCACCACATCGCCCTTCATGGGCCCTCCGCTGGAACTGGCCCCGGCGCCTGGCATTCCCACTCCTCCAGCTCCTGCCAGCATCCCGGGACGCATCACACCTTTCTGCTTCTCGAGCTCAGCTGCAGGCGCAGACAGGGGGATAATTGAGAGGAGCACATTTACAGTCACATAACAGATATAAAAAAAATAAATACAGATGTGCTTCTAAATGTGTTGCGATGTTTGAACTTTAGTGCCGGATTGCTCTCTTTTTTGAAAATAGTTGCTAATTTTAAATTTGATGGAAACAAAATGTGAACAAAGGAGCCACCATACTAAGTAAAAGTTATTCAAATTACAAAATCACACCATTACAAGAATCCATTGTGTAAATGCGAGTAGGTAAGAAATAATTAAAGAGTACAATAGACTAAAAGGGAAGCAGAGGGTCTTCGAAGTAAAGATGGGAGGGGTGAACTCACAACAATTAAACAATTACATTTGTCAACATTTATTCAAAGCATTCTGGGATTAGGATTATAAACTATGTAATTAGGATTTGTAATCACAACTCCTCAGAGTATAAGTCTGGGAATCAGAACTACCTGGTTAGGACTGGGAATCAGAACTAGTTGGTTAGGACTAGGAATCAGAAGTACCTGGTTAGGTCTGGGAATCAGAAGTACCTGGTTAGGACTGGGAATCAGAACTACCTGGTTAGGACTGGGAATCAGAACTACCTGGTTAGATCTGGGAATCAGAACTAGTTGGTTAGGTCTGGGAATCAGAACTAGTTGGTTAGGACTAGGAATCAGAAGTACCTGGTTAGGTCTGGGAATCAGAACTACCTGGTTAGGACTGGGAATCACAACTAGTTGGTTAGGACTAGAATTCAGAACTACCTGGTTAGGTCTGGGAATCAGAACTACCTGGTTAGGACTGGGAATCAGAACTAGTTGGTTAGGACTGGGAATCAGAAGTACCTGGTTAGGACTGGGAATCAGTACTAGTTGGTTAGGACTAGGAATCAGAACTACCTGGTTAGGTCTGGGAATCAGAACTACCTGGTTAGGACTGGGAATCAGAACTACCTGGTTAGGACTGGGAATCAGAACTACCTGGTTAGATCTGGGAATCAGAACTAGTTGGTTAGGTCTGGGAATCAGAACTAGTTGGTTAGGACTAGGAATCAGAAGTACCTGGTTAGGTCTGGGAATCAGAACTACCTGGTTAGGACTGGGAATCACAACTAGTTGGTTAGGACTAGAATTCAGAACTACCTGGTTAGGTCTGGGAATCAGAACTACCTGGTTAGGACTGGGAATCAGAACTAGTTGGTTAGGACTGGGAATCAGAAGTACCTGGTTAGGACTGGGAATCAGTACTAGTTGGTTAGGACTAGGAATCAGAACTACCTGGTAAGGACTGGGAATCAGAACTAGTTGGTTAGGACTGGGAATCAGAAGTACCTGGTTAGGACTGGGAATCACAACTAGTTGGTTAGGACTAGGAATCAGAACTACCTGGTTAGGTCTGGGAATCAGAACTACCTGGTTAAGACTGGGAATCAGAACTAGTTGGTTAGGACTGGGAATCAGAAGTACCTGGTTAGGACTGGGAATCAGAACTAGTTGGTTAGGACTAGGAATCAGAACTAGTTGGTTAGGTCTGGGAATCAGAACTACCTGGTTAGGACTGGGAATCAGAACTAGTTGGTTAGGACTAGGAATCAGAACTACCTGGTTAGGTCTGGGAATCAGAACTACCTGGTTAGGACTGGGAATCAGAACTACCTGGTTAGGTCTGGGAATCAGAACTAGTTGGTTAGGTCTGGGAATCAGAACTCCCTGGTTAGGACTGGGAATCAGAACTACCTGGTTAGGACTGGGAATCAGAACTAGTTGGTTAGGTCTGGGAATCAGAACTACCTGGTTAGGACTGGGAATGAGAACTAGTTGGTTAGGTCTGGGAATCAGAACTACCTGGTTAGGACTGGGAATCAGAACTACCTGGTTAGGACTGGGAATCACAACTAGTTGGTTAGGACTAGAATTCAGATCTACCTGGTTAGGTCTAGGAATCAGAACTACCTGGTTAGGACTGGGAATCAGAACTAGTTGGTTAGGACTGGGAATCAGAAGTACCTGGTTAGGACTGGGAATCACAACTAGTTGGTTAGGACTAGAATTCAGAACTACCTGGTTAGGTCTGGGAATCAGAACTACCTGGTTAGGACTGGGAATCAGAACTAGTGGGTTAGGACTGGGAATCAGAAGTACCTGGTTAGGACTGGGAATCACAACTAGTTGGTTAGGACTAGGAATCAGAACTACCTGGTTAGGTCTGGGAATCAGAACTACCTGGTTAGGACTGGGAATCAGAAGTACCTGGTTAGGTCTGGGAATCAGAACTACCTGGTTAGGACTGGGAATCACAACTAGTTGGTTAGGTCTGGGAATCAGAACTAGTTGGTTAGGACTAAGAATCAGAAGTACCTGGTTAGGTCTGGGAATCAGAACTACCTGGTTAGGACTGGGAATCACAACTAGTTGGTTAGGACTAGAGTTCAGAACTACCTGGTTAGGTCTGGGAATCAGAACTACCTGGTTAGGACTGGGAATCAGAACTAGTTGGTTAGGACTGGGAATCAGAAGTACCTGGTTAGGACTGGGAATCACAACTAGTTGGTTAGGACTAGGAATCAGAACTACCTGGTTAGGTCTGGGAATCAGAACTACCTGGTTAGGACTGGGAATCAGAACTAGTTGGTTAGGACTGGGAATCAGAACTACCTGGTTAGGACTGGGAATCAGAACTAGTTGGTTAGGTCTGGGAATCAGAACTACCTGGTTAGGACTGGGAATGAGAACTAGTTGGTTAGGTCTGGGAATCAGAACTACCTGGTTAGGACTGGGAATCAGAATTAGTTGGTTAGGACTAGGAATCAGAGGTACCTGGTTAGGTCTGGGAATCAGAACTACCTGGTTAGGACTGGGAATGAGAACTAGTTGGTTAGGTCTGGGAATCAGAACTACCTGGTTAGGACTGGGAATGAGAACTAGTTGGTTAGGTCTGGGAATCAGAACTACCTGGTTAGGACTGGGAATCAGAACTAGTTGGTTAGGACTAGGAATCAGAGGTACCTGGTTAGGTCTGGGAATCAAAAGTACCTGGTTAGGTCTGGGAATCAGAACTACCTGGTTAGGACTGGGAATCAGAACTAGTTGGTTAGGACTAGGAATCAGAAGTACCTGGTTAGGACTGGGAATCAGAACTAGTTGGTTAGGACTAGGAATCAGAACTACCTGGTTAGGACTGGGAATCAGAACTACCTGGTTAGGACTGGGAATCAGAACTAGTTGGTTAGGACTGGGAATCAGAAGTACCTGGTTAGGACTGGGAATCAGAACTAGTTGGTTAGGACTAGGAATCAGAAGTACCTGGTTGGGTCTGGGAATCAGAACTACCTGGTTAGGACTGGGAATCAGAACTAGTTGGTTAGGACTGGGAATCAGAACTACCTGGTTAGGTCTGGGAATCAGAACTACCTGGTTAGAACTGGGAATCAGAACTAGATGGTTAGGACTGGGAATCAGAGGTACCTGGTTAGGTCTGGGAATCAGAACTACCTGGTTAGGTCTGGGAATCAGAAGTACCTGGTTAGATCTGGGAATCAGAACTACCTGGTTAGGACTGGGAATCAGAACTAGTTGGTTAGGACTGGGAATCAGAACTACCTGGTTAGGTCTGGGAATCAGAAGTACCTGGTTAGGACTGGGAATCAGAACTATCTGGTTAGGACTGGGAATCACAACTAGTTGGTTAGGACTGGGAATCAGAACTACCTGGTTAGGACTGGGAATCAGAACTACCTGGTTAGGACTGGGAATCAGAACTAGTTGGTTAGGACTGGGAATCAGAACTACCTGGTTAGGACTGGGAATCAGAACTAGTTGGTTAGGACTGGGAATCAGAACTACCTGGTTAGGACTGGGAATCAGAACTACCTGGTTAGGACTAGGAATCAGAACTAGTTGGTTAGGACTGGGAATCAGAACTACCTGGTTAGGACTGGGAATCAGAACTAGTTGGTTAGGACTGGGAATCAGAACTACCTGGTTAGGACTGGGAATCAGAACTAGTTGGTTAGGACTGGGAATCAGAACTAGTTGGTTAGGACTGGGAATAAGAACTAGTTGCAACGGGAACAGTTTCCTTGTAAAGCTTAGGGACTAAATAACCTGGTTGGGAACTGGGAATGAAAACTAGCTTGTTATAGTTATAAAAAGATCATAGTTTTGGGGTAAAATCCAATCTTTTACAGATTTCAGATGCAACTTTGTGCATCAGTGATAAAGTTCACCGATATTTGTAACATAGTTTTCCATTCATCGACAGTGAAAATCCCTGGACCGGTCTGCAGTCCATCAGAGGGATGTTTTATTTTTAAATTAAATACAGCTCATTTTTTGAAGGTCTCAAGGAATCATCATTTGTGTTTTTCCTGGTTTCCTTCCTTCTACAGCTGTTGTTTAGGAATGAAGACATTTTTTATGATACTGTGTTGGGATTAATATCTAATAATTCTGAAATATGAAAGATGAACTTTAAAAACACTCATGTGAGCCGTCATCAGTGAACAGATCTCATCACAGCACACAGACGTTAAAACTCCACCACGAAGAGTTCAAAACAGCAACTTGAATTTTAGCAAAATGATTCTACGTTATAGCAGCATAAGTCTACAGTGAAATTGCACATTTTCAAAAGCCAGATACAAATCCCAGTTTTAGAATCAATTATGTTTGTTTGTACTATTTTTTAAGATTTTCAGCGTTTCAATGATATGTTAATCCACATATTGTGATTTTTATATTTTAGACAGCATCAGTCTGGGTCATCGTAACGAGGGAGTTAACGAGGGAGTTAACGAGGGCGTTAACCAGGGCGTTAACGAGGGCGTTACAACTCGTAGGGATCCTGCTGCTGTCACCGTGACTGCGATATGACGAGCTGAGCTGTGACAGGAACACTTACACTCCACTCGGTACTTCTCCATTTCCTGGACCTCAGCGATGCTCTCCCGGAGGTCGGAGGTGAAGCGTCCTCGGTCCTGCTGGCTTGGCGCCGTGAAGACGATCAGGACCTTCCTCTCCCCACCGGGGTTCGCAGATGTCAGTCTGATCCCATGTGGGTAGTCTGCGTGACACACAAACATCAAATATGTCAAACCTGCTGCCACCTCATGAGGAGCTGCAGCTCAACCTGCAGATCAGGTTTGATGGCAGAACAAATCTCACCATCAAGCTATTTTCACGCTAAATTTCATCACACCCTTTTTAAATGATCTTTCTTTGTAGAAAGACAATGATTTAAAGAGGAACGTATTTCAACCTCGTCCTCATGATGTACATTTATTATCAGTGAATCTGGGTTTTACACATAGCTGAAAAATAAAACTTCCCTTGAGTCCCAACCAAAATAATCTCTTACATGATCACAAAATACACCGCCTGGCCAACAAATAAATAAATGACTGTGTTGCCTGTAATTTGCAGCTTTTGCAAGTGATCTTTTAACATGAAAAGACACCAGAACTACACTCCAGCGCAGGGATGGAGCATCCCGATGAAGCAGTGTACCAGCGGTTTTCCCGCTGGCGGCAGTCTTCGTCTAGAAGGCGAACGCCAGTCGGCTGTTTAGCATGTTTCACACCTAAATATGTATTTTTCTAAACATGTCTTTGATTTGGATTTATAAAAACCTAAACCAGGATATAAACAAAAATATGTGAGACACGTGTCCCCTTGGGGTTAAGAAATGATTTGGTTGTGTTAAAACTTCCCATCATCAGATTGCAGCAAACATGCAGAAAATAGACGTCTGGTGGTCGTTTAGAGGTTGTTTGCAGAACACAGCAGCTGAGGTCAAGTTAAGCTTCAGCTGCAGGTTAAAGCACTAACAACGGCGCAGGTGGGTTCAGAGGCCGTGAAGCTGACATGAGGAGGACTGAAACGCAGGGTTACAGTCAGAACCTCCGCTAACAGAGCAACTGGGCCGGGCTGCCCGGAGCTGCTCCTGCGTTCAGCATCATGTCGGAGGCAGCGAGGCTCATTTTGGCATTTTTGCTTCCTTCTTAGGAGGAAATAATCCGCTGCACATGTTATTCATTTCTTTTTATAATTCTGCTCAATTTATACTCAGCTGATTTTGTCTGTTGTTCTTTGGGTTGAAGTTGGACTTGTCTTGTTTTAATCTTGCATACTTTTGGGTTCGTTTTAAAATATTTTATTGTTGTGATTGACAACCCTGAAGCAGTTAGTTGACATGAAAAATCTTAGGTTCATATGTTTCGCAATTAAATCACAGTCAAAGTAACCACGTCTGTTTTAGTTTGTGGAATTTTTTCTGATTTTGTGTTGTAAAACTTGTCAAAGATAATTAAAACATAAAATGAACGTATTAAAAGCAAGGAGCTGATGACAAACCCTGGAAGCTCTCTCGCTCACACGCACATGCACACGCCATCTTACCTGCTTCCCACATGACACACACACACACACACACACACACACACACACACACACACACACACACACACACACACACACACACACACACACACAGTCGCCCACCCACACAGCTGATGCCTGATGGTGCTGATGAGTCATGGGGGACAATCTGTCCTGGTCTCAGTCATCACCAGCCTGCCAAATCCCATTAAGCTCCAACTGGTGAACCAGAACTGTCAACAACATCAACAACAACATCTAACCAACTGACCAAGCCCTGACACGACTCCACAGACCCCTCACGTCTCCGTAACAAAACACCACAACTGGGTTTGTAATGTGATGCAGCATAACAACGTAAAAAAAACAGATATTCATGTAGTTCAGGATGTTCACCTCCTTAACTGGGCGTTCCAACTGGACAACAGACAGGACTGGAGATGCGACGCTGAGGCAGTCCACCCTGAAGGACCTGGAACTCCTGCACTCCTTCAGTTCAGGTCCTTCAGAGTTAACTATGTGAACCCCTTTGAACTTAGAGGGTTTCTTCAGTAATTCTCCATAACTTGATCTGATCTTCATAGAAGCCATAATAACAGTAAAAACAATCTGTGTCTTTACTTTAACAACCAATCACAATGCTGGAAGCGAACCTTTACTGTTAATCGATGGCTGAGCCTCTTCTGGGTGCAGCGACTTCAAGCAAGCACTTGAGGTATCGTTGGATCGGAGCTGCACAACGTTCAGGAGGAATCGTGGACCAATCCAGATATCAGGTGTGAACGGTTCTCCTGAGGTCTTTCCACAGCATCTCAATAGGGTAAAGGCCTGGGCTCTGATTAGGCAACTCTAAAAGGCAGATCTTTTATTTTCTTGACGTCATTAGATGGTGGATTTACTTCCATGTTTAGGGCCACTGTCCTGCTGCATCACCCAGCTACAGGAGGATATTTTGGATAAGTTGGAAACTCATTTTCTCATACACTCATATATATATAACATACATACATATGTATATTTATGTGCGGGTGGTTCTGCTAAATTACACTCAGAAGCTTTGAAGAGGTGAAAATATGGTTTTGGAGCTGAAATGTTCAAAAAGAGGCGTCCTGATAACAGGTGCTCTGGCTGATTTGAAAAACCTCCAACTCCGATCTGCTGCACACAACTGAGAGCTCATCTATCTCTGCTGAAGCAGAAGCTTTGAAATAAGAGCACACACAACCTTAAATGACTGTCAACATCATTACAGAGAAATGAGCCATGTTTTGAGGGGTTCGGATTCACAGACATGTATATTTAGGAAATCCTGTGATGTGCTTCCACAGAGTCGCTTTGAAACCGGCGGCTGTAGGTTTCGCTGGTGCTTCTCTAACGTCTCCTCTGAGCGCTGACAGAGCCTTACATTTAAAGGGAAAGCTGGCAGATAGATGCATTTGGACACAAAAGCAATGCTGTGTTTTGCCAAGTGATTATTAACTGTTGAGACAATGTTAACCAGATCAAAGTCTTTATGTCAAATACAAACTACAGCATCTACAGCTTTGACCGAGATACAGTACGATAACTGAACAAAAAAAAGATGGAAAGTTCTGATGCAGTCCAATCCAACCCCAAACCTATGTTCTGTAACAGTGAGGCAGCATCTGTACACTGTAACTCGCGTTACATCCAGCACACTGCAGGATTTGGGTCTCTTGTACTCTTCTCTAACAACTTCTGCACCCATGTGCATCAAGAATCACATTCAAACGGTGTTTGTGTTGCTGCGACATGAGAAGACCCTGGAGGGAGGAGTTGGCGCCGCAGACCAACAGTCACTTCAACCCCAAACTCCGTCTTCATCCACCAACTGTTTCAGTTGCTGAACTTCAACATTTGCTTACTTGTCAGATTGTCACGGTCTGTGGATTCTTGTATTAGTATTAGTATTAGTACACCAGAATCCTAGTGTGTACTAGTACTAGTATTCAGGTTTTACTTTGGCATTCAGTTTTTCATTTTACACCCACATCAGCTGTTTTATTTCATACTTCTTGCTCTTCTTGTTCATTATAGTTAGTTTTGCTTCCTGCTCTTGACACACACCTATTTTGTGCGGAGTTGCTACCAAAATGACGGCACCTGAAGGGAGTAGATGAAGATGCCAGGAGACAAACAACCAGCTACAAATACCTTGGGAACCTGCAAGCAAATGACAACCATGAAGAAGCTGCGAGGAGGTCAGCCCCCGCAGGTACCTACAGAGCGAAGCCGTGCTCCCACGGGAGCGGACGCGCTTGTGGCCTGGTTTTGCAGGGATTTTGCATGTGGTGGTCGGGAAGAAACCAGTGGGGATAGAAACCGAAGAGACAACATCAGGGAGGTGGAAAAAATACCAAGGACTGAAAGAGGATCCGAGCTCGAGGGCAGCTGCCAGCAGGGACTGGCAAGCCGTGAGTTTATACTATATATGTACTGCTTGTTTTTGTTTGATGGTGTTCAGTTGTGTTTAGTATTAGGATGTAGGGTTTTGCTCCAAGTGTTACTTTCCTTATAAGTTCTTTGTGTTGTACTTATTTTGCTACTGTTTTGGGGATAATCATTTCTATTCTCTGGTTTTTCTTGCGTCTCGATGTCATGTTCTTCCGGTTTAGGTTTTAGTTTGAAGGTCTTGTTGGTTTGTAAAAGTTCGGACTTGACTTCCCTTCGTTGCGCCGGATCGTTCTTTAGTTTCCCTTCCAGTCCAGCTGCTTTGCTGCCAGTTGGCATCCAGTGTTTGCTTTTTCACCCGCGTCTAGTTGAGTTTATTTTTGGATTAGCTCCTCCAGCAGCACTTTTTATTTGAATTAAAGGCTTGTTTGCTGCTCCTTCTGTCTCCCCGTCTCCAGTGTTTGGGTCCTCTCCACATCTCCAGCTTAACATTTATAGACTTACTTTGCTGCCTGCCTCCTGTAAAAACCTGCATGTGTGTTTTCCTTTAAATTGCTCACAACACAAACACTCTAAGTTAAGGACCAACACGAACCATCAGGTTGTTACTATGGCACTTCAAAAAGATTTGCATTTTTTATGTTGATGTCTACAATTAGTTTTAGGCCCAAAGGCAGTATTCTTTTTGCCACATTTATAAAGTTGTGCATTGTAAATTTCAATGTTTATTTAAAATCAATAATCATTAACATGCAACTGAGAGAGAAAACAATCTCACAAGTAGTTGAAGTAAGTGCATCATACAAAATAATGGGGATAAAGTCCCCTATTCAAACATGAAATTCCTAAAGTACTTCAAACTGCTTATTCTGCTACTACTTTTGGATATGCCATTATCTATGTTTTATAAAAACTGTAAAGGAGGTTAGTGCAGGAATAGCTGAAGGATGCAGGTTACTGTTGTAACTGTGAGTGTATTTACAGGTTCAGCTGCACCGTCTCCATGTGCACGTGTCTGCATGTGTCTCATCAGCCTGGTGATTGTGGGGTAAAAATAGAGAGACGCACAAGTGGAAAGAAGTAAGAGATGTAAAAAAGAGAGAAAAGACTGCAGAGCTGCTGCGACAGACGAAGAGCACAGATGGACGAGTGGAGAGAGAGAGAGAGAGAGAGCAGTACTCACAGGTGTTCTGGAAGGTGTGGACCTGCATGTCGACCAGAGGAAACGACTGTCTGAAACTGTACGTCACCGAAGTCTTCTTCTTCTGGAAGATCTTCGTCACCTGGGGAGGAGGAAGAAGAGGAGAGTGACAGGAAGAACAGAAGTAAGAGGCAAAAGAGACTCATGGAAAAAAGTAGTTTCTCTCTTATTTCTGTTCATTTCAGGGTGAGACGTTCCTGGAATCATCTGCAGGGATGTTTCAGTCTCTTCAGACTGCTGACATTGTTCCCCTCTGCTTATTTTTGTCACATAATAAATTCATCATTTAGGTTCAAACATAGAAATTGGTGGACCATTATTGTACACTGGAACAAGTCACATGATTTCTGTTTTACTTGTGATAGTTGCTGTGAGAAGAGTGAGAAGGAAAAAGATTTTCCATTTATCTACATTTATTTGGAATGCCAGATAAATTTAAACATTTCAATTAATAAACTTTGTTTTTTTAACCGAAATCTAAGACACCTGCAACAGCTGCTGCACAAAACGTTTTGCAGCTTTCATCTTCGTATTTGTTTTATTTTAACGGCTGCATCATAACTTGAGTAAGTGTGATGTAATTGTGCAGATAAATGTAACGTTACCAAATGGCGAGGGCTCACTGATGCACCAGAAAAAAAAAAAATAAATAAAAAAAAGAAAAATAGAAAAAAATAGTCTGATGGCCCAGAAGAGGAGGAGTTTAGAAGAAAGTAGTGCCATTGATCATCACTTTTGACCAGAACAGTAATCTAGTAGAGAGTACTGTAATCCCTTTCTAATGTGGTGTATTTTTGACATTTCTGTGTGAAAGTGACATAATTCAAAGTGAGTACACCTCAGCAACTACAAGCTGTATTTAAATACAAACACAGGTGAGACCGCAGCACTGGAGTAAATCTATATGTTTTAATTCCTTTCAAATATAAAAAATATAATCCATTAATCTCTTTAATGCAAAGCGCCCTCCGGTGGTGAAGCTGTTCAGCTGCAGGAGTTTGAGCAAGGCCATATCTCAGGAATGTCACTGCTGTATAATCCTCACAGCCAACAGTTGATGAGCGCTCCATAAATCTATCACTTCAGGTGTTATCTAATCAGAACGAAGCAAAATCTGCACGTTTGCTCTGGCTCATTCGACTTTTGTGTACTGACACTGGAGTTGTGCACTGCAATATGATTTATGATGGTGAAACACCAAACGCAGTTTTTTGTTCTTTGCTGCTACCTCAGTGAGCTTCTGTCGCAGAGTGGTCAGTTTGCAATCTGTGGATTTTTAGCTTTTACTCAATAGCAGCATTTTGTTTGTGGAAGCAGCTGAATGGCGCTGCTGGTTTTCTGTGCTGCAGTCTTGTCATTCTGCAGGAATGTGTTCTTTTAACCTCTTGGTGTTGCAATTGTGTTTTGCTTTATTTGCATTATTAAAGCAGAGCTTTTCCCCATCAACGTGTGCTGCATGTGTTAACTGCGATTAAAACTGATCCAGGGAGACGGCTTTGGTCGTTACTGAAATGAGCTCCTTACATCTGTGTTCATAGTTCAGAGCGATTTTAGCAGCTCAACTGCACAAGTGTTTTCTCCCAGCAGCACTCTTTATGATGTGTGACCACATGCTGATTTGTGATGCTTTGTAAATCAGCGCCAAACGTTTTGAGAAGAAAGAGGAAACTGATTATTATCAATTTAAAAGTCAAGCTGCTCTTTTATCCGTTGGCAGTGGTTTTCAAGCTGAGTTCATCTTCATTATGTGTCACATATAGAAGAAGACACACTTGACTATTTTAATCATCCGAGTTAAAAAGACAACAAAAGTCAACTCTGAAACCAAAACAGGAAGATACAGTTAATCTGTAGTAGCAGGCTTTTACCCAGACATATGGCTGCTGAACATACCCATGGAAATCACTGCCACTGCATTGTATTGCTTTCTCTGGGCGTAGCAAGAAAAAGGAGGGGCCCCAAAACATATCCTTGAGGTGCCCCACAGAACGGAGGCAGCAGGTTATTTTGACTCTCCATAATTACCACTGTTTTGTAAATAATTAAATTACTTTTGAAAAACCTGAATGCATTGAGTGTCTTCACCGTCTAAACTACAGACGGGGTCCCAGGTTGTGACAGTATGAGGGGGTTTCGTTTAAGTGGAACAAGAACAAGCTCCTTAACGACACATTACCACCTATATACTGTTTCCATTTTGTAGAAACTACCTTGAAACAGCTGAAGCCAGTTCCGTCTCTCCTCTGAGAAAATGAATCACAGATCTTTTCACAGAAGAAACGGTTTCGTCAGAAGCAGTAGTGGTGGGACTCGTTACCACGGTAACCAACAAGTTCTGTACATGCTAAGGTCAGCGGTCAGACACGTGATGTGGCTCCACCTTGCAGTGGGCTGCGGAGGCGTTTTCTCATGTCACGTATTTCTGTGGGACCAGAACCATCTGCAACATCAGAGAGACGAGCAGACACACTGAGCGCTCCGATTACCATGAGCAGGTCGTTGAACAGGAAGACTTCTCTCTGATGGACGCCGCTCCTCTGAGCTCTGTTCGGATCAGGAACCTCAAACAGCTGACAGCAGCAGACCAACCTGCGATGAGGCAGCGACAGCACCTGCAACATACACGCCACTTACTTCTCTCCGTATCATCTAACATTGGGCCTAGGCTGTTTCAACTTGAGAATGTTCCTTAAATGCAGAAAAGTGTGCTGGTGGTGAAGGTTTTACTCAGGATTGCAGTTTATACAATCGTATTGTAAATCTTTAAGCTAATAATTGTTGTAAATATGGTTTAATCCGAATGTACAGATTTATTATGTGTATTTTTCACTCTACTGAATGTGTTTGTAGAAGCTCAGGACAACTGAGGGTCTTACAGGCTTCTTGCCGACCACCATCCTCTCCACTGCTTGGACCTGGGACACGTGGTCATCGTTGGTCCTCAGCTCCCACTTCTGGATCCTTCCATAGATCGCCACCAGCAGGTCTCTGGGGATGTCCTGTCCATTATCAACGCCTGACGGTAACACACAGTTAACAGCTCACTAAAAAGCAAAAACCCGAGGACAAATGCGTGCAGGACATATCTCCCACGAACCCGCGACCTCACTTCACCACAGTACGTGCAGCACATCTGCCTGCAGTTCCTCGTGCATCTGCATCCAGCTGTTCTAAGATTTCTACAGTTCTTTTCATGTAAATGCTGCAGCTGCTCTGCTGCTGGGATGCCTCCACATGATGATAAAAACTCATGTGATAAATGAAGAGAGACTGAAAACAAATAAAAAAACCTGTGCATCCTAGAGCTTTACTATCCCTGTTGCCAAGTTCTGTCTGAAAAAGTGCCTTTTCAGTCTGCTGTGAGGGTAATCTGATTGTTATGACTGATGACAACAGCCTGCAGCCCTGCTGCTCATTTTCAGCCAACTACTGACTACTGTCTTCAAAGTTTCCCGGAACAAATTCAATTCAGCTCAAACCAACTCATTCCAAGATCTAGAAACTGACCCCGCAGGTTCTTGATGAAGTCCTCAAGCTTCATCTTCCTCTCCGGTTTGACGTTGGGGCTGTACATGTCCGTGTTGAGGAGGATGATGGCGAAGGCCAGGATGAAGATGGTGTCTGGGTTCTGGAACTGCCGGATCAGAACCGGGTTGCAGACGCAGTATCTCTGACTGCAGATAGACAAAGAGAGGGAGTGTAGGAAATGCTGCAAACGTGCATAATTCAAATCCGGCAGTGCAGCCTAATACCTGAAGGCCTCCACCAGACGCTCCACCCGCTGAGCTTCACCCTGAACTTTGATCTGAGCCTGGAACTTTCTCAAAGCATCGTCCAAATCCATCCCAGAGAAGTCCATCTCATCCAGGACGCAGCTGCGCACAGAAACACAGATAAGGTTCATGGTCATGGACTTTTTTTTTTTACTTCTCTTCTTTTGCATCTATCAAGAGGACACTTTTGTCCTCTTGATAGATGCAACATCATTAGACCTGCACTAAACTAAATTTGCAGCATCAACTCCTTGTTCAGTGAAGGTTCACGATTCTGTAGGTTTCCTTCTTTACAACCGGCAGCCAAATGGAAACAACCAACATTTTGAAGGACTTTCATGCTTCCATTGTCACTTCCATTGTTTCGTTTGACAGCTCTCTTGTTAGGGCCGTGTCTCCTGTCAGTCAGCATAGGCTCTCTTATAACTGTAAGCTCATCCATCCACTCCTCCATCCATCCATTTTCTATAGCCAGTTATTCCTATTTAGGGTCACGGGGATCTGCTGGAGGCTGGTCCAGCACTCTCAGACAGGTCATCAGTCCATCGCAGGGTCAAATATATAGACAAACAACCACACACTCACTCCTTAATAGTCACCATTTAACTGGACATACACTTATTTGTACCTGGAGAAAAACCACACATGCAAACACGACAAAGACCAGGAAAAACCAGGAATCGTCTCCAGCCACCGTGAGGCCTACGGTGAACTCAGTTGATATTTTGACTTGTGGAATTATTTGGTTTGGAAATTTACATTACAAGGCACTTTATTTTGTTTCTTTCTGATATGAAGAAGTGGATTAATTAGAACTATTTTTATTTTACTGAAAGCCACTCTCTGTAGCAATACTACTTCTGACCACACGGGGGCAGCAACTACATAAAGTATCTAAACATTTCAGATATAAAACTAAACTGTTCAGTTGTTAAATTAAATAGTTTTGCGTCATATCTGCAATTTGTCTTGTTAAAAATGAAACAATTGTATTAATATTCACGAAGGTGGGTGTTTCTATGTTTTTTTGTTGTTCTTCTGGGTTAGGGTTAGGGTTAGGGCTGAACATCAGTAACTTGTGTTTCTTCTCACATGCTTCAGTTCAGCAGTCACACTTACCGTGGAGGAGAAACATCCTTCCATGTTGCATTTAAACCAGTTGTTTCACATAAGGAATATAGAGTTGCCACATAATTGGAGAAGCACTGAATCACAAATGAGAGGTTCAATCTCCTTTTAATCCTAATAAGCAAATTGGATTAGAATCTAATCTCAGATATCCGTTTCACAAATGTGCACATAGCTAGAGTTTATTGGGGTCTGAGATGTCATGTAACTGTTTACATCATGTTTCACTCTGGGCTAAACCGGTATCCTCGGCTTAAGCTGGCGACGAAGCAACTGGCACGCTAAGTTTGCACTGACGAGATGTGGTAAACGTAGACGATAATCTTTTATCTGTGAAATGTTTGCCGTCAGTGAAGAATGGAGCATTTGTGGAAAACCATCTGGAAGGTCATGTGTTGGATGTTTTCTTGTGAGATCCAGAGTTCATTTCTGAAAGGAAACATATTCCAACCAGTTTTTGAAAATCTCCTGAGTTCCTAATGAAAAGTCCGTCACGTTTTGATCAAAAAACCAGAGATCCAGCACAACTTCCTTGTGACTGAAGGGATATCATCTATCAATGAATGGCGGTTTTCGTTTATACGCCGCTGTATGACTTTGTGACTCATCATGACGTTGGAGTTTCTTGTTGTGTATTTTCAGACCAGAAAAGCTCCAAAAAAAGAGACAAGGTTGTTTTATATCAGGTTTTTGAGCCTGAAATCACTTCAGACACACTATGTCCTCTTAAGCACAGAAAAAATCTTCTTTTTGGTAACTTTGTTATCTGCTCTAAACTTCCTTCTGTTTGCCGGTTCCACTTGAAAAACATTCCCACATGTAGTCACCAACAGCTGGAAAACTGACCTGAAACAGAGTGACTCTGACTAACGCTGAAAAAGTAAAAAGTACATTTGCTCATCCAGTACCTGCTACCTGCAGATTCGGAAAACCAGCTCCTGAACATGGCCAACCTGAATTCCCAACACCTTTCAGATGTCCAACCATCTGACAGATGAATCAACAGAATCAATGAATCAATAGATGAATCTAAGGATAATAAAACTCTTCCAAAATGTTGGTTGCCTGCTGTAAGGACCAAGTCGAGTCTAAGGCCGTACATGAACCACGAGGTGATCGCTGGCATGGCTTTAACTCTTCCACTCATGAACACAATAACTGACCAGGTATGTGCAGGTGTGTCGTCAGAGCGGAAATGAACCTTTAAATACGAGTCAAGCGTATCTCATAACATAATATGAAAGGAAAAGTATTACATAACAGGACATCATCTGTCTTAATAGGGCCTTTATTCCAGTCCTGGCAAATATCCTCTGCTCTCTTCTCGCTTCTCTTTCTTTTTGATGAAGAACTGGACAATAAAAGTAGCTGTTGACATTTTGCGAGTGTTTTCGCTCACTTGAGGACGTCCTTGTTAAACTGCTGCCGACTGCCCAGGAACTCTCCGATCATCTGCCGGCTCAGGCCTTTCCTCTCCAGGATGAACCTGGCGATGCCCACCGGCGTGTCCGACACAAAGCCCCTCTCAATCAGGTACTGGATCCCCTTCTCCGGCTTCCTGTTGACCAGCACGAACAAGCATGAGTTGTGTTTTTTTTATTTTTTTTCATAAAGGTTTTTTTCTAAACAAATTTCCACCATGATGTTTCTGTTCCTGTTTGGTCACTTCCCCAGAGAAGTCTGCTCTGCGGCGAAGGTTCGTAGGTTAGACAGCGTCTTTGGATAATTATACCGGCATCTTAAATCTTTATCATTCAAATATTGTTTCCTTTTCAGTCCGTGGTCAGCCTTATCAACCTTACGGTTATACACAGAGGACACCAAGTGAAAAAGACTAAAAGTGATATTTTGTCACAGTTGTCCTGCAAACATGTCTTAGGTGTGCAACATTGAATTTGTGGTTTTATAGTTCTCTTCAGTTTCTGCATTGGGACAGGTCAGGACTGCAAGGACAGTCCGGCACCTGCTCCGTCTTCCTCCTTAGCTTTGTAATGTGCAGACTCTGCTTTTGCATTATCATCCTTGAAAAAAGAGGCAGTCTTGAAGGCAGCAGATGCTCCTCTAAAATCTGTGGACTTTTCTGCATTTGGGGGTTTACATGTCAATAGAGAGATAAAAACCAAAGTAAATGCAAGAATCTGTGCTTTTTTAATCATTTTTCTGCAGGCGCCCTCAGAAGAAGCTCCAGTCCCAACATGCAACATGGCGTGACATACCATTACAGTTTTGGTGACAGTAACGCACCAACCGTGCCAGTCCAGCCGGTAATCTTGCAGCGATGACGCGTGAACGATGCATGGACAACGCGTGGACGATGCATGGACAACGCGTGGACGATGCATGGACAACGCGTGGACGATGCATGGACACCGCGTGGACGATGCATGGACACCGCGTGGACGATGCATGGACACCGCGTGGACGGCAGCTGACGGCGTTGCCAGCTTTACCCTGCTAATAAACCACAGAGACTTTCTCATGTCGTGGGTTTATTGGGTGTTCCTTGTTCGGACACAAGAGCAGATACTTTCTAATTTCCCACCTCCATCAGGTCACTGCACCGTTCATCATCAGCCGGATCAATAAGTGCCTCCGGAAAGGTTATAACTGCCACCGACTTTGCATTAATTTTATTTTGATCAATATGTTGCGCTATATTCAAGAAGATGGAGAGTTGCCCTCTATTTAAGAAAATCTGATGGGATGGCCAATTTAATTTGGCAGAAAGGCAACCTTAAATGTTGAACATCCAGCCAGAATTCAGCTCCGGCTTTCGGCCACAAGACGAGCCTTGGGCGTCCACGCAGCCCTGATCTCAGAACCATGGACTCAGTCGGGGTTAGAAGTTGATTTTCTTTGCAATAGCATAAGTAAATAATTTGACTCAAATGACAGTTTATATTCATCATTTGAAGTCACGAGTACAAGATAAGGACTCTGAGTCTTTTGTGGATTATTTTACATTCAGTATGACTAGAGAGACAAAGTAATTCTTACTTGTTAAATAGGTTGAGTCCAATTCGGTACTGGCGCCGCTGTACCACGTCGTTGTTGAAGGCGGGGGAGTCCCAGCTGTGGCGGCTCTCTCTCTGATAGGTCTGCTTCCCCAGCGTGGCTCCTCCGATTGGCTCCCTCAGGCTGTCTCGCGACGAGGAGCCGGAGCTGCAGTTGTTGACAGTTGTGTCGTCGTTGGAGTTGGTGGTGGTGGAGTTGACGCTCTCATTGTCTCCATCCGAGCAGAGCAGGTGGTGATGGTGGAGGTGGGGATGGTGGGCGAGATGCTGCTGCTGTGCCTCCAGGTTTTGGAGCGCTGCAGAGGAGGAGGAGAGCGCAGAGGGTGGGAGCGCTGGTGGCAGTGGCGACAGAGGTGTGAGAGGAGGAACCGGAGAGGGCAGTGGCGAAGAAGGGGGTTCTGGGTAGGAGTGGGGGAGGTGATGGTGTTGGTGGTGTAGGTGGTGGTAGTGGTGCTGGGCAAAGTGGTGTACGTAAGGACCGCTGGTGTGTCCGTGGTGCATGTGCATGATATGAGGCTGGCTGTACTGCGGGTGGTGGTGGAGGATGGTGGGGAGGTGGGGGACCGGTGAAGGATGAGGGTGGCTGTGGGGGTGTTGGAGCGGGTGTGAGGGCAGGGTCCGGGCCGACGGCATCTGCAGAGGGACGTTAGCGGGACTGCGAGTCTGTCCCTGCGCCGTGGCGACAGAACGGCCGTTTGGTTTGTGTTTGATGGTTCCGTGCGGAGACTCAGCTTCGCTGCTCCCTCCTCCTCCTCGCTCATCCTCGCCACTTTCTCCTTCGCCTCCTCCTCTTCCCCTCTCTCCACCTCCTCGCTCGACTCCAGATGGCTCCTGTTCGTACACCACACGCCCGATAGAGCCTCGCTCCGACCTGCAGTGAAAAACAGCGATAAAGCATGAAAACGCACGTTCTGATATGATCAGGCGAAGAGCTCCAAGAACCCAAACCAATATTAACTGACATCATTTCTGTTTGGAAAACCACACGCCAAAGTCCAGTTTGAGTCCAGTTTTGTCAACTTGCATCAGTCTGTAAGTAACTTCCTCCTCCAAGAGAACTGTAACACCTCTATTTTATCCTCAACATCCCAACAACTTCCAAAGGCCAGAAACAAAACTTCAGAGCAGGTATCAAACCAACAACGAGGTTACACTGCATCTGAGCCTTTTATATCTTGTTGACGGTTGTTAACACTGCTGCGGTGGCAAAAATACCATTAAAAATACCAGACTTTATTAAATACACCTGCTCAACTGGTGATTTACGTGACTGAAGTGACCTTGGATGTGGCATGGGTGACGTTGCCAGACGGACTGGTTCAGTATTTCAGAAACTGCTGATTTATTGGGATTTTCACACCCAAACATCTACTGAGCTGTCAGAGAAACAGAGACAGTTGTCTAAGCGAAAAGGCCTTGTTGATGCCAGCAGAAAATGGCTCAAGGCAACAGTAAAATAGCAGCGAAATAACACCAAGGTCTCTGAAAACCCAACAAAGACATGTTGATGGAGGGGCTACAGTTCAAATGTGACCACAGTGTAGCCCATCTTCTGATGGCTCCCTGCAGCAGCACAAACACACCATCCCAGTCCCAGATCTCCGTCCAACAGTGCACCGTCTGTATGTGGTAGAAAAGGAATGTAAAGCCAAGAAATCTTCAGCAGCCGTGTGACGCTGTCACGTCCGTAAGGACGGGGATCTCTGAGGAATGAGGCCAGCAGCTTGTTGCATCTCTGCACCTCCCCAGAGGCTCAAAGCGGTCCTGTCTAATAATAGCAAGCTGGAGCCACTAAAAATGACCCGTGAATCCGTCTCTTAAATGAAGAACATGCTCAGCTTCGTCTTGGTGTAAACACACATGTAATCTGAGCTCCACATCATTTATACATAGTTATAGTTTCCACATCTTTCCTGCACCGCCCCCTAGTGTGTGGAAGCCAGAATCGCAGTTGTTCGAGTGCTGCAGCTGGACTGACCTGTCACTCATGTCCACTGAGCTGTCGCTGGGTGGTTCAATGGTCAGGACAGGGAGATGTCCCCCCCCTCCTCCTCCTCCCGCCCTGCCTCTGTACTCCCCACGACATTCTGTACAGGGGGTGCTGCTCCTGCGGCTGGCGTTGCTGCCTCCCTCTGTCTCTCTGCTGTCCTCCCTCCCGCCTGCACCGCCTCCCCCCCAGTACTCTATATCAGAGCTGGAGGCAGGACGGGAGAGGGGTGAGGAAGGGAGGCAGCCTTCATCCATGTAGAGGGTGACATCACTGAAGGAGGTAGCGGTGCTGTCCTCGTGCATGGCGGCGCCTCCTCTGCCACCTTCTACCCGGCCTCCGGGGCGTCGGGAGGATGCAGCGGCGTTGCGCCACCCACATCTGTAATCTTCATCCTCATCTTCCTCTTCCTCCTCCTCCTCTCCTTCTTCTTCCTCCTCTTCCTCTTCCTCATCTCCCTCCTCCTCGTCTTCATCGTCCTCTCCTTCTCCTCCGACATCCTGCGAGTCTTCCCGGCCGGATTGGCAGGTGAGGGAGTCGTCCATGGAGTCTGCCAGGGACTTGACCTGCAGTGGTGAGATCAACATTCAACCAGAGCATCCTGAGCTGACCTTGAGAAGGTTGGTTTCATGACTCCGAGACATCACCAGCAGCTGGTTTAATGCTGGCGCAGTGATTTAGGAACCCTTTACTTTTGGACTTTTAATTTGAAATATTTTTATAAAGTCCGATGAGGAAAGGATGGAGATGGAGATGATGAAAGCCGTCTGCCACAGATTTGTTGTTTTCTGAGGCTTTCTACTTTATTTTGATTGTCAATGTGCACGAGTTCCCTCTAGCTGTGCATGTGTGGATCTTTGTGATGAAAAATAAAGTCATCAGTTGATCTACGCCCCTTAATTACTGCGTCAGAATTCAGGAATAAGATTTTATGATTAACTCTGCAACAACGTGTGAGTTTTTCAACGACAGCCGTGATGACGCGCTCATTCTCAAAGGTCTTTGCCTGATTGCAGATGTTAATTGTCTTTTGGAGCTATGCTCTGGGGCTCCTCAGAGATTATTTCAGGACCCTGCTCTATTCATAATTAACAGCTGCAAAGTCAGTCTCACAGCAAACAAAAGACACGTTTAGATAAACTAAAAACTGCAGCTCTTTGTCCTTATTTGGGTCTCGACATATTGCTGCATAGATGGAGGAGCGTCTGCTTCAGCTGACCACTAGCCCCCTTCTCCGCGTGCAGTGTTTTATCCTTTTCATTGCTGAAAACAGATGCTGAAAAAAGAAAAAAAAACCAAGGTGTGTTTACCTGCTTTGAGAAAGAGTCGTCTACGTCTCCTGTGTCCTCTGAACCCTGGCGACCCACCGGTCCCTGGCCTTGTGGCAGACGCTCATCAAACGAGTACTGCACCCACAGAGAAGATGGTCAGAGTCGCAGCAGAACCCGTGAACGCTCATCTGAGCACAGTTGTTCTTGGACTGGGAGCTCTGTTGCTCTCTAGAGTACAGCACCGTTTTGTTCAGGTACCTGCATCCTCATGTTGGACAGGATGATGCGGCGGGTCATTCTGCTCTCTGAGGCAGAGCTGCGAAGCCTCTCGAAGTTCTTCTTCATGCGGTACCGTCTGAAGGCGGTCTGGATGGTCCTCGCTGCTCGCCGGGACACAAACTGTCCCCCGTATTTCCTCTCCAACATCTCCACCTACCAAATTGATGTGTAGTCTGAGATGAAGAGGTCAAGTGTTTTAAATGTTCCACCCTTGGACAGACTGCGCTCTTGTACCTTCTTGTCCTGGAGGTCTGTAGAGAGCTCATAGCTGTCAGATAGCGCCTTGCAGCGTTTGCTCTCCTCCTCCTCTTGCTTGCGGAGCGCCAGGCTGGCCGGCTGGTGTCTGCTGCGCTGAGCCCAGGCGAGGCTAGCCGGGCTGGGGGGAGAAATGGGGGAGCTGCCCTGGAGGTGGAGAAGGAGACAAGGCATCGAATCATTACTAGCTGGCTGAGTATTCATGCTCCTTCTGATTGACTTCAGTTTAAGTATAAAAGCAGTAAATAGATAAATAAAAACTCATGTGCTCTATTACCTCAGGGACAGATTGCATCCACTGTCTAGTCCTCCGTGAACTTAACAAACGTCTGTGTTTGTTGGTTGTATCTTCGGTTTCTTGTACCGTCTCATGCTTTTATATCGTCATTACCACTGCTGCGATCCAAATGTCCCATGAGGGACAATTCGAGTGTGAGCAGAACTTTACGATCCATTTGCGCCGGTTTCAAACGCTGTCACGCCTCGTCTGTTTTTGTGACGCTGGACACTGATCTACAAAGCTTTGAACTCACACCACAATGTGCCTTTATTTCACTCCAAAAACACTTTTCTTTCTTACGCTGCAAATCGTTCAGATTTTTCTGAGAATTAAAGTGTTACATCTGGAAATATGAGATTATTGATTTTGCTTTAAATATAATTAATTCATTGAATACAAGATGTACTCTTAAACGCATCATTAATGTCTTTTATGCCTCAATTATCCAAGAAATTCAACGTAGTCAGTAAAACAAGCAGAAATACCACAGTTTTTATCTTTCTTTGTCTCTAATTTTGTTGATTTTGTTTCAAGTAACCACATAAACATAAACAACTAGTTTTCAACACTTGAACAGGTGCCAGATTGAAACAGGTAATAAAATTCCTGATAGAAAAAACTTTTTAATTAATTTCACTCACACTGACAGAGTTTTAGTTTATTTCCTGTATTTGAGCTTTTTTTGCAGTGTATTTTTCAGACATACCTGTGCGAGTATGTGAAGAAACAGATTCTTCCACCGTGTAAATTAGTTGGAAATCTCAGAAGACAAATCTGGATTTCCTGAACTGACCAGACAAGCCGGCTGCCGCCAGACTCTCTGCACTTCTTCATGTTTATTAATTTGGTTTATCTGTGCATGTTTCCTGCTGTATTAATGGTCATCGTTCACATTTTCACCTGTGTTGTGTCCAAGTCAGAAGAATGTAACATTTCCAAACTGTGAGGACACGCCGATCTTCACCTGGAGGAATAACACCTGTTCATGCCTATCCTGGGGTGGACAGCAGGCTGCTGTTATTAAGTCCTAAAGGGTTTTTTAAATGAATGTTATTTCATTTCATTCAAGGTTTAAATGAAATAATGACTTCCTCACTGTGTGTTTAATTGTGAATCAGCTTATTTGAATGTTGTTCACAGGTAAGTCTGATGGCACTGCTGGAGGGGTTTAATGATCGTAGACCTACTGATAAAAGCACTAAGTGACAAGAAACCAGCTGGGGCTGAGTTGCTGGAAAATTACAGGCTTGTTATCACTGAACAGTTTGATTGTTTATGACCTGTTGTGTGTTTTTAGAGTCCGTACCTGTGTGTGTACGTGGGAGACTCCCAGGGGCCCGCTGGTGGAGGCGGGACTGTAGGGGTCACAGGGGCTGGAGAGGGGGCTGTTGGTATAGCGATGGAAGGGAGGCGGATGGCCGAAGGACGAATCAGAAAAAGCGAGTGCCTCTGGACACCGAGAGTCGCCCTCCACACTAAAGAGACAGACACAGAGAGAGCGTCAACCATCTGATGACGTCCAAGAAAATGAATCAACGTGTCAAAGTACAAAACAATCCGGACTAAACGGATCTGTGCCGGGTAAAGGGAACAAACGTAGACCAAACTGGGTTCAAATGGACCAAAGAAACTTAACCACTGTGTCAAGAAAGACTGTTAAAACTAGACTTAATCTGCTCAAACCCGGAGTGTACTGACCTAACCCAGAACCCAGGATCCAGAACCCAGGACCCAGAACCCAGGACCCAGAACCCAGGACCCAGGATCCAGAACCCAGAACCCAGAACCCAGGACCCAGGACCCAGAACCCAGGACCCAGGACCCAGGACCCAGGACCCAGAACCCAGGACCCAGAACCCAGGACCCAGGACCCAGAACCCAGGACCCAGGACCCAGAACCCAGGACCCAGGACCCAGAACCCAGGACCCAGGACCCAGAACCCAGGACCCAGGACCCAGGACCCAGAACCCAGAACCCAGAACCCAGGACCCAGGACCCAGAACCCAGGACCCAGAACCCAGGACCCAGGACCCAGAACCCAGGACCCAGGACCCAGAACCCAGGACCCAGGACCCAGAACCCAGGACCCAGAACCCAGAACCCAGGACCCAGGACCCAGGACCCAGAACCCAGAACCCAGGACCCAGGACCCAGGACCCAGGACCCAGGACCCAGGACCCAGAACCCAGGAACCAGGACCCAGGACCCAGAACCCAAGACCCAGAACCCAGAACCCAGGACCCAGAACCCAGGACCCAAAACCCAGGACCCAGGACCCAGGACCCAGAACCCAGGACCCAGGACCCAGGACCCAAAACCCAGGACCCAGGACCCAGAACCCAGGACCCAGAACCCAGAACCCAAGACCCAGGACCCAGGACCCAGAACCCAGGACCCAGGACCCAGGACCCAAGACCCAGAACCCAGGACCCAGAACCCAGGACCCAGGACCCAGAACCCAGGACCCAGAACCCAGGACCCAGGACCCAGAACCCAGAACCCAAGACCCAGGACCCAGAACCCAGGACCCAGAACCCAGGACCCAGAACCCAGGACCCAGGACCCAGAACCCAGAACTCAGGACCCAGGACCCAGAACCCAGGACCCAGGACCCAGGACCCAGAACCCAAGACCCAGGACCCAGGACCCAGAACCCAGGACCCAGAACCCAGGACCCAGGACCCAGAACCCAGAACCCAGAACCCAAGACCCAGGACCCAGGACCCAGGACCCAGAACCCAAGACCCAGGACCCAGAACCCAGGACCCAGAACCCAGGACCCAGGACCCAGGACCCAGGACCCAGAACCCAGGACCCAGAACTCAGAACCCAAGACCCAGGACCCAAGACCCAGGACCCAGGACCCAGAACCCAGAACCCAAGACCCAGGACCCAGGACCCAGAACCCAGGACCCAGAACCCAGGACCCAGAACCCAGAACCCAAGACCCAGGACCCAGGACCCAGAACCCAGGACCCAGAACCCAGAACCCAGGACCCAGGACCCAGAACCCAGGACCCAGGACCCAGGACCCAGAACCCAGGACCCAGGACCCAGGACCCAAAACCCAGGACCCAGGACCCAGAACCCAGGACCCAGAACCCAGAACCCAAGACCCAGGACCCAGGACCCAGAACCCAGGACCCAGGACCCAGAACCCAGGACCCAGAACCCAGGACCCAGGACCCAGAACCCAGAACCCAGGACCCAGGACCCAGGACCCAGAACCCAGGACCCAGAACCCAGGACCCAGGACCCAGAACCCAGGACCCAGAACCCAGGACCCAGAACCCAGGACCCAGGACCCAGGACCCAGAACCCAGGACCCAGGACCCAGTCCAAACGACCCAAACATAAAAACTGGATGAAACCGGGCGGGATGACAACTGACTAACCTGAATCAAACTAGGTGAAGTAAAACCTGGTCTGATTAAGACTCATCCCAGTCAGTGGACTAGCTGACACGAATCAGCTGACAGAAAAACGGCAGCTGATAGATGATCAGCTGACGTATTGATGAAGCAAAGAGCAGCTGAGAGAGAAGAGAAATGTGAGACCTTCCTTCATCACGCAAGTTTCATCATCAAAGAGGCTCTCAGTGTTAATCGAAAACGCCCGCGAGCTCACAGGGAGGCGGGCATGGGCACTGCCAAGCCAGCGCACGCACACGCGCGCACATGCGCGGTCACATGGGGGTGACTCATAGCAACAGCAGTGTGTGTCAGTGTGCGATCCGTGTGTGGGTGTGCAGTGTGTCGTGTATGTGAGAGGCGCAGCATGAGTGTGTGGGAGACGGCGTGTGCGTCCAGGTGCGCAGCTATCTATGCGAGGACCGATCAAAGTTCTCGACCTTGCAGGTGAGAACAGTTTTTGAAAGTGAAGCTGTTCTCGGTGACGTCAGAGCAGAGCAGAAGGTTAAAATCTCAAATGCTTTTGTTGTGTTTCTAGTGTGTTCGGCGATTGGGGAATCAACGACTTCACTGAACAGCTTTCAGTTTACCAGAAACCCCTCAAGTTTTAAAAACTTTTTCAAAACAAATCCTTGGACCTGAATGGGCTGAAGCACAGATGCATGTTGAGGGTCAGTGCCGCCGGTTTGTGCAGCTTGTCCAGGAGACCATCAGCCAATAAAATCATCACAACTAGTTTAGCTTGTAAAACTGGCCAGACTTGTTTACGTGATTCTGGGAGATGAATTTCATTAAATATCTGCGTCTTTAATTCACAAATGTCTTTTGTAGAGTCTTATGTGGAATATAATATTGTGCAGCTTAAGATTTCTAGAAACGTCCCAGATGTGTAGCAGACGGTGGTCAGGAAGGACGACCACAGCAGTGACGCGAGCTCACGTTAATGATGACATTCCTGCAACAGCGCCCCCTTCTGCAGTCGACCAGGAGAAATGTTTCTGTTTGCTGTCCTCCTGAACCCTGAAAAGGAGCTTCCATCCATGTCAGTCGTGGTCTAAACAACAGCGATGGAGAGTGCACTCAGAAACCCCAGCGACGCTACAGACTGGAGGAAGGCCACTCTCCGTAATTACCAGCTGTCTTTTATTGTCCAGCTCCTCTCATCCTCGTCAATCTTCTTTTCTGCTCCCTCTCTCTTTTTGCTTTCCTGACTTTTTCTCCCATTTCCCTCCGTCCCTCTCAGCTGAATCTGAGCCAGCTGCAGGGTTGAACTGAGGTGAGGTATGTTTGATTTATGCCCCGGCCGTGCACTGAGCTCCCCGCTGCAGCTTCCTCTGGCAGACCGCTGCACACCGAGGTCACACAGTAAACTTCAGGTGACCTTCACTTCACTTAGAAAACTATCACATCTCTGCCAGAATCAGCTTTTTTCACAGCTGCTCTATACTCATTTGTCATAAACATGTAATGATGTAATGTAATAAATATCGGTGTGTGTTTGTGCATGAGAGGACTGTGTTGGGCCGTAACGGGTTGACTGTCGTGGTCGTATTTCACTTCTGCTGAGGAGCACCTAAATGTTTCATTATAAAGTGTGTCAATATTTCCTATTTTCTGTCACATTAATCATAAATATTCAAGAGCTGAGATAAACTGCCTGAGAGGCTCGTTGCAGCTGCTCTGCTAACATCTGCCTGACAGGATAATCAAGTGAACCATTTAACAGTATAAAGGGTTAATTTTAACTCAACATCAATGATCCATTAATGAAATCACAGCCGCTGCCCGAGGCTGCGATCAGGGCCGCCGACACGCAGGGAAACCGCAGTAAAACAAGCTCCGCCTCCACCGAAGGTGTTCTCCAGCAGACGCTGACGTTGGTCTAAAAGCACATTTCTGTTTTTAGAGAAAAGTGTTCAGAACTTTATGACACACACAAAACACAAAAACACAGAAACCATCTCTCCAGCTGTTGAGCACCAGGATGGATCCAACATGGGCTGAAAACCCATAATCCTTCAAACGCCCCTCCACCAACGCCCCTCCACCAACGGCCCTCCACAAACGCCCCTCCACAAACGCCCCTCCACAAACGCCCCTCCACAAACGCCCCTCCACAAACGCCCCTCCACAAACACCCCCCCACAAACGCCCCTCCACAAACGCCCCTCCACCAACGGCCCTCCACAAACGCCCCTCCACCAACGGCCCTCCACAAACGCCCCTCCACAAACGCCCCTCCACAAACGCCCCTCCACAAACGCCCTCCACCAACGGCCCTCCACAAACGGCCCTCCACCAACGGCCCTCCACAAACGCCCCTCCACAAACGCCCTCCACCAACGGCCCTCCACAAACGGCCCTCCACAAACGCCCCCCCACAAACGCCCCTCCACAAACGGCCCTCCACAAACGCCCCTCCACAAACGCCCCCCCACAAACGCCCCTCCACAAACGCCCCTCCACAAACGCCCCTCCACAGCAGCGGGATGAGTCTCAACACACATCTGAATCCAGAAAGCCAACAGGTAAAAGATAAAACTTTTGATTGAATTCTGAATTGAATTGCAAAACTGCGATTTTCATTTCCATTTGAAATGACACTTTTCAGCATGCTGTAATGTTTAATCGCCCACTGAAGACGAGGGCTTATGAACATGGCCGTGAATCTGCAGAAATGCTTCACTTTGGCTCTTGAAAGGACGACGACATGATGAAAAGACCTCATTTGTGCAGCAGCACATTAAACCAAGTGATGACGGACCAGAGGCCGTCTGTCTCTGCGTTTGCAACTTACACCATCACAAAACCAAAAATCTCCTAGAAGTACTCTTTGGGCCTTCGTCAGTTCAATATAATCAACTATTAACGACGTCGGTGGTTGAGTTTCCTGCATAAACAAGCAAGCAACTACAAGCACACTTACTTATTGTAAATGAAATCGTTCCTTGGCTGCCATCACATGTAATGCATTATATATATTACACAATAATATATCATATTTAATAGCAAATAATATATTACACTTAAGTGTAATAATAAGACATGTTTAATACTGCAACAATAACCTCACTCCTGAAGCAACAAATATTCATCTATCTTCTGCAGAAGCTCATAAAACGGTATTTAGGATCTTGACACAGAGAAGTACAGCAGGAGTCTCTACGAATAAGAAACAAAAAGAAGCACTGCTCCTGTTTGTTTTAACCCCTATATGCTAAACAACTAAGCAGGCAGGCTGCACAAATGAAATCTTCTTTTAAATATGTAACAAATGCATCATCTTTAAAATGTCTTTTTAGAGATCATCTTCTCACAGACCTAAATCTTCTGTGTGCAGTTTGTTTTCTTCACTTTTAATTCAAAATAACAGTCTTGACCTTACTTTGTTTTGCTCTTCAGATTCTGTCTTAATCTTTGAAAGTAACGAACAGAGAAGGATAAAAGAGCAGGCTGCGTGAACCTGACAGGAAGTGACTCCAGACTGGACATGAATCAGAGTCATGACAGACAGGAAGTGTGACGGCCACACGGGGCTGCGTCCAGTCTGACACCCGTCGTGGCGGGTGAGGAGGAGGGCGAGCAGATGATTCACAGACCCGACTCGTCTCTGTCTTACTCTGTCTCACACACAAATGAAATGAGTTGATAAAAACCACAAATCTGGGGTTTATACTGTCTGCAAAGAAATGAAAACCAAAGCATCCTGAATCCTTTTTCAGTTTTCTTTATGGTGCCAACTTTTTCTGATTTCAGGACTGGAAGGAAGGAAATGAAGGTTGGAGTTGATTAATAAGATAATCTGACGTCTGAGACGGCAACAGCCAATCAGAACAGAGAGCGAACCCCAGCGGTCCAATTTAACACAGACCAAACACCACGTCTGATAGGTTTAGATGTCAACGTCTCCCTGCGGGCCTCTGTAGCCTCCAGCTATTACACGGCAGGCTGCTGTGGTTTATAATGCAGACTGAGCGAGAGGCGGTAAGTCTGATCTATAAACCTCAGAACACAGAGCCGCATGGGAACAAACACACACACACACACACACACACCTGTACCTCTGTCGAAGTCACTCAAAGAGCAGACCGGTGTGTGTTAGTCATTGGTAATTAATAATGTTCCATGATTAACCGTTGAGCTCAGTAATTACATGCACACATCAGGACAACACCTGCCCACTCATGTTGTGGCTGCATAAATCTATGCTGTTTAATTAGTATAAAAAACCACACACTTGCAAACAAAATGCACGCACAAGCGCAGACTGTCCAAGCGAGAAAAGTAATCCTGATGAGGAAGCGTAACGTCTCCATGAGCAGAAGTGCGAGGACAGAGCGATGAAGAGCATTAATTCAACGCCCTTCAAGCACGCTGCACCGAATCTGAGCACACACCCGCTTTTTAGTTTGACCTTTGTGTCTCGGGGTGCAGGATGTCTTTTTCTGATTAAAAATAGTATCTGAACCTTGTCTGGCCTTGAGATGAGACAAATACAATTTCATAAGTGGAACAACGAAAACAAAAACGACGTTAAAGTACAGAACTAGTGTTTGAAAATTGAAAGTACCTGCCACTGTTTCACATGGGATTAAAAAGGCTAAATAGCAATCAAGTATTGATCATTAAAGGACCAGTTGATTGTCAACAAGTGTAAACATTTAATTTGTTGGTCTAGACTACAGATTCATTGTTACCATACATAATACCATAGAGGAAAGACATCAGCAACAATCTTTCTGAAACAACTGTTGGTGCCCATCAATCTGGGAGGGGTTAAAAAGACACTTTCTGAACTATTTGGAGTTCATTATTCTACAGTAAGAAAGATAATTCACAAATGGAAAACATTTGAGACAGTTGCTAATATTCAAAAACAGACATCCCAGCAAGTTCACCCGAGGTCACCGGAGGCTAGACCAATCAAGCTACATTTCAAACTCTACATGCCTCAGCTGGCATGTTAAATGTTAAACAATCCACAAATCCTCTGGAAAGATGTTCTTTGGACTTTAGACGGATTCAAACAAAGTTTGGCCATAGAGACAGGAAAACACAGCGTATCAGCGCAAACGTTTCCTATCTGTCAAACACGGTGGTGGAGACGTGCAAACACTCCTCCTTTAACTAAAATACTCCAAAATCAAATGTAGGGTGACCTGTGTGACAGCCAAAGCTCACCTAAAAACTGGAAAACGCCTGCAAACACCTGCAAACAACATCCGAATCCCTGAAAAGTCAAAGAATCCGGGTGCAGCAATGGTCCAGTCGCGGTCCGAACCACAGTGACCCGTCAAGGACAGTCACTGAGGTTTTTCTTCCAAACATGAACACCAGTTGCTGAGGGGACAGGACTTTCCGTTGGAGGACCTATGGGGATATGTTACCGATTAAAAGGTTTGTTCTGTCCAGACGACTGCTCCAGGGATGAACAGTGGTGGCTGACAGTCGTCCAAAACGCCGTCTGAAGCGTCATCACGCGTATGACTCACAGTGGATGGAGGGCTTTTCTGAGGCCATATTGTCCAAGGGATTGGAACCGGCGACCTCCCTGCTCCTCTGCCCCGTAGGCTCGCAGCGCTCTACATTAGCACACAACAGGGACTCGGAGAAATGTGTTAGTGAGGCGTAGCTCATCCAAGCCTCGCTTTACCAGAGAGAGAGTGTAAATGTTTTTGTTTCTTTATTGATGAGTTGGTGTGTGCGTCTCCGAGTGTGTGTGTGGCACCAAATGGCACGAAACCCCGAGGCATCGATCTGTTACTCACAAGTACATGTGTGTCCCCACCTCTCCCTTGTTCATCTCGTGTTTTGCCTCATTCTCCCCACAGATGGTCTTCTCATTATTATTATTATCGTATTTTGTTAATAGTGATAAATAAGACGTAACATTTCTAGATCATTAAACCTGACAAACATTTGGCGTCAGCTGCTCGGCGTGTCTCTGCAGAGGGAACCGGGTCGACCCAACACTGTCTCCTCTCCTGCCGACTTCATTTATTAGCTGTCTGGTGGTTCCTCTGCTGCTCTCTCTCAGCCTGTTTCAGCCGACTCTCTCGCCAGAAGCGCTTCACACACAAACAGAGCCGTGATTTTAATGGTGGTGACTGATTCTGGCTCCAGAACAACTCCCGCAGATTCTGAATTCGGTCCGTTTCATGCCCTCCCTGTCTCCACACGAGCAGCTGCAGCACCAACCACCGCTGGATGCCGACTTCTCGACCGCCAACCCACCTGTCTGCTCGCCGCTGTTTCACACTTTCAGATTCAGCTTGAATCTGATAGCCCTCTTTAATCACCTTGCTTATCTCCACTCCCATCAGCTCCTGATCGCCCCGTCAGCTCTGGCTGGTCAGATGAGGCTGGGCAGCAGGATGTCGCAGCATAACACTCATGTCTAAAAATTAATATGGCTGAAATGAATGGAGCGGAGACCAAGAATCTGACTGGCAACATAACTGATTCTCTCTTCTCGTTGCCCGCGGGGTCGAGTGGTGGCATTAATGAGAGCAGACAGATCGCTCTGATTGGTTAGATCAGATATGGCAGCGATGTGATTGGGTGAAAAGGCTGAGAGATGACAGTTAGTGCATGAATCAGCCTCATCTTTGCGTATATGTGAGCAGTGAAAAGACAGTAGACCGCAGTTACTGAAAAAAACAAAAAAAAAACATGTGGTCCTCACCAGGTCTTAAAATCAGGTCAATACAACCTGAGATAAACCACAACAAAATACATATTACAGTCTATCATGACTTATTTAACAAAAACAAGGGAAAATAACCAAGGCCTTAGACGCCACTAATCAAAAACACTCTTTTAACTGATCATCAGAGAGAGTGAGCACCTATAGAAACATCTTCAAAGTCGGGGGTTAAAATCAGAGAACGCTGATGTCTTTCCTCTTTGGCACTGTGCCAAACAGTTTCTAAACGACTTTAAAGTGGAGGAACTGCATCTCAGACTACAAGCTTTAATTAACGTTTACTTTCTGAAGTTCATCGTTCAAGTGCGGCTTATTTGGAGGTTTGACAATAAAAAAGCCTCGTATGGCTGCAATCTTTGGTTCAGACGTCGGTGGTTATGGCATCCACTCTTACCTTGTTAGCACTGGGCTTCTCTGCTCCACCTTTTACGCCACAAACATCAAACGAACAGACAAACCAACTGGATTTGGTTGATTTGAGTCGACAACCCCTTTATGTGAACGTTTTGAAGACTCAAATCAGAGGCCATTCGTCCTTCAAATCTGAAAGTGTTCAAGAGAACAACGACCAGAAGTGGCCAAGCATCAACTCAGCTGAAACGCTGCTGAACCAAAGTGGCCAAGAATCAACCCATCTGAAACGCTGCAGAACCACGATGGCCAAGCGTCAACCCATCTGAAACGCTGCAGAACCACGATGGCCAAGCGTCAACCCATCTGAAACGCTGCTGGACTACGGTGGCCAAGCGTCAACCCATCTGAAACGCTGCTAAACCACGAGGGCCAAGCGTCAACCCATCTGAAACGCTGCTGCACTACGGTGGCCAAGCGTCAACCCATCTGAAACGCTGCTGAACCACGGTGGCCAAGAGTCAACCCATCTGAAACACTGCTGAACCACGATGGCCAAGCGTCAACCCATCTGAAACGCTGCTGCACTATGTTGGCCAAGAGTCAACCCATCTGAAACGCTGCTGCACTACGGTGGCCAAGCGTCAACCCATCTGAAACGCTGCTGAACCACGGTGGCCAAGAGTCAACCCATCTGAAACGCTGCTGAACCACGGTGGCCAAGCGTCAACCCATCTGAAACACTGCTGAACCACGATGGCCAAGCGTCAACCCATCTGAAACGCTGCTGCACTATGTTGGCCAAGAGTCAACCCAGCTGAAACGCTGCTGCACTACGGTGGCCAAGAGTCAACCCATCTGAAACGCTGCTGAACCAAAGTGGCCAAGAATCAACCCATCTGAAACACTGCTGAACCACGATGGCCAAGCGTCAACCCATCTGAAACACTGCTGAACCACGATGGCCAAGAGTCAACCCAGCTGAAACGCTGCTGCACTATGTTGGCCAAGAGTCAACCCATCTGAAACGCTGCTGCACTACGGTGGCCAAGAGTCAACCCATCTGAAACGCTGCTGCACTATGGTGGCCAAGAGTCAACCCAGCTGAAACGCTTCTGTTAGACCTTTTACAGCTTCACTAATGTTTGTATTTTGTTTTGCTGCTTCAGTGTTTCTCTAATGTTTATTCATATAGATGGCCAGTCTATCCAGTAATTAGTGAGAAGCAGCAAAACTCAGTCTAACTGGAGGCAAAAATGGGGATCAGTGTTGAGACGGTCTCTTCTCCAGACCTGAGAAGTGCCAAGTGTCCTTGGATAAAATTCCCACTCTTCTCCCAGTCAGTTCATCAGATGTGACTGTACAATATAATATAATAAATTCACTTTTTCTTTTTTGTTTTGGGACATCACAGTCTTTCAGCATCTCTCAAAGCCCCAGATCTGTTACAGTGTCGTGTTTAAAGCTCAGCTGTACATCTAAAGGACACATTTGGGTTGTGGAGCGGCACCACCGGGTTTGTAGGTGTTTGTAGGTGTTTAGATCCCGAAGAAAGGATAAGACAACCCTTTCAGGAGTATTAAAATGGTTTTAAAAAAAAATGCATACTACTTATACTGGGATCAATTTCTTTCTACTAAAACCTAATGCTAATAAAGTAAAATATGGGTTATATTTCCATGCATTTCCATGCATTTTAGATCTCAATGTCATTAATATAAATGACCTTTAAGATGGAAACTTGTTTCCAATTTAGATACTAATTTATATAAATAGTGTTGTTGTTGCTGTTGTTCCCCTTTCTTTAGTTATGTTCAACAAAACCATACTATGATATATAGAAATAAACCTTTTTCAGTTTTTGCATTGTTTATTTACTGTCAGTGGACAATTTTAGCTGCAAACCAGAAGGTCAATAGTTCCATAGTCTGGTTTATATATCACAAGTCTTATTGTCATCAGAGGTTTCAGCTACAATATCAGATATGAACATTCACATTCTGAACGAGACATGAACTAATCACCTCCCAGTGTAATGTCTTCAGGGAGCAGCCTGTTGGAGTTTGCAGCAGCTAATCCAGGTCTCTGCCCTTCCACTGACCTTTAACAGTCCATCCACCAGGCCGTCACGGCTCCAGCTTCGTCTAATACAGTCCGCATACAGAATAAACAGACGGCGTGTGGAAGTGATGTATCGCCTGAATAGCGATCATATCCAACAGTCTTTTCCTAAACCTTTTTCCTGGACGTTGCTGGTAGATGTTACGATATCAAATCCCTCGAGTTAACATTTTAATTCATCAAATTCTCGCTGCTGCCACTTTGATACTTTTGGGCCATTTGACTCATTAGATGAACAATGGTTCGACCGAACCCTCAGATGAGGCCACTAAAGTGAGCTGCAGCAGCCGGACGTAGGTCACAGGCGGGAGGCGTGAGTGGTCTCCTTCTTGTTTTCAGTTCAGCTCAGGCTCACATGTATCAGCGGTTAGTATTTATGAGACGTTCACATATCTGTAGGGTGTGTTTGTGTTTGTGTATTCAAACCTTCTACACCTAACCATGAATTTTTATCTCCTAATCATGACCCATTGAGATGACATCACAGGATGTTCAGGAACATTAAGGAACATACGCCGCTCAAAAAAATTAACGGAACACTTTGAAAACATATCAGAGCTACACAGAAAAAACCCCACAATGCCACATCATTTGATAGAAATGAAAACGATCAAAGTACAGAGGACTGAATTCAAACACACCCAAAAGTTAAAGTGAAATTATGATGTGACAGGCTGGTCCTTTTGATGCAGCAACTTTAAAAGGTACTCGGTAGTTTTTCTGGTCCATGTTTGTACTTGTGCGTGACAATGTCAGCGCATGCTCTTCATGACAGGATGGATGATGTTCTGGGGTGTCTCCTCACATATCTGAACTAGGCGCAAACCTGTCCCAGACGTTTTCTGCTGGATTTAGGTCAGACAGGCGCAGGGACCCGTCAATGGTGTCAGTCATCCTCCAGGAACTGTCTGCATGCTCTCGCCACATGAGTTCTGGCATTCTCGCGCACCAGGAGGAACCTGGGACCCACCGGACCAGCGCGGGGTCTGACAAAAGGTCCAAGGATTTCAACCCGATTCCAAATAGGCGTCAGGTGCTGTTGTCTAGCCTTCCATGACTGTGCGTCGCTTCTAGGATATCCCTCCCAAAACATTTCCTGATCCACCAGCCGGCCACGCTGAATGATCTCACAGGCTTCTCCAGACAGTTTCACATCATGTGCTCAGAATGACCTCGCTCTCCTCTGTGAGCAGTGGCGCACCTGCCAGTTTTGGAGTTTTATGGAACATGCCAGTTGGTGCTGATCAGTGTTTTTACTTATGGTTTTATTGTTTGTTTTTTTTTAATGTGTAATATAGATGAGACACAAGCAGCACCGCTGCCTTACATGGTCAAAAGAAGTCAGCAAAACGTAGTTTTTTTTACTACCAAACCTGAGAAACAAGTGTGTGAGCAGTCAGACCTGTTCGGAACAGGGAGAGGACCTCTCCGAGACTAATCCTGGTCTCAATGGAAGCAACGGATGAAGCTCCAAAACACACTCCACTCCAAAACTGGGTCTAAAACAGAATCAGATCAACATACCAACAGACGGTCCGTTCTTTAAGTTTTGTTGCTACAGATTTCATCGGAGATGGAGAGTATTGACTAGATTATTCCTATCAGGAATGACCTGCCAGAAGAAGGCTGTCAGATCGTGTCTCTGAAGGAAAGATCATCCTCTAGACTACTTCTCAGGAAGTGAGATTTACACAGAAATGGACTAAGACACACCAGAACTTTAGTTGGTCATTGAACACCTAAAACCATAAAAGCATTTAGCAGGACTGACATTCCTAACATGAAGAAAAGCACTTTAGAACATTCCCGTATCATCCTGGAGTATCAGGGTAGAAGAAAGCTGCTCAGCAGGGTATCGGTTGACACTGGATGAATAAAAGTCAAAAGCTCAAATGAACTTGAAATTATCCTTGAGATCAGGCTTTGCCAACGTTTTGTTAACGAACGTCAGAATTAGGAAGGTACACTGAGCGTCAGCATCTTCAAATTTTAATTTCTGTCTAAAAGCTGTTTTCTTTCCCTCCAGCAGTTTGACTAGCAGCAAATAAAACATTAACATTTTATAGTTGCAGAGGAAAACAGAGCTGCTGCAAAGACAAACACACCAAATAAACCACCACCGCCTGCCGGTTTGATGAAAAGCAAAGTCCTCAAATACGTGTATCTGGTTACTGAGCAGATAAAATCAAACTGCTTTTCATCAAGAGAGCGCGCATCCGCATGTGGAGAAAGGACTCCCGCCAGCATAAGCACTTAGCACAAGACACGTGTCGTAAGGATGCAGTTGAGGAGCAGGTTCAGCTCTCCGGTGATTCCTGCAACCCCGGAGAATCCGTTTCCCTGTCGGGAGGCCTGGAGTCACATAACAATGAAGAGGGAAGCCTTCAGCATTCAGTCTCTGTGTCACTCCTCAAGACGCAGCAAGCTGAATCTTTTAAGCCAAACAAATCCTTTTCTAAACCTCCCCAAACAGAGAGTGAGCTGGGTGAGGTTTAGAGTTTAACCCCGTATGTGAAGAAACAGTCATGTGACCTCCTAAACCTGTGGTTTAACCTGCAGCTCAATGTGGGCTTGTACAAAAAAAATCCACGTCAACCACTAGAGGTCTGTTGCCCAGTTTACTACCTTAAACTGGATACAGGAAAGTTTTAAAAAGAGTCGAATTCCAGTCCTCGAGGGCCACCGTCCTGGATGTTTTAGATGTTTCCCAGCTTCAACACACCTGATTCTAACTAACAGATCATTGGTACTTGTCATCACGTCTGCACAAAGCAGGTCATGTGACTCCAGCGTGAGCCTCCCAGTGGAAATGTCCTGGTTTGTTCTTAAACTAGCGAGTCGTAAGACACAAATAAAAACACCCTGAAATCTGTGAATGACAAACACATTTGTCATTTTTGCTGATCTGACTGTTGCATAAACTGCTGTTTGGTCCTCTTATCTCCTTATTGTCACCCAGTGGTTGCTCAAAAACATAATAAAATGGCTATTGTCAGTTGGCAATTCAGCTGGATGAGCACAGTAGTAACAGTAATAAGAGTTATAATATCAAATTGTACAGCTTCTACAATGGCCAGTGCAGATAAGAATTAAGTTTTAACCCAAAGTCCTGACAATCTGTCCAGGAGATGCTGAAAACTTCCAGTAAAAGTCACAAACATGAAGATCATGTTGATGCTTGAGTGAAAATCTGGACTTATTCTGCAGACACACACAGATTTACGCAAAAGGGCAGAAAACAATCATTAATCCATAAAGCTGACTCCTGTAAAGGATCACGTTTCTCACGCTTCGGATCACATCGCAGTTTCAGTTTTTTCTTCTTCTCAGATCAGTAAAGTGAAAAACGGAGCCAAATATTAGTTTCCTTTCCATTTGTCATTTTGTTTGTAAAAACATTTAACGCGATGAAACAATACTCAGCGTTCAAATGTCTGAACAATCTTTTAACAAGCGATGCCACTTTTAAAGAGCAAAAGATACATCTGGGATGGCAGCTGTTTACATCTGAACACTTTCACAACAAAGAATGAGTCTCTTCTTAAAGTAAAAGATTGATTGAAGAATAAAACAGCAACAGACTAGTCAAGAAGGTTTAATAAAATGAACAAGTGCATCACGAGGATGAGACCTGCTTTGCTTACAATTGCACCTGCTAAATAATAGTTAAGGCTTTTCTTTAAATTAAATAACATACCTATAGTAAAATAAATATATGAATTAAAATCTAAATCAATTAGGTTTCTTGCTCGGTGTATCTCCATATTCTTAAGTCCTCCTTGTGTGGAGACGCAGACGCACCTCGAATATTTTGTTCACCACCGTTAAATAAAACCTGTCCCACATATAAGCTGATTGATGTTCTATTTTTGCCTGTAAGGTGATTTACGCTTACAGTGAACAAGCCCACCCTGTAATTTCTGTCTGACGTGCGTTCCCTGTGGCGACGCGTTGGTTTGGTCCAGACCGTTGACAAGAAGCAAAAGTGGTTCCACACTGGGAGCTGAAAGACAGAAGAGGCTCTTCAGGTTTCTCCTGCTCCGCAGTTCCCCCACAGCCACGCGCCAACTAAACACTCACCATCCACACTGCTCTTTTCTTGTCACAAAATCAATCCACGTCTCAAGTGACATGCTGAGGATCGGAAAGTGATGCGGGTGGGCCGTGCATCCGTGATCTGGTACAGCCCTAAAGCTAAATACCTCTGACAAAAAAAGTAAAAAACACTCACAGGTTCCAGCAATTTATTTAAAAGATTTATTACTTTTTATTTTCTGAAGAGAAATTGATTTACGAAGTCGATTTCTTGTGAATTCATTGTTTACTGCAGCCCCCTTTTGTAAATAATTTGGTGGAAATGCATCCAATAATTACTGCGGGCTTGAGTCCGACTGGCACTGCCATCCCTGGAGCCATGCTGCTAGTGTGTCTAAAAATAATTCAGCTGCAGAGCCACTCTTTTCTCAGCTTTCAGCCCCACAGAAACAATCACACAAAGGATAATCAAGTCAGTGCAACAAACCTCAAACTCGTTTGGCTTTATATTTATCGGTCTTGGACTGTTCACACCGGAGCAGCCTCTGTCCCTGTTGCTGCCATCCAATCATCGCTGCCTGCCAGGTCCAGAAGGTTCATTTTTTCTTTTTCACTCCATTCATTTATTAGGAGGCAAGAAAAAAAAAAGAACTCAATATCATATCACTATTAAACCCGGATTCGTTAATCTTAAGGACGGCCCTGAGGAGGGTCTGTGCAGCCAAGCAGCCCAGAAGTCTATTTCTGGAGGTTGTGTGGCAGTCGCATCGTTGGGTGGGCCCACTTTGGTCCAGCACCGCCCCCCCGGAACAGCATGACTCGTGTGTGAAGGTGAGTGTGTGAAGGTGAGTGTGTGTATGAGCGTGTTCAGCAGGACCTCAAGGCTGCGAAACCGTTACATCCAGCTCTGAATAAAGAAGCCCTGAGAAGTGCAGACGACGCCAGAAACCAACAGATTCTCTAGGTGTGATGCTTTGTGCTTGTTTTTGTCTTTCCGCTTCAGTTTCTGTACCGTTTCATATCTTTAAAACTGTAGCTGTGAAAGCAGATGTTTTGCTGTGCATCTCAGAGTCCAGTGTAGTCCACATCTGCATCACATCAGCAGCGTGAATGTGGCGTTGAGCTCAACACACAAACAGCGAGCAAACGGAGTTTGCAGGCACATGAGCAAATGGGAAGGAGAACTGAAGTGAAACTGAGGCGACAGGTACATCTGTGCCCAGCTGCCCTCTGGAAGAACAGCTGTTAAACTTATCCAGCTCACCGCTGCCCACTGCTGACCGTGGCCATGGCAACCGTCTCACCTCCTGCAGTCACCAAACACGCTCAGCAAACGTAGGTGTTTGCTCTTCGGACACTTGAATATGGAAAACAGCAGCAGGTGAAGGAAAGCAGTGAGGATAAAGTGGGATTGTTAAGATGAGGAGCACAAGAAAAACCAGTTTAATAAAATGTCTCAGTGCAGGTGAGGTGAATGAACGAAGTCTGCTGCCTGAGAGCAGCGCTGATTTATTGTGCAAGAAGACATTCCTGCAACTTTTTTGAATTGTGCCATGTTAAATAAAAGTCCTGGTAATCCATCTTTTTCTTATTTTTGTAATAAAAACCTGATAAAAAGAGAAAGACATATACAACTCATGCAACCTCGACTTTTATTCTGAAAATCTTTTGATTCTTAGAAACTTTGCATGTCATTTTAAAGCATTTTGCTTGGCATCAAAGTTGTTAAAAATACATACAGTGCTTTAGTTTAAAAATCATGTATCTTTCTGGTAAATTGATAATTTAAATTATTCCTGCAGGGCAGCAACATCACAAATTATCATATTTTAGTGGCTGATAAATTTGATGATGCAGAAGAAAAACATCCGGTTTCCACTGGAGTCGGTCTGTTACGATGATTCCGACTGAGGAGTCTCGTGTCTGCTGAATGTTTCTCATTTTACAGCAGCTTTACAGCTGTGTCGTTACCAGCTGTTCATCTAATCGACTTCGTTATTCAGATTAAAATTCACCACAAGAGAAATTTGATTAAAGGAGTTAAATACAGAAGTATTAATATGAAAGCTCTCAACCCAGAAGAAGGAAAAATGTCTATTGCGGCTGCTCCTGTCGATGAGTTGAAACTCTTTGTCTTTTCTGAAGAACACCTTCATGGTCTTTGCTCTGAAGCTACATCCATTATCAGCCATAAACAGGACGTCATCATCTCTAAACGGCCACTGATGAGCTGTTTATTTACCGTGGCGCTCACGACGACAGCCTGACGACTGCTGATGTAGACGGACATCAAGCTCGTGTCCCTGATCACAAAGAAAATGTCCCGCGTTTCTTCACACTCATCTTTAAAAGTTTCATCGAACCGTCACCAAACTAAAGCTCAGTCGCTCCACCTGTCCTACCATGAAAACGTACTCTACGTATCACTGTTGTCGTTGTAAAGGAAGTCAACTTTTTAAAACTATTCTGCCGTCGGCCTGCAACCTCATCACCCCTCACAGATCGTCACACTGACATGCTGGGACTGTGCACGAGGACGCCGTCATGACGTCGGAGTGGTCGGAGTGACGTCGGCGGTGGATGCCGGGGAGGCGGTGGCCTTTTCGGGCAGCAGCGATCTTGGGAATTGTTCCCTGGCTGACAAAGCTGATATGGACGCGGTTTGAACACAGGGAGGATGTTTGTCAGCGCTCACTGAAGCGCCATCTCGCCGCAGATTCACTCCTCTTCAGCCCACTGGGATTGTTTTCAGCTGTTTGGCCCTTATTGATGACTTACATTTGACTTTTCTAAAGATAAATCTTGTTTTTTTTTAGTTTATTCACTCCTGTTTGTGATCAGCTGTTTTTCATTTCTTTTGTTGTTTGTTTTTTATTTTATGGGATTTTGATTTGACTTTTCTTTCCTGATGCTTTGATATCATCATCGATCTACCTGTAGGTCTCCCTTATTCACTTATGTTTTATATAAGTAGTCTGTCCAGCTGTTAAATAAAATAGATTTGCATCATGCCTGATTTGCTGTTTTTCTGCAAAATAAAATAGCTGAACAGACGTCCTCCAAAAGTAATGATTCCTTTATGTTCTTCTTTTTTATTCTTTTTAACCAGGGCTTTTACTGATGATGCAACTACTCCTCCATCCTCATGCTTTTTATCCCTGACATATTCTCTATAAAAGGATCTTGACATGTTGCTCTGATCTGCAGTTATTTACTTGTGGGAGTGTGTGTGGGGGGGGTCATTTGACGTTTATAGATGACCATTCAAGCCATTTTCTGTTATATTCGAGTTCTCCCTTCATTACTTCCATCTTTTTCCACAGGTTATCAGGTTATCGGGTCCCCGTGCTGATTTTGTTTTTTCACATCTCTGCGTTGTTGGCATCTGTCGGCGTGGCCTGGGCAATGCTAAAAATAAAAACGTTCTCTGTCTTCTGCTGGACCGTTCAGAGGCGCCAAAATGCCACCTGCAGGACGATGAACCATCCGCTCAGGAGTCTCTGCAGGTCACCGGCTGCACGCGCCGCCGCCGCCGCTGCCACAGGGAGCCACGCCAAAGCAGCCTCTAAAGGCTGAGCTCCGAAAACACAGATCTGATTGTGCTGACGAGGGGGGCGCTGGCTGCGATGAGAAAGAGGAGGAGAAGGAGGAGGATTTAGAAGGAGAAAAAGAGCAGGGAGGGATGAGTGGTGAACAAAAGAGCAGGGATGTAACGACAGGATTGTTCAATTACAAGGACAAGGATGAGAAGAAAGAAAAATAATAAGAGGAGTAGTTTAAACAGGGATGATGAGATGAAGGAGGAGCAAAGAAAAATGAGAGGGACAGCAGAAAGGCAGGATGAATGAGGAGGAGGAGGAGGAGGAGGAAAGAAAACAAGGATGAAGCCCGAGGCTTGAAGCTAGATAATGATGAGAAGGACAAGGACGAGCAGTTAAGGAAGGAGGTTAACAAGGAGGAATTTACAAGAGGATTGCAGATGAAAGGAAAGGCAAAGAGCAGGCAGGAGGAGGAGGTGGCATCAGGAGGAGAAGGCACTGCAGAGGAGCGTGGTTAGCAGACGGCAGGTGATGAGAAAGAGAAAGAAAAGAACAGGAAGAGGAAGACGAGGACTGACAACAGGGGATGGAGGGAGAGGCTGGGAAGGAACGAGAAAGAGAAGAGGAACGTTGTGAAAAGAAGGAGACGGGGGTGAAGGCTTTGGATTAGCTGTGAGGATGCTCTGAGGCTGAGATGTTCCTGCTAGACACATCCGTCCTCCAACCCTGGCATCTGCAGCAGTCCCGACTTCTCATGGCAGTCCCGCCTTTTTTAGACCGCTCGTCTTTTTTACCGTCTTGTTATTTTCCCCCGGATGTCATCCTGCAGCTGTTTCCCACATACTTTGCTTGAACTAAATAGGCAAAAAATGAATGACAAAATCCGGAAAACCGTCCCTGTTTTCACCAAAATAAAATCAGGAAACGGCTTCTCGACACAAAGAAACACAACCAATCAGAGAAACAAAGCGTATGACGTAGGCAGAGCAACAAGCAGACCAGTATCAACAAAAGGCATTCTAACTAACGCCGGTGAATGTCGACCCTTCCCAGGATTATATGTTGTCTGGAGAGTTATGGATTTATGAATCCCCCTGCATGTACGGCACTTCTAGTTTGGACATTTTTTTTTAATTTATCAACTAGCTTTGATCTAATGCAACAGGTCCTCCAACAATACTGCCAATAATGTGACAGTTGCCCTCTTGACTGCAGCTTTTCAAAATAAAAGCAGAAAGCTTTTTGGTTTAAGCCGGCATTAAAGGCACCCTGTGTAAGCATGATCACTCCAGACCAGCAGGGGGAGGGATATCACGAGAAAGCTCATGTGTCAGCCCCTGGAATAGGACACAACAGTGCACCCCCCCCCCCCCCCCCCCCAAAATTAACTTCTTCTACCCGTCTTCACTTGAACCCTCTTCTTTTCTTTTCTGCCAACGGAATCAAAGTATTTTGGGATTTTTTTCAGCTAGGGTGTCTTTTCTTCTTAATAAATCAGCATTAAATGTACATAATTATGTAAGTGAGCGCAGCCTCCGATTCATTATCAAGACTGAACACTCTGGGAGGTCTGGGAGGTCTGGTTGCTCGTGGTCCATGGCTGAAGGGCCGAGTGGAAAACAAAAGGTTAAAAGTTGAGCCTCTTTCATCGATGGTGGAAAAAGACATTTGGTGTTACATAAAAAAAGAGAAAGCATGAAATATTTCACCTGAAACTTGATTCAGTCATTTTTCTTTCATCATTGTGCCATCGACTCTAGACTGCGGTTTTCTAGTTCTAGTCTAACACACGTACACACAGACCCCCGACCACGTTCACACAAAACCTCACACTCCGTCACATGCATTAAAACGCAATTTGTGTGATTCACGGCTCTATTTCTGAGCTGAGGAGTCTGTTGCTTCACAGGTGAGAAGCTGAAGCTGTTTTAGGAGTCACAAACAATAGATCCCGACTGATCACATGGGTAATGAGCCCTGCTGCTGTTCTGTAAATCTGAGCTTAAGTAAAATGTCCCCTGCTTCAGTGCAGACCGTGAACGTTACATGAGCTGCTGCTGTCATTGTAGAGCTGCTTTTGACTAAATAATGTTCAAACTGTAATCTTATGTTCACTCTTTTAGGTGCCTTATAAATAATTTATGGACTATAATTTTCAAATCATTTCTCTGAAAGTGAGCAGTAACAAGAACAACAAATATGCAAATCTGATTTCCACAACATTTCTACAGATTGTGCGTCTAATTTACAAGAAAAACAAGTTAAATGATCAGCCTATACTCAAAAAAACCTGAACCTACACGTTTTCATGGTCTCCGTGGTTTTTACGCTCTTCCTTCAGCACGCCAAATATTGTTGAAGCGTTATCCCTTCATGTTGTTAATCATGTTATGATGAGAGGATGGAGAAGATTAATGAGTCCCAGAGCAGCACCTACATCATGTCCAGCACTTATTTTATTATCTCATTTTTGCACAGTATCATCCAGAGACCAGCGGGGGGAGAAGTGGAAAAATGAAGAAAAAGGGCTGAATCTTGACATAAACTGGACAGAGATATGAGATATATAATGATATGAGGTTGGTGGTTATTTTAGACAAAACCACACAAATGGGAAGTCATAGTTTAGTTTAACATTAAAAACTGTACATCAACTGATTTAACTGCTAACCAGAAAGACACAAAAATCTGTCCAAAAACAAGATGCAATCAGTAAAACGTTGCTTCTCTTCAGAGACTCTGTGTTTTTCAATTAATCCTACTTCTAATTTCTAATGATACAGCTGTCAATGTGATTGGATTTATCCAGATCTGCATTTCCACATCAAACCAGTTCGTTGCACTGATGATAATATGTATTAAGTTATTTTGGAAACACATGGCGTTCCCCAGGGCTTCATTCTTGGGCCTCTTCAGTTTAGCTTTTGTGTGTTCCTGCGAGATCAGATTAAACCACAACAAGACAACAAAACATTTTTACCAGAACAAATCAACAAAGCTGTTTAAATGCAGATGTAGTGCCTCATGAGAAACGTTTTCTGGTCTTCATTTGGTCTTCTGTAGTGGCGATTCATCGGTGAGTGCTCATGAATCAGCTGAGTGACAGTAATGTTGTTCTTAGTGGTGCATTTCAGCATTTAGACTGTTTCTCGCGCCTGTTCAGGTCTGTCATATTACGTGAAAGTCCCGTCACATCAACCTCCCTTTCTCCTCTACATTTCCAAGATGACACAGATGACTCAGGAAGGCAGACAAGCTCCATCATGACTGAACAACATGAAAAGGACAACAAGTTGCTGAACGTCCTACATTTGAAGAAAAACAAAGTAGATTTTGATATCAAACTATCAAAATTTGATGTTCACAGCTAATGTATAATGTTAAATAAAACAAACAAAAGACAAAGTCTCACTATAGTCATGGCTGTAAATTTCACCATCCACGCTGAAACAACATCAAGAACACCACTGATTCCCCTCCTGTTTCTGACCTACTTTTCCTGTTTGGGCTTTGGAAGGATATTCTAACGGTGTTTTGAAGGTTTGGCCAACTGGTCCTGGTACACTTGTGGGACAGTAGCACCAAACAGGAAAGTGGGTCACAACCATCACCTGCGCTCATCTAGTTCCGTCCAACATCAGGTACTGTATTTCCTAATGACGCAGCAATGAGATCGCAGCAGAAGAATGAGGACATTTTTCTGATTTTGTGGTGGAGTGTGGACAAACTTTCTCTTCATGTAGAACTGACTGTGACCAACAAAGAGTGAAACCTGCCTATATTTAACACCCGTTTGTTAGTCAAACAAAGTGCAGAGGAGGGAAAACATTTGGACCGCAGAGACCATATGCCAGTGGTTCATTTCTACCTGCAGTTGGAGGGTTGGCGGGTGTTAGTTTCCAGCTCTACAAAGCTGACTGTTACCATCCTGCTCAGCCAATTATTTTCTCATCGCATTTTAACACACAAACAACGCAGGCGCGTGCGCATCTGAGTACCTTCTGGTTGTTCAGGTCTTCTGGGGGTGTTTGGAGCCCACGAAATACTGCAGAGCGAAAAAAAAAACACTGATTCATCTTTCACACACACACACACACACACACACATGTTAGAAGCCACAGTTGGAGCATTGCAGGCTGTTTACATGGGCCTGCTTCTCCCTCTGCTGCAGTAAAGCTGCTCGGCGTGTATACAGGATCTGAGCTGTGCAGACATAATAAGCCCTGATCATCCACCCACAGCCCTCAACGCTCACACGCTCACTGTATGGTGCAGGTAGTTTGCATTTTGCTGCATCACGCCTCAACTGCAAGGACTGTGTCTACTGCAAGAGCACAAACAATCTTTACTCAAACACAAGCACATATGATCTCATTTAAAAAAGACTGATAAAAGCTGAAGTTATGATTTCATTTATCTAAAGTCAAAAGTAACCTTTTAAGGACTTTTCTCTCAGTGCAAACATTACTGAACCTAAGAACATGACATCAGTCAGTCAATATATTTGATGTTTGAGACAACGACTTCAAACAGTTCATTTAAAGGAACCATCTGCAACATTTACTTACATTTAGGGGTCAAGTTGGAAATTTATCAAATGCTGTCAACACAGTAACTTGTGCTGCGGGAGAATCTGGAAGTAACAATCAGCACAGGTCTAAACAAACACATCCAAAAGAAGACAACAGGTTCTAAAAATGAAGCTCAGAAGCATGTGACCCTGTGAGAGAGACGGCTCACACATAATACGTACAGTCGACAACAAGGCCCCCGTTCGCCGAGCGAACATAGAGCGAGTAAAATACTGTTATGTCACACTTACTGCAAGTGTATGTGACCTGTCCCTGTTGTACGAGCTTTAAAATGTGTCCACGTCCAGCAGACACCTTCTCTGCTGTATTTCAACACTTACGTCCTCGTCATTGTTAGCAAAGTACCTGCAGAAACTTCGCTAGTTGCCTTATTTAAATTCAACCCGTCTCTTGTGGGTTTGTGGGGAGGGACGACTTTAGAGGAGTCAGGTCTGCAAGAGCAGGACGAACTATGCAGCTCATGCACGCTTAGGACAACAAGCTGCTAAATAAGAAGCTTCAACAACAACAACAGTGTCTCCATACTATTAATCTGCATTTCTGAAGGCAGTTGTAAAACACAGCTGGCGTTTGTGAATGCGCTTCGCTCTGCTGACTGCTGACTGGTATTTATGAATGCTGCTCCAAACGGATTTATGGCTGCGGGTTTAGCAGGGTCCATAAAACCAGCGACTGACCCTGACACAACCAACAATGCTGATTAACAGATCCACTGCAACACTGTTCAGAATTCACTTTAAATGTTTTTGTGGCGCATCAGACAATGTTCATAAATACTGAAGAACTGTTAAACACTGTTCCTCCGCTGCTGCTGCCTCCAACGAACTTCAAAGATGTTTTTTAACTTTTCATTCTCCTTTTCAAAACCAAGCTAATTAGAGGCTCCATTAGTTCTACTTTTTTAAATACAGGATTGAAATGTTTCCATCAGATTGGTCAGAAACTCCTTGCAACGTCAACTTGGTTTTGAGCTTTGGTCAACAACCACAGAGCATGACGTTTCCTCCTCGGACGCTGCTGCTCGACGTCGGACCTGTTCTCTGTTCACTCATTTTCACTGGTTTCTTCTCTACTCGGACAGCGCGGTACGACATAAACATGTTCTGGTTTTCACAGGGCTTCGCAGGGTCACAGTAATCCCGCCTCTTCCCCTGATGGAACCAGTTCTTGCATGTAGCCCAGTTAAGGTCTGGGGGACTGAGTAGCACTGTTTTTCCTGGCTCTGGACCAGAGTTTTCTTGGTGGTTGTCTGGCAGAAAAAAATAAAAAGTTTGGCTCTAAGCAGAGCTGGAAGCAGATTTGGTGGAGAAGACCTTTTCTTCTACGAGCTGCAGCTGACGGTACTCAGCTGTTCTCTCATGCAAATGGACCATTGTGGAAACTGACTGAAATGTTCAGTCAAAGATCAAAAAACATGGCAATTCATTTATTAAAGTGATTGGATACTAAAGGAAACAGAGTTTTAAGCGGTAAATGATCTTACAGTTAGACCTCTTTAAGCTGACACAGGTTCTGTATAAGTGTCTCACATTGTTTTGTTCATTTACCCGTTTACACAAACCCACACGGTGCTTCTATGACATAGTCACTCATTCATACCCCAGTCAGCAAGATGTGACGGGGTGAGGGATTGATCTACCAACCTTCCAGTAAGAGAACGCCGCTGATCCACGGCTGCCCCCAACAGAAGCTGAACTGAAAATCAGTCAGTATCAAATACATCAGGAAGTTGTTAGAGCAGATTTCTAAGCTTTTAAACATCCAAACGGCTACTTCTCGCCAACTAAGTGAGCACCAGGGACTCTTTATTGACAGAAAGAAAGCATCTGTTAGGGCATCACATTACTGAGACGACTCTTTACTGGGTCTCTAGAGTCCATCACAGCAGCATTTCAGAACAGCAAATGAGCCCTGAAGGCTGTTTGTATTGTTGACTCTCAAAATCCTGATCTGTGTTAAAAGAGGCCATGAGAGCAAACACAGGGAACCTTCCCTTCATCCAGCATCTGTACTCATCTATTCCTGATTAGGGCTCACAGGGATATGCTGGAGTCTATTCCAGCTCTCCTCACACTAAAGACAGGAGTACGCCCGGACGAGGTTACATCACAGGGGCACAGACAGAAAAAAACCACACAATCACAGTCTATATGAGCCTATAGGCTAATTAGAATAAGCATTTAATCTGACATACATGTTTTTGGACTGTGGAAAGAAGTTGGGGTACCCAGGGAAAATCCACGCAAGCATGTGACAATGATGTAATTAGATGATCATTGTTCATGATTGCTGGCTTTGGTCTTTGCAAACCTATGAGAGGTGAAATAAATCCTCAAGGTTCAGTTGTTGAACTCCCGTATGGATGTCAAGGTCAGAAATAACAACCTTGATGGTTCAACTAAAGAGTATGAGGTCAGGATTATAAAGAAATGTGGAGTTTTGCTTACAAGTCCAAACTGGATATATATATGGCAAATATGGTACAATTGTGTAAATGACCCTCATTCAATTAAATGTTCTAAATAATCTTTTCTTTGTCAAAAACTACCGCCATATCTCTTGGGCTGCGCTTGGGCTGCATTGCTGGTGGTAAATATGACCCAGTATTTCTAATCAGGGGGTGGAGGGTTTCCAAATTGGCTGGTTTCAAATGCAAATTTTGCCTTTGGGAAAGATTTGCTTTGGTGCTGTTGACTTTGATGAAGCAGAAATCTCCAGCGGTCACTGAGGCGGTTTGCAGCCGAGCGTGAAGCAGCTGGAATGACAATTACTACCTCTAAGTCTGTAGAACTCAGTGAGAAAAACCTGGACTGCCCGGTCTGGGTTGTGAAGGAGTTACTGCCTCAAGTCAAGAATTATCAAGGAAGTATCTTGAAGAAGAGCGGAGAGCAGGAGAATGACAGGCCAACTGGAGCGGCGTTGACAGTGATGCACGAGCTCTAGTGGTCTGTTGTGGAGGCGCGAGAAGCCGAAAGGCAACGCTGCCAGTTTACCAGATGATCTGCATTCCAGCCCTCACTAGTGGTCAAGGTCTACAGCAATGTTGCCTATAATGCGGTTCCCAAAGCACTACCACATCTACAGACTACATGAAAACCACATCCACAACAGGCCGATCAGCTGCAGCGGTGCACAACCAGCAGCTAAGTCTTGTGGGGTTTTCCTGTTTTGTTCTCCAACTGTTTTTACAACTTAAACATATTACGACACTGCCAAGCATATTAACATTCAGAGATCCAATAACAGACAAACATCCGACCAAGCCCACCTGTGGCACATATCCCCTCCACTATGGTAGCGAGAAAGAAAGGAAGAAGAAAAAAGAGTAAAAACACAAAACAATAAAGAGGGAGATTATCAGTGTTCAGTCCAAAGAAATGTGACAGTCTGCACTACCGATACAAGACAAGGAAGGACTCTGGGTCCTTTCAAATGTGTCACCCACACCAGACAGGGTAAACCTGACTTTTTTCAGTTTAAGGAAGTAAAGAACGTCCCGGAGCAGCGTGTAGGTGGAGCCGCAGATTTCCAATTCAGAAGTATTTTAGAAGTCTCCTACCCAACAACGTTGTGAATGCTGTCAAGTCCCGACTGAAGACCAGGGACTGTATGCATTAGGCGACACCCCAAACAAAGCAAACAAGCTCTTAGGAAGAAGTTTCCAGACCACCATCCATCTAAAGAGGGACAGCTCCAAAACACGGGTGTATAATTTGCTGGAGTTTGTTGATCACACAAAGGAGGACCAGCGTGAAATATTCTTGCAAGTCGAGCTTTAGTGTAGTGAGCACGGCGCAGGATCCTGGGTGAAACGGTGTCTGGCACGAATACATGACCTTTGTACCCATCCCAAACATCACCGGCATGGACTCTCCCAAATCTGTCTCACAGATGATGCCCAAAGAGACTTATGGATGTTAGAATAAAGGAGAGCGATCGCCCCTTAACACGAATGGAGAGACTCTGAAAAGTCATCAAGAGGAGAGTAATTAGGCAGTTCAGGGAACCCTGAAAACGAACTACCAGCAAGTTTTGACGTTGAAGACGCCTGAAAAAATGTCTTTTAAGAAGCAAAAACCTGTCGATCAGATGTTGAAAAGATGCAAATGCAGCATCAAAATCTACGTTTTGAACAGTCTTTAATGCCCAACGTGGCCAGCTATGTGTTTTAAGGACTAATGAGCAAAAACAGCAGTGTAATGTGCCACAGCTTCTGTCCTTTCTGAGGAACTGCAAGATGTGTCCCCCAAGTCAAATCTGCTTATAACTGTAGCACCGAACTTACCAGTAGATCAAAGTCATCCCCGAACCAGCGGGTCGGCAACTCATTCCCCTGCCACTCAAAACCTCGAAGTGTCCTTGGCCCAGGAGGTGATTTTACAGGCAAAAGTATTTCCCAGTGCACACTAAGTACACGTGCACAATAAGCAGCAATGCACCAGTCATTGTGTAATGGGTGAACGAGGAGCACCGACTTATTCAGTTTGTAGGAGCTGGTCAAGCTTCAAAAGAGAGATGCAACAACTGTGAGCGTCAGAAGATCCTGAAATGTCTGAGGGTCTGTTTTTATGTGATCTATTTTATTGCTTACCATTAAAAGACAGAATTGAAAATAAAAAAGTATTTTCTTAGATATCTAGTCTGTCATTTCAGTCAAAGTCAGAGCAGATCTTTGAGACGATGATGTTCCGGTTCGTGGAGGTTCATTTCCTTTAGCAACAAACTGAGAGCAAATATTCACCTGCTGCTGAATAAACATGTATATCGTCAGGACACACTGAGCACTGATTTCCAACCTCCAAATGCCTTGTTCCCATGTGTTGGTTGTTATATTGAGAATCTGTAAAGTAAGAAGCGTCTGTCCTGCTCAGTGTTTCTATCGGACCTGGAGGGATGAGTGAAGAGCGGGTCAGGATCCGCTCGGTTCCCAGGCACCAGCCTCGCTCCCGTGGGATTACAGCAACAATGCCGCTGAGTCAAGTCCTTCAGCAACGCTCCCCAGCAGCCTGCATGACTCAGTTTCTGTCTTTTCTTCCTCAGCACTCCCACTGACAGAGCAGAGAGCTAATGAAGCACCACACTGCTGGGAGAGGGGCTACATTCCCACCTGTACCACCAGGCTGAGGACGGCTCCTCAGATGGCTGCTGAGATGAAGCACCACCACAGATCCCAAAGACGTGGAGCAGCCTTAAACTGTTAACACTGCAGTCTGCAGTAACAGCCAAAACAGCATCTGGGAGGAATGCAGGAATAAAGCAGCGATGAAGAGGAGTTCGGCTCCAGAAACACCACACATCCATTCTGGCACATGAAGAAAATTCAGTGAATGTTCTCTGACTTTAGGGGTTGAAAACATAATGATGACATGAACTTGAGATAGCCCAGCATGTTCAATCATGTCCTGAGCAAAAACAACACTGAAAATCGAAGAACCCTCTTATTGCTTCAGTATAAATAAAAGACACTTGATTAGCTGATCATCAGCGACTCTGAGAAACGCTGTAAACGCGTTGGGTGTGGGTCAACACAATGGCAAGGAGGAAAGACATCAGCAGAGACCTTAGAGAAGCAAATGCTGCTGCAAACCTCAACGAGATCGTGATCAGGTCGTGATCACCTGAAGAAGAAGTGAAAGAGGAAAATCTGATCAAAGTCTTCAGAACAAAGTTACAGGTAGTGTCTTGGTTATCTGTAGGAAATAGCATGTCTTTAAAGAGATTTAAATCAGGGTTTTTTCCCAGGGCATCAGCTTCCATAAAAAGTGTTTTGTGTCCGTGTATTCGGGTTTGTACTGTCTTCATAACATGGATATCAGAATTAAATAGAGGTGCTAACTATGAAATCTTACACAAATGGATTACTTGATAATAAAAACAATCTAGAGGCTTGAAATGAGCATGACCGTGTTATAACTCTTACAACCCTTCCTGGCTGCCGTCGGTGTGTCTGGTTCATGGAAGCTGTTGAAGCGCAGTATTCCGAACGAAGAACAGTTCACAGCTCAGTGCTGCACTTCTGACAGGAAAAGGCTAAAAACAGCTGACATCTGTGATGACACTCGTCAGCGTCATCAGCGCGTGTTTGCAGCAGACAGTTTGTTGGAAGGATCACAGCGAGTTGGAGAGGTCCGACCTCAAAACAAGAGCGCAGGAGGCAGTCATCAAGAGTCCACAGCAGTATCATAGCAACTAATCCATTTAAACGATCAAAAGTGTTTATAAAATAGCTCTGAGACCATGCATTGATCAAAACGCTGCTTTCTTTATTAAACTTGCTGCACCGACTCCTAATTTCAGTAAAGAATGTGTGAGTGTTTCCCGTCTGCGACATTCCCGCGGCTGCGGTGGTGGCGGCTGCGGCTGCGGCTGCGGCGGCGGCAGCGGCAGCGGCTGCGGCGGCCTCGAATACTCGCTGCTAACAGTGAGTCTGTGGCTGGAATGAAGTGATTACTGACCTCTCTAAACAAAACAACGGTGTGACGATGGTGCTGACATGCGCTGCTTCAAGAACATGAATTCATATTTTGGGTTTACTCATTAAGAGCAACGTTTGATCAGCGGGACATCCTGCACGTCCTCAGCGTCTGAATTTACACCAAACACGAGTGCATTAGCACAATGACACTTCAGGTTCAGTCTCTTCTTTTATCTTTGTTTTTCACTTGTCACTCGCAGACGTGTCACACCTGCCTTGTGTGGAGGCTGCTTGGTGCCACAAATTGCCATGAAAACACCAGGAGGACGTTATGTTTCCATTAAGGTGTGCCAGGTCGTGATCACGGGACTTTGATGCTCCACATGACTTAACGAGATGATTGCCTACTTTGATTATGACTTTATTTACATAAGGGCTTCAGTTTATAAGCTAATTCCTCAATCAAAGTACTGCCTCACATTAGATTTTAGAGAAAACATATCCGTTGTAGTAGCCAAAACTGGAAAACCAAATAGCTGGCAGGCTCTTTATTTGGAAATTTCATGGAAAAACATCTTTCAGTTGCTCGACTGAAATTGTAAAGACCACAAGTAAAGGCTACAGCAAGCATTACTGGACCTCTGGTCTGGAAGACGGGGGTGGCAGTTCCCCTTCCTAGAACGAAAGGTGTGTTCCAGTTGCAGGGGAATCACACTCCTCAGCCTCCCTGTTAAGGGCCGTGCAGGAATGCTGGAGAAGGGTCTGGCGTACCGTAAAACCTCGGATTCAGGAGAAACAATTTGGGTTCTGTCCTGGTTGGGAAACACCGGTCCAGCTAATTACCCTCACATGGATCCTGGAGGGAAAATGGGAATTTGCCAAGCCACTTTTATACACAGGTTTCGCAGATGATGCAGTCCTGTTCTGATCTTCTTCTTCTGATCTTCTGATCTTCAGCGTTCTTTGGAAGAGCAGGAGGAGGTGGCCAGGGAGAGGGAGGTCCCGCTGAGACTGCTAATAATTTAATTAATATTACTTTATACATTATTTATTTGATATATGATGTTTGAAACGTAAAGAACATTTATTTATTAAAAAATAAATCTTTCATAGCAGGCTTTTTTTTAACCAAATGATAAATGAAAAATAGAAAATGTACTGGAGATTCAAATTAAACTGCTGTAAAATTCTGATTTCAACTGTCTAACACGCACTAATGGATCATCTTATCAGCTTAAAAAAAGAGCTGCTGGACATCCAAAGGGTCTCTTAAAGTCCACTTCTGAAACGTGTAACTTGTGCTTTAGCGTTGCTCTCATGACAACAGAGCGTCCAGAGTTTCCAATGTGAAAAAGCCAGAGTCAGTGCACACTTCGCCTGTAGCACCACTTCAGAGCAGGTTTCAACCAAGCTGCTGCCGAGAGCACCTATCAGCCGGTTTGATCAGCATGTCATTAAAACACAGTGTTGATGAGATTATCAGTCACTGCATCAGGGTTTGAGTCATGAAGGTTCATCCTCTTAATGTTCTACATGTCAAAATGAAATGGAAGCAGACCACCTGGCCGCTGCTCACTTAACTGTTTCCATGATTGGATTGGCGGACGGCCGTACGAGGCGCCGCGCCGGGACCACACAGAGGGTGGGCAGCTGAGTTTGCTGGGACTATGTGACTCAGAGGAGGCCGACGGTTAGTATCAACCTGCCACTGGCATCACTTGCTGTAACATTTGTGAATCCTTTTGCTTTCTATTACTGTTTACAAAATCCAATAAACAGTAAACATCATCTGAGCTGCAAAACTGCAAATGTCTTTGTTCTTTCTGCAAATGGTCATTTACATTTACAAATGACGTGTTCATTTATTTACATTTGTCTGATATGTTTGTTTGCTTTTTTGTGCATATTTCCACATCAGTTCCACCAAAACACCTCCAGCTTTGTTTTACAGATGAAAGGCACTGCATCCTACTCTCGGCTCCTCCTGAATTATTGTGATTGGTTAACTGAAACACAGTCAAGCTGCAGTGTTTATTTTTCTTACACCACAATATCAGTGCAGCGCTGTGGAATGGAAGACCAGAAACAACCACAAACCCACTCACATGGGGAAAAAGGGATGACTAAAGACCAAAACGTGACATGAAACAACATTAAACAGATGGAGACTCCTCAAAATCACAACAGAGAAACAGCAAAACAAAATGAGCAAAAACAGGAAAGAAGACGACAAACTGACAAAACACAGATGCATTAAAGAGGCTGCAGGATGATGCTGTGTGGCTACAAACGCCATGCGTGTGCACATTAGTGCACATTTAGAGCAGCTAGTGAAGAGACTATCTGACTGTGCCATCAGTTGATAAATAAGGAGCACACGTATACTTGGCCTCCTATCAGCATCACAGACTGTGCAGCGTTGGTTTTGACGTCCATGACAACTGAACACACTCATTTTATGACTGGACCATCACTTATGTCTTCTTAATGTCCTTCTCCTGCCCACTTATAAAACAGATCATATTCAAATGGTCTTTTTCTCTGTAAATTTGATCAAAGAAACTGGGCAAAAATCAAGGAAAAGTTCTTCAGATGTACATTCAAAGTTTAAGGACTAGAAGCTGTAACAAGACACACCTAGACTAAAAGGTACAGACATCCTGTGAAGAAAGAGCGAGCAAAAGAGACAGGTGGAAAGAAAATGGCACGCGCCCAGGCACGCACATGCACGCGTAAACGGCTGCTCATTAGTGGCAAAAGGCCCCGTGAGTGCGCACAAACAGCACTATTACTGTCAATTACAGCGTTGCTTCCATCCACAACAAAAGCGGTCCGGCATCCAGGAATGTCGCATTTCACCAGGATTCCCAGTTTCTCAGAGACACGACGCGCGCAGGGAAGCGGCGCAGCGGTGCGGCACCAGGGTGGAAAAGACGCAGTTCTGAAGCGGAAACCAGCGAGCTGCTGCTGCTGGAAACTGAACGGCTTTTCGTCCTCTGGATCCCCGCTGCTGCCGCTGCCGCTGCCGCTGCCGCTGCCGTTTGCTTACCAGTAGAGCAGCTTGTTGTTGAGGATGGCGGGCGTTTTGTCCGAGGCGCAGTTGATGCACCACATTGTTGCTGCTACTGCTGCGACGTCCAGCGCGACGAGACGGAGAGCGTCCGGAACCAGAGGGACGGTACAGGGACTGGAGGAGGGAGGAGGGAGGGTGAAGGGAGGGAGGGAGCCGAGCCGGTCCCGCGCTGCTTCAGCCTCTCTCTCCTGCTCTGTGCGCGCGTCTCTCCACCGCGCCCCCTTACCGACGCATCATCATCATCGTCCCCGCTTCACCGCTTCCTCCCATTCTTCCTTTAATCCTGATGTGTTTTTCTCACCATCTTTGATTCCTCTTTTATGATCCCTCACTCAGAGGATCCCTCAGCTTCAAAAGGACCCATTAAAGCAGATTTGTCACGAATCACTGATTATAGTGTCGACAGAGAGGAAACATCCCGAAGTCTTTTGCGACTGTTTCAGATTCAGAAAGCAGCAGACTGAAAACCACATAACCACCTCAAATCAGCGCGTAGAGCTGGAGAGTAACGAAGTAAACTTAAAAACCGCGCGAAAATGTTTTCAAGTGTGTCTCTACTTGTCGCTGTTTTAGTTCCAGTCAACCGAATTTTACAGATAAACGATCTGCTCCGCTACATTTATCTCACCGTTTTACCTGCTTTTAGGATTTAACATTATGATGTATTTTACTTGAGTTTCTGAGACTACTGCATCCCATAATAATAATAACAATAATGCAATTAAAAACTGTCCTCCTGTTTGAGATGCTTCCCAGCTGTGATACACCTGATTCAAATTAAGCAGCTTTGTCTCGATGTCTGCATAAGTCTGTCAATGACACAATCAGTTGTATGAGGGTGTGCTGAAGCAGGGAAACATCTAAAACCACGCAGGACCTCGAGGAACAGAACTGAAGACCTCTACCATACCGGGTCACGGGGGTCTGCTGGAGCTGATCCCAGCTCATTACAGGTGAAGGACAGGGGTAACCCTGGACGGGTCGACGGGGGTCGACGGGGGTCGACGGGGGTCGACGGGTCGACGGGGGTCGACGGGTCGACGGGGGTCGACGGGTCGACGGGGGTCGACGGGTCGACGGGGGTCGACGGGTCGACGGGTCGACCGTAGCAGGGCCACACGTATAAACAACCACTCATGCTGACGCCTACAGGCCATCTAGAACTATCGATCAACCAAACAAGTTTTTGGACTGTGAGAGGAAGTCCGATGTTCTGGATAAAACCTGCACATGCACGAGGAGAACATGTAAACTCACACAGGAGGACTCGAGAGGTGAACCAGGAACCTTCTTGCTATGAGGCTGTCAGGCAACATTCACACACATATACATGTATATAATATATCTTATACTATTTCATACATGGCATTATTGGGTTCAAGTTATTTAAACAGATTTTACTGAATTCAATTGATTTTTATGTACAAAAAAAGTAATTTTAGGGAAAATTATTTAAAAAAAAACTTCAATACAGTTCATAAAAAATATAATCAAATTTCAATCTAGTTACAATAATATTATAATTTTACTCCGTCGTATTTGGAACTGCCTCAGTCCAACTCAGTTCAGTCCAAATCCAATCAAATTAGATCCAGCTGAGTCTAATTTTGATCCAGTTTGGTCCAAGTGAACTAAATTAATGTCCAGTTCAGTCAATTGTTATCTTAATCTGTCTAATTCCAGTTTATTCACAACTAATCATTTTAATCAAATTATAACCCAATTTATCACACTTAAAATCATAGTTTAGTTCAATTCAGTTTGATTCAATTCAGTCCAGCCAAGTCATAATCCATCGTTAATCTCGACACACTTTAATCTTCTTCCGGGTGACCGGGGTCTGCTGGAGCCGACCGTAACTGTCAACCCTGACAGTCCAGTTCAATTAAATAGATCAAAATGTTCAATTCCCATTGTGATCCAGTTCATTATGATCCATTTCAGCCCACCTGGCAACCAGGTAAATCCCCAATTCTGTAAATTTAAACTAATATCATCAGTCAAATATCATCTATGTGAATCCCCTTCCTACAGTTCAATATAATTATACTCCACTACAATCAACCCTTTATGGCTTCCTTATTTTTTTGCAAAAGCTTCATTTGAAAGATGCTTCAAGCAAGGAAGTCAAAAGCAGAAACACGACATCCTGAGCTGTGCGCTGGATGACTTTAGTACTGTATTTTTGTCAGTTTTATGCAACTTCCCCTCCACTGAGTGATACAGGAACCTGGATTATCATTATCGTTCCTTAAATGACGGACACTTTTAGCTCAGGTTCAGTAGTGGAGCGTAGCAGGTCATAACCTGCCTGGTCTACAGAAGTCACTGATATTGTTGGACCACCGTTACTTTGACTGCAGCAACACAGTTTCTTTAAACTCTTTAGTTGCTTTGTCTGCTTGACGCTGACTGATAATTTCACCTTTCTGAAACATCTTTTCCATGACCAGATGTCTTTTCTATTTACTACATCAGTTAAATAGCTTGTTGAAGCTGAAACATACTGCTGTTTCTTTCTTTTTTTTAATTTATTTCACAATTAAGGTGTTTATTTTCCCAGTAACCAGAAAAGGAAATCAAACAGGGGCGTTTCTGGTAATCAACAGGAAACAATAGGCTGTGTGACTCCGAGAAGCGGCTTGTTGATGCTGGTGTCTAAGGACAACCGGTCGCACTGTCAGAGCAGAGAAGTGTTGTTCTTATTTTGGTGCTGAGGGGATGACTTGGCTGCACCGCTTCTGCTGTCTGACAGCAGCGGCGTGACGGGTGGCAGCTGACTGATGTCTGCGCGCTGATGAGGAGCAGGCGGGCTGCAGCCTCGGGGCAGCAGGCAACGTGGGCGAAGCGCCAGCAGCAAAACTACACAAAAGTTAGTTAGAGCGTGCTGGATGACACGAAATAGTGTGTGATGAAGTTATTGTAAAATCCATGCAAATCGTTCCAAAACATCAAGAAAACCTCAGTTATGTTGTTAGCACCTCTTCAGCCATGGAAGTGTGCAGACTGTGTTTTAATTGTCTTTTTGTTGTTGTTTTTTACAGATAAAAGTCTGTTTCCAAGTGCTCTCCTTAAATCTTGTGTAATTCCAGCAGATGAGTAACATTTTTACGTTACAACCCTGAACACACTCCCTTTTGGATAAAAACAAACACGGTAAAACTTCTGGTAGTTTGGTAACTGAGCTGTTTTCTTAATTAATACCTTTATTGGAGCAAATATGTTAGAGTTTTATGGGCTATTCAGATTCCATGGTTTCTATTCATACAAAAAGGAAAGAGGAAATTGTATGTGTGGTAAATTGTATTTATGTCAGGTGGCTGAATAAACTGTTGACCTTTGTTCCTTTTTCACTCATTTCCCTCTGGAACGGCCACATCAAGGTTTATTCTTTTTCTGCTTTTCTCAAATTTGCTTCGATTCCTCAAGCTTGCCTCTTTTATGAGGCTGACTCCTGCTGTGTATAAGATTCATCCTCAGTCTCAGTCTGATTCCTCAAAGGCTGAAATCAAGGCAGCTGGACCCTCTTTCCTTGCTTCTTGAAGACATTTCACTTTGATCCAGAAGGCACCATCGGTTGTGTGATTTGTTTTCAATGCGTCACCCTTAAACACTCGTCTTCAAGAACCAGGGAAAGGGAAAGTTCAGTTGTCCTGATTCAAGCCTTTGAGGATTACCATGACCTGGATGACTGCAAGTCCACACCATATAGGCCCTGATCCCTCCACTCTCTTCTTCTTCGTATCCCTCTGAACTGCACTCGTCTTCAATATTCCTTCAGTATCCCTGAAGCGTCATTCATACTACCAAGTGCAACTTGAAAGTTGGAGAGGTTACTGACAAAAAATTCCTCACTGGAGGAAAACCGGCAAGCAGTTGGCACTTGCCAGCAACAATCCATCGTTACACGTAGCTTCATCAAACATCAGACAGATGTCCAGCATATCGGATATCTGGAGATGTGGGTGACTCTACATCCAAGCTACAACCAATGGCAGAGCAACCACAGGGAAAAGGTCACGGTAAGGAAACCTGCGAAGTAAGGCGTCGCCGCCACACAACATTGACGACAACAACAAGTAGCAACAATGTGGCAACAAATCGTGCATCGTTTGTTTACTTCTGTCTGATCATTTTCAAACAAACTACTCCTGTTTTATGCACGATTATGTGTCATTTCACCTCCAGATAGCCATTGTCAGACCATGTTCTCTGTGACGCCCCGTCACCGATACGTCACGTAGTGTAAACAGCACGACCTCATCGCTCCTGATTACATGACAGCAAGTCATCAGGTCTGAACCTGCAAGATGGCAATGCAGACCGAAATAAAAAGTTCTTTCTAAAGTAAAGAAAGCACTTCATTTAGCAAACTGTTTAGGCTGAACACAGACACAGAAAACAAGGATGGAATATCCACCAATGACTTGACCATTAACTAACAGGATTGTTCGTCTATCTAGGGATCTCATCGTGTATTTGGTCAGATCTTTGGACAGAAGCCAATGAAACATGCTGAGGGAAAGTTGCCAGCTTCTTCACATATCAGTCTTTTGCGTTTGGTTTCAATTCACAAGAAACTCATTTTCCAAAAGCTGTTGTTATTGTTATTCAGCTCATAAGTATATCAAATATCAGAAGCAGCTTAAACACCTCGTTTCACACATGAGCTCTATCAGATATGACTATTTACACATATTTTATCAGTGGCAGGTGTTAGAAGCACACACGATCTGGTTTCTGCCAGGGCTCGAGGGATTTTCCTGGAGGTGGGATTATGACAGGTCGTTTGTTGACGTCCACAGTCACCCGGAGCACATGTTTACATCGGTCAGATTATTGATGATGGTTGCTTGACAGACTCACTCTTTTTAGTCTCAGTACAAATCCCACTGTTTTTCTCTAGCCATCCTTCAATCTCAGGACAGTTACCGTGGGCAACAAAGCGTGAAACATAAAAGAGTTTCCCCTTAGTTTCCTTGGTAACCAGAGCCATGGGATTACATAGTTTTCCACTCTGCTCTTTGACAAAATGTGTTGACCCACACATCCTTGTCTCTCCTCGTCATCCCTCTATCTATTCTTTTTTCCTCGCTGACCACTCTTCCACTTCCTCTCCTTTCATTCTCCATGTCCACTCATTCCTATATCTCCCCCCTTCATTTAGCTGGCCTACTTCTTTTTATTGACTTTTATCATCTCCTGCTTTGTCTCACTTCATCTCTCTGTCTTTTTCTCACTCCTTCATCCATCTATCCCTCCTCCCTCCTCCGTGACTCTTCAGCCTGGGGACAACATTCTATAATTCATCGTTCCGTGATATAAACCACTCCCCTCCTCTTCTTCTTCCTCCTCGTCATTCGTGTCCCATCCCGTGACTTTCCTCTCTCCTTTCTCCCACAATTCAATCTCTTCCTCAGATTTTGGAGTAAACACAGATGAAAGGTGAACCTCTTAATGTTTATTAGACTGTTTCAATGTGACATATTTAACCCTTTTTTACAAAAGCTGACAGGCCCTGAGGTCTTATTAAAATGTGTGCAACATTCGTTGGTAAAACTCCTGCAGAGTTACAGAATAGCAGAGTTTAGGTTTGGGAGGAGGCGTCAGCATCTACACTCCTGTCTGTGGAAGTCGATGTGACAGGTTTGAGCTACATCTGTGCATGGGGAGCCTGGGCACATGCAGTTCCTTCAAAGACTCATGCTTGTTCCTCAAAATTGGGCAAATTGACGTTTCTACAAAGAAAAACCAAAATACTAACAGTCTTAGAATAGCTCCGGTGCAACTGAGTCTGCGCCTTTTTTCTGCTTAAGCGAACCGGGATGTAAGAATATGTTAATATCGTTGTCCACTAACAGCGACTGGTGCACTTTCACTCAGCTGGGTTCCTCAGTGGGGACTAAGCCAGTCGTTAAGCTTCAGGGTTGGGTCCTTCAGTCTGTCCTCACCGTCCTGCTCAGTGGACGCAGTTTGTTTTTCCACACCAGCAACAGAGCAAACATTTCTTTTTTTGGAAATATTTCAAGAAAGACCGTTTTTTGAGTAGTCAACATTTAAAGTGGATCAAAACATTTCATCAAAGTTATCCTGATATTGAACTGATATTGTTCAACATTCTTTGCCAACAGCTCAACAGCCAGTACGTAGTTGTTGTTTGTGTCCTTTTGTAATTCCACCACCAAACACTAGGTGGTGGTGCAGATTTTTTTCTGCAGTAATGAGCATCCTTTTGTTAACTGACAGCCATAACAATGGAGCAAATAAAGCATGTCTTATGTGAGATGGAGCTTACTGACATTACAGCGATCTATCTTTCTGCCTGGTTTGAAAACGGTGAAAATGAAGTAGGAGTGGGAAAAATGTGGAAGAAAATACAATAACAAGCGGACCAATGACATTTGCTGAGGTGTGCGTGTGCAGAGGTTACGGGGAAGGGTTCATCTCTACAGTGGGTCTAATGTGTCACACAAACCGTGAGAAGGAGAAACGGAATAAACACAAGAGTAAAACGAAGAAACCTGAAGAGAAAATAATAAACTGGGAGAGTAAAAAAAGTCAACTTGGGGGAATATTTAGGAGTGACAGAGAAAAATAAATGTAAAAAGAGATAATGAAAGGAAGAAAATGTGATTAATAATGCAAAAAACAACAGCTCTCCCTCCCTTTTACTCTTTTCCTGCTCTCAACACATCCATAATTCACGGGTTCACTCATCTTCCTCCTCCGTTTCTCCTCATCTCTCTCTTTGCTTCCACTAAATCTTTGCTTTTCATTTGTAGCCGTTTGTATATCCCTGTTTTTATTTACTGAACATTTCTTGTCCACATAGCTGGACGTTTCCTCATAATACAGCAGCAAATATTTACAACCACTTTTATGGTTTATTTTTTATTTTTAAATTACTGGACAGCTTTGGGGATTCAAAAACACTTAATAAAAAAGTGTGTCCAATGTATGGTTTCAAAATAAAATATAGTTTAGAATGAATCAGCCAACCGGCCACCTGCCTTTTGGCCAAAAAAAGCTGAGATACGCTCCAGCAGAGTGACCCCGGGACAGACCCGGGACCGACCCCGGCACAGACCCCGGGACAGACCCGGGACAGACCCTAGGACAGACTCGGGACAGACCCGGCAAAGACCCGGGACAGCCCCCAGGACAGACTCGGGACAGACCCGGGAAAGACCCGGGACAGACCCGGGACAGCCCCTAGGACAGACTCGGGACAGACCCGGGAAAGACCCGGGACAGCCCCCAGGACAGCCCCTGGGACAGATCCTGGGACAGACCCGGAAAAGACCCCGGGACAGACCCCAGGACAGAACCCTGGACAGATCCCAGGACAGACCCCGGGACAGATCCTGGGACAAAACCTGGGACAGACCCTGAAACATCCCCCGGAACAGCCACCAGGACAGATCCTGGGACAGATCCCTTTTAACCTGATCAGTTCTCCGGCACAAATGTGTCAAAATCACATAAGACAGAACATTTTAACAGCAGTCATCTGTTAGCTGGAGAACTAAGAGTTCTATGTTCTTATATGACATGAAAACAAGTGTGAAAATTCCTTCTGTGAGTCCCTGTGACTCCGGGACCACCAACTACCAAGTTTGGAATATTTTTTGGCTTCGTCAGCCACCACACCAGTTATTTTAGTTGTGTTGCCAGCTGACGTCACCTTTCAGTCTTTCCAGTCCCTTCATCCAACCATTTCACATGCTTCACATGTTGCTTTGGCAGTCAGATGTGATCGGCTCTTTCACATGCGTTTGGTCTGCGTTTCAGGATGGGTCAGGTTTCCGCAGAGGCTCCAACGCTGCAAAACTCATGAGCAGAGTGACCTTTAAGGCTGCGACGCTCTGCCAGGTTTTGTAGCAGAGGAGTTGCAGCGGTTGAGGTTGGTGCCTACCTGACCCGTCTTTAGAGAAGGACAAAGGTGGCCATCACAGCCGTGAGCGGCTTCTTTACAGCCCGGAGCACAGGACCCTTCCTGGCTGACCCCGGGCCGGCTGTTCCACGCCGCCATGGGCGAGGAGGAGGTGGTCCTGCGAGGGAATCCTCCACACGGAGCAGACCCCGGGACAGACCCCGGGACAGACCCCGGGAAAGACCCCGGGACAGACCCCGGGAAAGATCCCAGGACAGACCCCGGGAAAGATCCCAGGACAGACCCCGAGACAGACCCCGGAACAGACCCCGAGACAGATCCTGGGACAGACCCCTGGAGAGACCCGGGCTGGCTGCTCCATGCCGCCATGGACAAGGAGGAGGAGGTCCTGCGAGGGAATCCTCCACACGGAGTAGATCCCAGGACAGACCCCGGGACAGACCCCGGGACAGACCCCGGGACAGACCCCGGGACAGACCCCGGAACAGACCCCGAGACAGATCCTGGGACAGACCCCTGGAGAGACCCGGGTCGGCTGCTACACGCCGCCATGGACGAGGAGGAGGAGGTCCTGCGAGGGAATCCTCCACACGGAGCAGCCCTCTTCTACCTTTTGTTTTAGTTCAGTTAGCAGCACAAAAACCTATATTATCTTTAAAATTAAAAATGATTACATCTTTTTTTGTCCAACTTCACAGCTCATAAGTAACTAAGTAATAAAAGTTATCAATATTAGCTGTTCAAAACTGCAATTCAGAGGTCAATATGAAAACACAGATATAATGACATTTGTGGTTTTATATGACCTTAAAATAAGATTTTAACTGATTCGTTACATAACAACTCTCTCCTGCTCCCACATTATAAAATGCATGAACCCAACAGGAGGTTTTAATTCTGCCTTATCATTTAATACAAACTACAGAATTATGCTCCAAGAAGAAAAAAATGTATTTCAATTGATGCACTGTAAAATACGTGAGTTCATAACAAACTTTTGTAAAGTCGATAACTGCAAGTAATTTAATGTGACAGAAACTGTCAAGGAAATATGGTGAAAAGGTTTCTAAATATTACTAAAAAAAAATTAAGGAATGTTTCATCAACATCATAATCTGATATATGTGTAAAATAAAAGATATAAAAATATGAATAGTGAAGCGATCTTTTATAAATTATAAATGTGAAACAAAGAGGGAGACACAAAACTCCCTCAATACGCAACCGACATTAACCAGTTTACGCAGTTAGGAAATGACATTTCATGTTTACATATGCAAATGAAGTGTTATCTAAGTGCCCTCCTGCCATTTCTCCTTCCCACTTCCATCCTTCTCCATTTTCTCTTTCTCTCCCTCCATCCATCCTTTGTCGTCTTCCCTCTTTCAAATAACCAACTTGGCTCAGACGATAAGAAAGAGACAGACGGGAGAAGAGGAGGGTGTTGCTCGGCGATGGTTGCCGTGTAACAGGAAGGGAGGGGCATACAGCAGGGGGTAGTGGGCTGGTCGCAGAAGTCAAGTGAAGTGTTGCCATGACAACACAGGTTTCATACTGTCACTCTGCATGTGTGTGTGTGTTGCTGATTTTAGCACAGAGTGGGAGGGGCCTTAGATCAGAGGCATATGGAGGGATGCCACAAACACGCACACAAACACGCACACACACACACACACACACACACACTGGCAGAGTATTCGAGAGAAAAATGCAGTTAGACTAAAATATTCTGGAAGATCAGTTGGAGACAGATTTTAATTAAATGCTTCATGGAAAATGTGATGATACAGACAATTGAGACAAAGCGCCACCTGCTGGCAGCAGAAACGAACACGTTTTTAGTGACTTTAAAACTGCTAATCATTGAATTGTGCCTTCAAGGCCCTTTCTGATAAAAATCAAGGCTTTGACCCTTTTTTTCATGTTTTAACGAGAATCATGAGCAACATCAGTTTTATATCATCCTCTACAGTCTCTAAAAGGCCCTGTTTTTTTTTGTTTTTGTTTTTTTTTTTACTGTATTTTGATGCAAAGTTTATAGATGTTCTTGTCATGTTTGCTTACCTAACAAAAGAAAAATGTTATATTTAGCATAATTATGAAAGATCCTTGACAACAACTCAGTAATAATTCTTATTCTTGATTCCTGAAATCGAGGTCCTATTTCTGTTTTTGCTCAGAAGCTGTTTCATTTCTCCTTCTGCTACGAAGCTTTCCAACTTCTCTCGTTGTAGTTGTCCTTGTCTGCTGTCCTGCTGATTGTCTACGCTGCTGTGTCAGTTTTTGTGTAATTAAGTCCAAGAATCCATGTTCCAAGTAGAAGGTTGGAGGAAGCTGAAGTACCTGAAGACTGAAGCTTTTTTCCCTCTTTTCTAAACGAGGACCACCTGGAACACAACATCGTGGAAGGCGGGAACTGATTTTGTTAATCAGTGGGTATCGTGAATCTACAATTTCTATCATGATGAGTTTGATTGACAGTTAGAAAAGGTTTGTTTTATGCACAACTGTGATGTTTTTCTAAACCTAACCAACCAATGTTGGACTATAAACCTAACATAGTAGTTTTATATCCCAAAACCTGTGTTTTCTAGACCCGACCTGACAGCGAGTGAGAGTGATAATAAACAAAGTAGACTATGCTGTGATGTTATCAGTCTACATTTGCAAACCATTTTCAAACCAACGGTGTGATCAAAGACTCCAAATGCACTCTACCGATGAGTCCTTCTCTTCTCAGGCTGAATGGCAGCATCAGGATCCTTCACAGCTGAGCATTTCCAAAGACAGTTGGTCTGGATGGTTGGCAGGGATGGAGGATGTGCAAAACTACAACTACACTAAACCACATCCACACTAGTCTGGTTTCACCTTAAAACAAAACCCATCCACGTCCTCACTTGCCACACTTGGTCTTGGAAAAGATCTTCATCCGCGCTTCATCATCTTAAGCGCTGTCGTTTACACTGGTTGCCTGTTTTAGCTTCTGGTGATTTGATACAGACTCTGTGAATCAGGGAAAGATGCAGCATCCCGTCAAACCAGAAGGACCAGGAAGCAGATGCATGCAAATACATCTTTATCTTTAAATGCTTTCGTTTCTCTCTCTCCACACTATGCTGCAACCAGGATTCATAAGTTGAAATGGGGCCTTTAGAAGTCTAAAAACGTTTCATTTTCAGGGTTTAGATTTGCTGTAGTGGACTGGACGAAGCAGCGCTTTGCTGACTGCAGTCTCTCTCAGTACAAAACACACCAAACGGAAAAGTCTACTTTTACTCTCATAGATGAAGTAAAAACAAGTCAAGTGAGCGTTTCTGGCTCCACCTAATGAGACAAATGACAAACTGACACTGTTAATGTTGCTAGGCAACAGAATCCATACTGATGAGATAAACAGGAAGTTGTCTGAAGTGTAGGTCATCTCCATCATGATCGATCTGCACCTCCACCTCTCAGTCTGGACCTTGTGGCCCTTAACGGACCTGCTCTCACAGTTCCTTCGTCAATAGTCATCAATTTGTGAAAATGTTGTGTTTGTACTAATGTATAAGCCAGAGTTATTAATTTTGATAAAGGTTTTAATTAACTTGCATAGTTTCACTTTTGTTTTCGTTCATAATTGTTTGGGGAATTATGGAGGATCCAAATGCACCAGATTATCAGCCATTGGACTGTGTATTACATGTTTCAAAAGGTCTATCTTTTTGTTTGACTGTCACTTAGTTTTGGGTTAAACATGATGAGCCTTTTTAAATTTAAAGATTATGATGAGCTGCATTGAGTTGGACTTTAATTGGACTGTAGTTAATCGTAATTGCAATGAACATAATGATGAATTTCGTTTTGAATAAGTGCTGCACATAAACTGAAGTAAACTGAAGTAAACTCAAGTTAAAGATTTAAAGTATTTTGTTGATTTTCTTAACTGGGCTATTTTTTAGTAAATGGAATAAATTGATTAGAACTATAACAACATGGACAACGGCATAATAATTTAACTATAAAGACCATAACTGGATTAGATAATGATATATTGGACTTATATTGAAAAAGAACAAAATTATAATTATAATAATAAATTATAAACTGAATTAAAGTATTTAGTTGGACTTGAATTGAATTTGTTTTCTTACTTTAATGTGCTTTGAGGTTATTTTTATTCCGTAATGGTGTTTTATTAATCTAAATGTAACTGAATTAAACTGAAATGAGGTGAAGTTAAACAGAGTTAAATCGTTATCACAAACATGGAAAGCAAAGTAACATCATCAAGGAAACATCAAACGTCTCAGGAAACGTCTTAATTTTGGAGGAATATTTGATGATGAACGTTTTGATGCAGGAGCTGAATGTGGAGGAAAAGGTGACAGCTTGTCAAACAGGATGTTTTGCATTTTTTATGCCTGCGTGAACAGTAACTTTAGTGTGTTATGGTATCTGGTCAAGAACTGGCCCTCAAGCATCTTTCTGAGGGGATTAAAAACATGACAACAGCAGGAGGCAGCTGCTGAAGATGAGCTTACTCTGCAGAGCAAACAGGAAGTGAGGGGACGCGCACGCACGCACGCACGCACGCACGCACGCACGCACGCACGCACGCACGCACGCACGCACGCACGCACGCACGCACGCACGCACGCACCCTGAGGGAACTGAGCAGGTGTGAGACTGTTCTGATCATCACTTACATTAAATTGAACACCGAACGCTGCCGTTTTTTTGCTGAGAACAAGCTGACCTAAATGAAAAGTGATCAGCTGGAGATTCACTGCACCCACCCACACACGCACACACGCACGCACACGCACACACACACACATGCAGACATGCGCACGCACACACACACACACACACACACACACGCACACACACACACGCATATGCATGCACACACACACACACACGCACACATGCGCACGCACCCACCCACACACGCACGCACGCACACACACACACGCATATGCACGCACGCATGCGCACGCACGCACACACTCTTGTTCCAGGCACTTATATAACACCGCTTTAACAGCTTTTACCAGGAGTCTCACTTTTTGGTTCCTATCAGTTTAACTGTGACCCTTTAATCTGCAGTGAAAGGACAGCAGCTTTGGTTCTGGAAACATCCGGGTTTCTGTTCATGGTTCTGTTGTGGTGATACCCAGGTTATGACAAACAGACCATCATTTGACAACACTGCATTATTGACGGTATTTGAACACAGAAACCACTAAGTTTTAATTATTCGTCTTTTTTTTACATGTTTCAGTGCTGGATGGAAGTAAAAGCTCTGTAAACACATGAGGATGAAACCTGGACATCAGAGTTCAAGAGGCCACATGGAAACCACCCTTTAAAAACACACCGAACTATCACACCTCCCCACACTATCTAAAGCCTGGTCTGCATCCTGGCACCAGTTTCTGAGTGCTTGACGGACCTGATAAGGGGGGGTGGAGGTCATGTGTGGTGTGCGCCAGTCCTATCCTGCTCCTGTGGGTATCAAACGCAGAGAAGGTGATGATTCCTACGTCAACATGTTCACATTTTTTTAAACCTATTAAACATCTTCATAAAGGTCTGCAGAAAAGTAAATGTCCTCACCATAACAGTGTGTAGTACAAAGATGCAAAACACACACACACAAATGCATGAAATTAGTGCCGTCTATGACTACACCAGTGCAAATGAGACCGTTCATCAGTGATTCTGAGGGTGTCACTGCTGCACTGAAGTTTTAGTAGGTGTTAGTAGGATTCAGTGAGAGAAGTTGGATGATTTAAGATTCAGATGGTGAGCTGCAGTGCAGAGTCAGATCTGTGAATCCCTGCAGGAGCAGATTAAAGCAGATATGAGTGTTAAAGATGTGACCGGAAAGCAGTTTGATACTAAAAACTTTGATTAAAAAGTTGCTCAGTGAACTCCTGGGAGCCTTGCTGGAAGATCTAGAAAACACTCAATCATGCATCAAGACAGACAGACAGACAGACGAACGAACGAACGAACGAACGAACGAACGAACGAACGAACGAACGAACGAACGAACGAACGAACGAACGAACAAACAAACAAACAAACAAACAAACAAACAAACAAACAAACACACACACAAACAAACAAACACACACACAAACAAACAAACACACAGACACACAAACAAACAAACAAACAAACAAAAACAAACAAACACAAACAAACACACACACACACAAACAAACAAACAAACAAACAAACAAACAAACAAACAAACAAAAAAACAAACAAACAAACAAACAAACAAACAAACAAACAAACAAACAGGATTTAAAAAACTCTTGCAGAGGCGTATTCTCACATTTGAGGGGTCTTGTTTTTGTGGGGCAGTAACTTCATGGGGGACGGATTTATAAAAGGTCCAGCACGCGGCTGGAACTGCAGCATGACCCAGCGCCAGAAGCTTGTAAGTGAAAACATCGAGGGCTCAGTGACCAAAACTGCCAGGACTCACTCTTTTATGCTTTATGTCGCTCAATCAAGAAAAATAAATAATTTCAGTGCCAGAAGATAAAAAAATAAACTTTGATAGTTAACAGCTAAGGACTCAAACGTTTGGCTCTTCTTTTCATAGCTACATAAGTGGCTCCTCCCACATCTACGCCTATTACGTGGGCAAAAAAATTAGACGAGATGAGTATGACCAGTGACTGTAAAAGCATTATTAGCTGTAATGTTACATGATGGCAGGTAGTAAGTATAATATTCACCAAACAGAGATGTTGGTAGTGGTGGTTCATTGTGCTGTCAAGACTCTGACACTTAGATTAAACAAGGGCACCACACCATACCATCCAGCCTTTACAAAGTCAGAGGAAGTTCCGTGGTTTCATGACTTTCTACAATAGCAGTCATGGATGTTTAATTGTAGAAATACAGTTTGACTTCAGAACCGCTTCACTGCTGAGCCCATCGCTGGCAGGCAACGTTCTCTGGAACCCCCCTCTGGTGTACATTGTTTTTTCACTCACTTCAATGGCAAAATTAAGTTTTTAATTCATTTTTGCAATTTCTTCTGTCCTTCAGGCCGTACTTAGCCGATTTATGTTCTGTCAAGAGAGACAACGAAGTGTGTCAGCGGGCCACTCGTTAATCTGAGCTGATGCTTGCAAAACGAGGCAGACGTTCATGGCGAGCCGCCGTGCTCTGTGCGGAGGATGACTGCGGCCTCTCAGAACCGCCCACCCAGCGTCCACTGACTGTAATCAGAGAGCAGAGAATATTCGCCCCAAACATTGTCCACATCTGCAATTTTCTTTGGTCCTCACTAGGCCTTCAGCGAGTGTCACTGTCTAAACGCAGCCACAAGTATGCACGTTTTAGCCCTGTGGCTGACATCTACCCTCATAACATTTGCCATGATCCATGTCAAAGCTGGCTTATCAGTTGGGGACACATCTGGACTATACAAATAATAGCATACACTAAATGTATCCCAGCCGATGACCTGCGGGAGACGTCTGACCCACTGGCAAGTTCTGTAACTGAGCTTTAAGTCAGAGGTTCCAGATTAGACCCGTGTGTCTATCTGGTAATTACTCTTACTTACTGTTCTCTGACTGGCACGTTCTGCAAGCATCACTGGCTCCTCACAACATCATTCCTCAGTGCGTTACTCCCACTCTGAATCTGGACTCCCAGAATGCATCGTTCCACATCATGGTGACGCCTGAAGTTTTTCAAAGAACTTTCTCAATGTATGAACGCTTTAAAACTTCTTCATAATGTGTTTCAGATACACTTTGGCGTCACACTGCCTAACAAGAGAATAGTTCAGGTTCAGAAACTCAAACTGCACGTCTTCAAGACAAAAACATGCAAATTGTATTTCAGGCTGCAGTTCTCTTTTAATTTGATCCTATTTGCCAGCGACTTCTCTCAGTCCTGAGGCCAAACCCATTAAAAACCATTTACCGCGTCCCAGCTGACACTGAAGAAACACCAAATTATTTCAGTTAACTGTTTGTTGATGGCAGCTCAGCGTGCTGCTCAGGGGCATTCTAGCATCGACTGGGAGTTAAACCTCTATGTCTTTAGTTTCCATTTTCTGCTCAAATCTCTCATGTGTTTGCCACAACTTGTGGCGCAGTGGGAGGGGTTTGTCTCCGTGTTTAAGTCATCTTATTTGTGTGGATTCAACCTATAGAAACTAATGAGGATTTTAAAAAGAAACACCCAGAACAGCCTGAAGGAGCAGCTGGAGAAACAAATGTGGAAATGGTTGTTTTCATCAGATATGCTGCATCCCAAGCTACTGGGAATCCAAATTACAACAAAGAGCAAAGTGAGGTCAAGCAGTTACGGCTGAGGAGGAGGAGGAGCAGAGCATCCAGCCTCTTGTCTCCTTGAAAATATAATACAAATATGGACCAGTTGGGAAATGTGGTTAACACCATGGAATATTCTCCAAAAAATCCTGTTAAAACTCCCAGACGTTGCAGTTCCTCTACTGACCACCAGGGGCACCAAAATGCCTTTGTAATGTGAACAGAGATGATTTTTTTTTAAGTGTCTCCTTAAATAATGACAGAAAGGGCAGCAGATGTTAGTCTGAAGTCTGTGTATTTCATCACATTCACGCCGCCGTCACAGAAGGGTAAAGTAGTGTTACTAAGCGCACTGCTACAGGCCGTACCGGCACAGATCCTGCTTTCGGACTTCCAGCCACTGCACTGGAAAAACGAATGAAGGGATCTGCTGCTTCTCCAGAAGCCACATTCACATCCAGTCCCAACAGCAGTTTTAGCGTCTGCTAACCAAACACCTCTTCATTAACTGCTTCTGAGCCTTTTTAAACCACTGCTGAATTGTGCGCGTACAGCTGTGACCCGACTGAGTTTCAGCCCAGCTTCAGCTGGCAGATGTTCAAAAGCCAACAACCATGGTCTATATTTGTGCGCGAGCTCTTGATTACATTAACACCACATATGCATATTAATGATGCATATAAATGATAAAAATGCCTGACAAATTATCACTTGTGGACGTGTGTGGTTGCTGCAGCTGCAGTTGGAGCGTTCCATAGTTTTATTATCCACATTATAGGAGCAGACAAATAAAACACACAAATCCCACGCAGCGCCAGTCCCTCTGAATGTAACCGCTTTGCCTGTATTACCCACCTCTAATTTAAAATGACGGTAAAATGTGGCGTCTTGCGTTGTGTCACTGCTCCTCTTTTCAGATGCACTTTGTGTTGACGCTGCTGATTGACCTTCAGCATTTTGTCTCAAATGAGATGAAAAGCCCATTTGTCTAGAGGGTTGTCCCAGGAATGTCTCTCACCTTCATTAATTCACTGAGATAACCCGAGTCTGACCTGCTGGTGACTCGGCGGCTCCACTCAGGTCTGAGGGCCTTGCTCAACGGCGATGGGGGAGGAGCAGCTTCTGCTGTGGGGCTCAGTTATCTGCAGAAGCACAATGACACAACCCCAGTTCTGCGGAGCGGAGAATACGACACACAGCCGTTGTTTCCTGTAGCGTCCCCGTGGAAACGCAGCAGCTTTGACTCTGAGCTCGCTGAAGCCTGAAGATCAGCAGAGACTGCAGGCTGAGCTGAAGCTGTGCTGCAGGACAGCAGAGGAAGCACTCCTATCCTATTTAAAAACACTTGCTGATCCGACAGGCCTCCAACGCCGTGGGAGGATTTAGAAAACACAAAAATACAAAGCTTTGGTCTTTGACTCAGTGTGTGCGTTTGCTCCGGCTCATGCAGCACACACCAGCATCTTCGTGTTGTAAGGCTTCAGCTTATTTATCTTTTATTTATCTTTTATTTATCGTGTGCGCTTCATGGCAATTGGCGCCTACGCATAAAAACAAATATAATTACAACTTTTATGGTAGAAAAAAAGTTATTTAATATTTATACCCGGCATTGCAGGTGCTGAAGCAAAACAAAGTGCCTTCTGAACACATAAGGTTGTTTAAAATCAGACCAAAGTTCTGCACGTTTGAGAAAAGTGTAAATGCATCGGCCAACTTAAACAAATATGGGTCGCGTCTAATGCAGCAGACAGTTTTGGTTGGTCCGTAACCCTCGTGATGGACTGCTCCACACCTGATGAGAAACGGCGCCACCTCCTGCAGGACTGAGGCTGGAACGTGGAGAAGCGTCACAATCACTGCAGCCGGGAAAGAAATGTCTTCTAGCGGCCTCTTTTGTCTCTGTCTCACATTAACTCCACTCCCCTACACCTCCTCCATCTCTCTAAAACACTCAAACCTTCCCTAGCTCACGCTTTCTTTTTTTCTTCTGTTTGTTGTTCTTCTGTAAATTCAGCCCAGATTGCGTTCTCCCCTCCAGCAGGACGCTTCCAAAATTTACATGAACTTTGCATTATCCCTGACCAAGTTCTCGTGAAATGTTCAAACTAAAACCTGATCTCATGAATAATGCAAATGTCCTCCAAGTGCATCAGTCCTGCTGCTTCTGGCTCTAGTTGATGTAGAGACATCGGTCCATCTTTATGTGCCATTTCCCTTATTTTCTCCTTTTTTCCTTCCCTCCCACCCGGTTTCTTTTTCTTACATTATTTTTCATGATTCCATCTATCTTTTATTTGTGCCCCGTCATCTCTTTTTCTACCTTTTGTCTTTTATTCATCTTAACCTTCTTATTGGTTTTTCCCTTTTCTGTTTGTTCTTTGTTCTCTGGTCTTACAACATCCCTTCTTTTATTGGTCTTCTTTTGTCTTTTTTAGCAATTACATCCTAAATTCTTCTTTTTCTCCTTCCTTATCTGTCTTACACTTTCATTTTACCCCTCTCTTCACCTCCCAGCCCTCATCTATGACTTCTTTCTCTCTCTATTCCTTTCCTTCCTGCCTTTCTTTCATCTTTCCTTGTAAGCATTTATATAGAGCATAAAAGCATAAAAACGTCTGTGAATCATTTGGAACTACCTGGTTTTCTGAATGAATTTGCCATAAAATGTGATTTGATTTTCATTTAAGTCACAATAATAATCAAAGACAATGTACTTAAGCTGATAACACACACATGGTTATTTATGAATTAGGGAATTATTCATGCTTTGAGTGGACGGCTGTTCGTTTGCCAGCAGTGACTCCAAACTTTCAGCATCTTTAGCTCAGAGCTGCACAACGTTCAGGAGGAGTTTTGAAGGAATCGTCTTTGAGAATCACTTCAGCTCAGACACATTTGTCGGATTTGTGGCGTGAAGGGCTCTCCTGAGGTCCTTCCACAGCATCTCTATGGAGTTCAGGTCTGGACTCCGACTGGGCCACTCCAGCAAGTCTGGTGTGGTGGATTTACTTCCATGTTTCGGGTCATTGTCCTGCCGCATCATCCAACTTCAGCTGGTGGGTGGGCAGCTGGACATCATCCTGTCATGGACAACCTGCCTATTATGTGTGGTGGACTCCTGAGCACAGATGTTTGGGACTTGTGGGTTCTTATTTTTACCTCATGGAGGATTCGGTGCTGTGTCTTCCGCAATCCTTTTGGCTGGACGTCCCCTGCTAAGAGGAGTCGTAGAAACTGAGTTCATTTCGAGACAACTTGTCTAACTTTGTGTTATGAACAACTATTGTTCAGAAGGAGGGTTTTTGAGTGTTTTCTTGTCAACCAAGTAGCTCTAAAAACCCCTCAGAACTCACTTCAGTAATTCTCTAGTTGAGTAGTTAGTCTGGGAGCTCGCTCACGCTTGGCTCCAGCTCTGTCAGTGCGTAACGGACACCTGTTTGTGTGCTATCAGCCGAGGTTCATTCTGTTGCCTGGTACTGTGACTTCCATCCTTCCAGCTCAGGTCCAGCACCAGATCTCTGGACAGATGTTTGATGTTGTTCTGAGGATCTGGAGAGCTGGAGACACTCCCGGCTCGGAGGCCGCGGCTCAGAAACAGTCATGTAATAATGGAAACATGGAATATGTAACATGTCAGTAAGCACAAGAAGGTTTTTACGTAAGGTCTTAGAAATGAAAGAGGGTTTACTTTCTTTTATGACTGGATGTATCTTCTCACTTCCCTCTCTATCCTCTCTCACTACCGTTCCTGCGCTCCCTTTCTTTCTCTCTCTCGCCGTCACTCGCTGTAACTACCACTTTCATGTAAAAACCTGAGAGGATTTCACACGACAGGAGACTTGTCTCGCCCCCGTTTTCTGCTCTTTAATCTTCTCCTCACTCTTCTCTGTTTTTCATCTTCTTCCCATCCCCCTCTTCATCTCTCTCTTCCTCCCCAAACAAACTCAGCCTGAGTCACAACTTTAGACGCATAACCTTGTTTAAGTTGTTTCTGGTCTTGTTTCTGCACCTCCATCTGATATTTTGTCTACCAATCTCCTGAAATGCTTTCCGAGCAAATTCCTCTCACGGTTTTTAAAAAACTGAGGATGACGGCGAGACATGAGCATGAATGGAAACTCTGTCATCTCTTATATTACAATGACTATGAACTTTACCTACATTATTAGCATTGCAGATATCATCAACACGGAGTGTTATTATTCAGGACCTCAGTAATGACACTTAAATGGGATGTTCATATCCTGCTGGGACAGTTCGGACTTCACCCTCCTGCAGCAGACGGGGCTGAACGCTGAAGCTTCATGTTTGTGAAGAGGAACTTTCTGGATCTAATGGTCTTTGGGAAGGTCTCCATGGGACTGGACACTTCTTTTTTTGTATAATTAACAAAAATCCGATTTGAAGAGTTTTGAAAAAATGTTTTAAAAGACAATGTAATGATTGTTACCTATTTTACAACCAAGGACAGAGGAACAATGACTGGCGTTAATCATCTCTTTACAAGGAAATATGCCAAACACACTCCACAAACATAATAATAATCCCCTTTTTTAGGTTTGTGTCGCACTGAATTTACACCAAACGTTGGGTGGGGGTGCAGGTTGTTTTCTGCAGTGCTGCGCTTCTGTTGTTCACTTCCTACACATCAATCAGACACAGCAATGGAGCAAATTAAGCATCTTATGTGAGTTGGAGTTGATAAATGTTGAGCAGCAGTAACTTTGATTGACATTGCAGCAGTCTAGCTGTCAATGTGGTTTGAAAATGATGCCATAGAAGCAGAAGTGGGAAATACGTAGGAGGAGGAAATATAATGCTCCCAAGCAGACCAGCCACACTTGTTGCAGTTCGCATCAACCTGACACATGGTACACGTCTGGATACCTGTGGGGAGGTGCACAGTGGAGGTTACGCCGCAGGGTTCACAGCTGCAGCAGACATGCATCATCAGGTCTACGTATAGAAGCATAAATAATCCATTAGTGTCAAATCAAAAATCACTTTGCTAACAGATGGCTTCTACGGTTGGACACTACAGACAATGTCTGGTGGATACGATGCAGCATTAACGTGATAAAACCACAGGCAAAAAGATGCAGGACTCAAAAAAATAAAAAAGTATTGCTATGGATTAATGAAGAAGGCAGAAGAAAAACCAAAGTGGTCATGGCCCGTTTGGACAAATACGCTGACAGTCAAGCTGCACGATAAACCTTCCACAAACGCTGCTAAAGTTTCTTTAGACGGCTTGAAAAATGTTGTAACAATGATTGTGTTAAAGCGGGGAGCCAAGTGGACTGATGCGTCCAGACCATTTGTAAGAGCAGTTTAAATGTTCAGATTAAAATTAAACTAAAATAAAATATGTGCTTTAAGGAGCCCTAACAAGTAGCCAAAAGCAGTGATGGTCAGGACTAATGCTGCTGTCAAGCTGTGAGCTCTGATTTACAGCCAACACTCACGTTTTACTTTTTTACTTCCTGTAATAAGAGACAGCACGTTATGAAATGACTACGTCTATCTTCCATCCATCCATTATCTGTACCCGCTTAATCCGTTTCCGGGTCACGGGGGTCTGTCGGAGCCTATCCCGACGCATATCAGGCGAAAGGCAGGGGTACACCCTGGACAGGTCGCCAGTCTATCCAGGGCTACGTCTATCTTATATTAGCCAAATAGCGGTGAAAGATGTGGTCTAAAGATGAATTTACCCTCATCAAGCTTTCATTTCTTCACAGCCATCACGTGAAAGTACAGCTTATTGAGGAATGCAAAGGCGTGTAAAATGCAACACACAGCACTTTGCTGTAATAATGTGGATTCTTTAGTTGAGCTCCTTTTTTCATCAGTCTGTATCTGTCATTTGGCCGCTGTCAGAGTCATTGGTCTTCACTTGCATTCTGACATCTCGCCCATCTCTTCAGCCCATCATTTCCCAGACAGCAGACAGTTGTGCTGTGTCAGGCTTTGTACTTTAGGTCTGGTGGTGTGTGTGTGTGTGTGTATGTGTGTGTGTGTGTGTGTGTGTGTGTGTGTGTGTGTGTGTGTGTGTGTGTGTGTGTGTGTGAAGAGCCAACAGTGCAGTAGATGCAGAGATGCAGAACTACAAACCTCAGCATTCTTAAGCAACACTGTCACAACACCGCCTTGTGTGGAGGCTGATTCATTAACATTCACATCACTGTTAACTGTTGCAGGAAATAGAAACTGACCTTGACATAATGCCTCAGTTCAAAGTAGCAGCATAACCTCCTCTGAAGCCTTGTCATGGTGGACAAGTTCAGAACCTCCACAGAGAAAGCAGCAAGTCAGGTTGTTATCTATGTTTGACACCAGGGGCTATACTGCAGTGAAGTTCAGTATCATCGTGTCCCATTAAATAACGATCAAAGCATCTATCAATTCTGGGATAGGAATGACAATATAAGTTTACATTGTTAACATTCTCAATAGGTGATGGTAATGCTGATTTGGTAGAAAGCGATATCTATGGAAGGCTGAGTCTTTGAGAAGCCAAGAGGGAAAGAGGATCTCAGGTTAGTCAACAAATGTGTGAGAAGACCATTGAACTACTTCTAAACAACCTTCCTTTTTTCCAGGAGAATTTCCAGCCCTTCCAAAGAAGGGCTGGAAATTCTCCTTCAGTGCAGAATGTGGAGGAACCTCAGCGCGTAATGGTCCAGGGCACAGTCCTAAACTAGACACCAATGATCACTGAGACCGCGGCGAACCTTCGTACATCAGTAACTGATGGAGACGGAGAACAGATTTCTGCTGGAAACCTTTCTCAAGAGTTACGATAGAAAGCTAAAGCCACCTAAAACTTTACTGTACTGGGTGGCGTTCTCTCAGAAGGTACCAGGCATGGACCATCAAACCGTAGCCAGTCTGACGGGACAGAGTTGTCTTGGTGCACTTGGCAAAGGCAGCATTAATGTAGGAAATGTTGAAATTTTAGATAATACCTGAAATGTTTCATTGCTTAGAAGAAGACAAAATGTAGCTGTGAACAACTGTCTTTCTCATTTGTGTTATTAAATGACAAAGACCTCTGAAAGTGGATGCTGTTATTTCTGTTTTTGTTTTTAAAGGCTGTGTAAAGACAATTTTCAACGTGACCTGAGATGATTTGAGACGGGTAGAAAGCGAAACAGCAGCGAACAGGAACAAGGTCTGTGGGGTGACGCGACAGACGATATCAGCATCGACGGTATCACTTTGGGCTGTCAGCAGTTGGAATTTCTTAACATTTAATAATTAGACAACAACATAAGGATAAGAACGTATGTTTCAATATAAGCACTTATACCCCTGATGTGACTTTTGTTTTGAATTGGTGGCACTTGAATAACTGAAATGAATTTACATTTAGAGGCATCAACAAAAACAGGCAACGTCACAAGATTGGTTTTATCGTCCGTAGTGTCAGCATCAGCAGTCAAGGTTTGCATCTTCAGCGCCAGCAAAGAGCAGTGAAAGCGATTAAACCCTCAACGTAAAACTGGTTTTTATAGGTTTAACTCATTTAATCCTACCAGCAGCTTGGAATAATGCAATAAATATTAGAAGAATCTCCGAAAACAGACATTTCACCTCAGGAGATTATTTCAGATTAGGACAGGCAGTAGATGCTTTAGGCCGTGTGACTGACACGTGCCTTCACTACAGAAAAGAACTATCTAATCAGCACTGGCAGTGACCTTCTGGAAGAAAAGCCAGACGTCGCTGTGGCTTCTTCTTCTTCTCTGAATTGAAGGGATTTTTTCTGCTTCTGTTTTCGCCACAAAACCCCGGTTAGCAACAGAGGCTAGCAAACATCCCGCCACTTGCTCTTTAAATAATTGAGCGGTAGTGCAACTGATGTGCCTTAACACTTCACTTCACCGCAGCCCAGATGGGACCGGCTCTTATTTTGGGCCGCTGCCTCTTCTCCACAAAGCCTTGTCATGAAAATTCACATTAATGAATTACTGAACGCAGACGTTGAGCCTAGAGGCAGAGGCCGTTTTTACCGTTTTAATAATCAGAGCATCTTTTAGGTAGAAAAGGTAAATGATGGTACATGCAGAACAGAGAGTAAAGGTAAAAAAGAAAAGAGAAACAAAAAACCAAACCATGAAAGCAACTGACGAAGGACTTTTGGAAAGCAACCCTCTGATGTGCGGTGAAGCTGGTTACCGCTCAGCTGGGTATTTATATCCTGATGTTAGTTAGCAGTTGTACTGCCAAACAATTAGGTCAGGTAGTCATGAATTTTTCAATATATTTACTATTTTTCTTCCATTCTGCTGGTGTATACGGCAGCTAATTAATGGAATCACTAATTAGTGGGCCAAATATCGCTGCATTAAATCATTCCACCAAAGCAATTTTTGATTACAGTAAAATATTTCTTTTACCTTGACCTCCGTTCAGTTTTGTTTATTATTTTAGAGATTTCTTTATTTTCCTTCATTTTTTGACTAGAACCAGGGCTGTGGCCTTCATTTTCTACATGTGGTAACAAGCAAACTTACACGACGTCTCAGCAGTGATTTAAAACACTATAATGCAAATAAGAGTCCTGCGTCTGTCACAAATTGCCCCAAATTTGTCCAAAGTCACAAATTCCATCATGAGATTCGTCAGTTATGTGGAAAAACAACCCAGGTCAGTGTTGTGCTCGTGAAAGCAGTGACAGAAATGGGAGACGTCATTATCTTCTGCTTTTCCAATTCTTTGTGACAGTTTGAAGGATCCTGGTCAAAACCCGCAGTAAACTGAATAAAAGAGTTTTTACTCTGAGTAATTATTAATTTAGAAATAATTTAGTTTCCCCCCTTTAAGTTTGACTGAAAGGAAATAGAAATAATCTGCCAGACATTTTGGTAATTACATGTGGGATCTTTGTGGATTCTTGTTAACAACTAGAGTAAAACGGTTGGTGCAAAAATAAATAAATAAAACATGGGACTCATGTATGTCATAAAGAAAAATGTCAGCTGTGAATCTGCTGCTTTGATAAACAAAATGATTTCACTTCAGCTACATAAACTGCAGAGAAATACCGAGACAATGACAGTCACAGAACTCATGCACAGAGAATCTGCTCAACCTCAAACATCTTCACCATGTTTGATGAGTTTGTTAGACTTCTCTGGCACCAACTCTGAATGAAAAACCAGTCACAGACTCAAAGTTGCAAACACACCAACATGTGTGGATGAATATGGAGGTGAGCAACAAAACGCCACCGAGGGAAAAGCTGTTTGCAAAGTAGTCAACCTAAGAAGGACATTTCTTTGTTACTTCTCTGTCAGATTCATGTAAAATCAGGGTTCTTGTGCAACTATATATTTCTGTCAGTCACTAGAAAGTTACTTTTAGTTTTTTGTTAGTGTGTTTATATGTTTTCCGTACTGAATTTCACGACAGCAACCCATCATGTAGATTAGCTTCTTCCTGTTCAGGGTCACCAGGGTCTGCTGGAAGTAACATAAATGTCTTTGGGGGAAAGACTGCGGTCCATCCTCAGGTCACTAGTCCACTGCAGCACGTCATACCAACAAACAACCACACACTCACTCGTAAAGTCTTTTTAGAATCATACACATGTCTGGGATGTGGGAGGAAACCAGCATGCCCACAGAAAACCCTCAGGAACCCCCAGGAACCCACAGAAAACCCACAGGAACCCTCAGGAACCCACAGAAACCCCTCAGAAACTCACAGAACCCTCAGGAACCCACAGAAAACCCTCAGGAACCCACAGACAACCCTCAGGAACCCACAGCAAACCCTCAGGAACCAACAGAAAACCCTCAGGAAACCTCAGGAACCCACAGAAAACCCTCAGGAACCCACAGGAACCCACAGAAAACCCTCAGGAACCTACAGAAAACCCTCACGAACCCACAGCAATCACTCAGGAACCCACAGTAAAACCCTCAGGAACCCACAGGAACCCACAGAAAACCCTCAGGAAACCTCAGGAACCCACAGAAAACCCTCAGGAACCCATAGGAACCCACAGGAACCAGGGAAAACATACAAACAGTATTCAAACTAGTAACCTTCTGGTTGTGAAGCAACATCGCTGACCAGTCACCTTCAAAAATCCCATTAAAGAAACTGCTATTCAAACTTAATACAGGACTGAAGATTAGTCGTGTCCACTGTGTAAAGTACAAGGACTGTCTCTGGATTACTGACAAGGTCTTAAACTAGATTTTGATACAAAGTCCATAAACAAAACTCAATATAGCTGATATTTGAACCCACTGGTGTAAACCTAGACTAACTGGAAGAAATTGGGGACTTATCAGGACCCTGAAGGTCCAGGTAATCCAGCCTTGGATGTTAACCACGTCTCCCTCCTTATCTGAAAACCTCCCAAGAAAACATGAAAGATGCAGGATGCCGAGTCTGTTATGCCCCAGTTGTTTCAGTGTGCTGGTGTCACTGGTCTGCTACCAGCAGCTACAAGCGTCCTCAGGAAGAGGAGGTGAGGAAGAGGAGGCGAGGAAGAGGAGGAGAGGAAGAGGAGGAGAGGAAGCCGAGCTGCTCGGCATTGTGTTTGTGAGAGGTAACTCGCATGAATTCATGTTTGATTTCAAACGACTTGCAAATTTATTCAGTTGCTGCTTCACACAAGTCTGCTTGATAAGGAGGAAGAGGAGGAGTGGGGGTGGTGGAGGGGGAGGGGGAGGAGGAGCACTGCAATGCTCTACTTCTGAGGACCCTGTTAAGGAATAATGCATCCTCAGTAGCAAGCCATCACAAACACATTTATTTCAGTCCAAACCATGTCCTGCTTGTGTCTCAGCCGAGTTAATTGGCCTCAAGACCAACCTCGATCCTACGCCTCAAAACTAAAATCATACTGCAAATTAACACGCAACAACAAGTGCGGTTGATTTAAGGAATTCCCAGATTTAACCGTTAAATTTCCAAACGTGCCTCACCACTTCCTCTGACTTGATGAAACCACAGCGGTTGAAGTTCCGCTGCAATCTTGTGCAGGTGATCGAATCTGCATCCGTATGTTTTCCAACCACAACAATCTGGATTTTCTTTGACTTTAATGGATGCACCACATGTTCTAGATAAAATAGTTTTAGATTCGGCTGTTTGGGGCGTGGCAGGCGACGGGCTTTAAAACCATTAGTCTACAACATAGTACCGACTTCCACCACATTTTGTCTTTCCTTTGCTTCGCCATCGCTAACAGGGCACCTTTCATTTACAACCTGCTTTTCAGAGTCACTCTTCCCGGCGGTCATTCCTTCTGGCCCTTCAGTGTCACCACATCCCTCCTTCACCCGACTGTTTCACTTCTGAGGTGTTGTCTCCCCTCCTCCCCCACAGCTCCTCCTGAATCTGCACATGATTTTCCATCAATCATACTGTGTTTATTGTGCTAAAACGATGCATTTCTGAGTTGAAATGCACCACTGGAGGGTGGGGCTGGGGGGTTCAGCCAAATCCTCGTCTATCAGGTTAGTGGTGATATAAATCCTGACTGAGAAGTGCTTTTGGTCAGTGTGGACTTCACGCTGATGAGACCTCCTGAGCAGTATCGTTAGGACAGATGTAGAATAGTATCATCAGCATACGTTTGACGGTAAACAATCAACGAAACAAGAAAATTAACCTTTTAGGTGTGTCTAAAAAAAAAAAAAAAAGAAGCAGCAAAAGAGGGAATGTGATCCCGGTCATGTTGGGGCGAAGCGGAAATCACATTAATTAACACGTCATTCCGCGCTGCGTTTAACCTGGCTAGTCTGAGTGGGACTGAGTAGGAAGCAGGACTACGACAGTCGTAGATGCCCGCGGTCAAACGTTCACATTGTACGATGTAGGGCAGCTAGACTGAAAAATACCACCATGACTCCTTCATACGTCCTTACCCTTCAACGGACCAAAGTCGTGCACTATTGATCTGTGACGTGTAGCTGAGCGTCTTCAGCCTCACTACCCAACCTGCTGTTAATCTTCCCACAGCTGATGTTCTTGTAAACCAACATGAGCCCTCCACACATCTGTTTAGGTTATTGAAGCATAGACAAGTCTCTTCCCCAGGATCAAACATATAAACGCTCTTGTTAAATTTTTACCCTTTTTAATCTCACTATAGTTATAGTTGATGAATGGAAAAATACAATGTCATGGACACAGATCCGATGTTATTCCTCCAACAGCGCTTCTGAAGGTGAAGGCCAAAATGTTCTGACTTTCCACAAAATGTCCTCAATCACAAGGTCTAAAATTCAGACGAGTCAGACGAGTAAAGGAAGTGTTGCTGTGACCTTAAAGGAAGTTTCCCCTAAAATCAGTAATGCAGCAAGGATTTCCTCTTCGGCCTCAAAAGCACTGCACATCTCAAACTGTGGTTGTGGAGGAAAGATTTGTCCCCACATCTTTAGTCGTAGCGCACTCGCTTTCACGTGCACGCGCGCACACACAGAGCCCAGATTTACTGTTATGCACATTTACACTGTACTCTGACATGCATGGCGCGTTACAGACCAGTATACAGGTCTCACGTGCATGATGAACTTGTGGACAGACACACACACACATGCACACGCACACACATGCACTAACACACACACACAGTCTATAATTAGCAGCCAGATGCTGTGCAGCAGCAGAGCTTCTTACCGTTCTGAAGACAATGGAGACGGCTTCCATTCATTTACGCTGAAGAGAATAAAACACACACACACTCACCTTCAAACACACACCTCTCTCACTCGCCCCGTCTCCTCCTCCTCTTTCTTCCTCTTCTGCTTCTTTCTCTGGAGCCTGCCCTCCCTTCGCTCCTCTCCTCTCCTCTCCTCCCTCTCTCTCGCCGACCTCCTCCCTTGCTTTGTCTACCTCTCTCACCCGGCCACTCCCCTGGCTCCTCCTCCTACTGCTCCCCCTCTCCCCCCTTACAGTCTTCCTCTTTGCGTTTTTTTCAGTCTAACCTCTGTCCTCCTTTTCCTCCTCTCTCTTTCTCTCTCCCCCTTTTGGCCCAGTCTCTCCCTGCCTCTCTCGCTCTCTCCATGGAGATGCAGGGCTGCTCTCTTGACAGCGCCGTCTCCACGTGCTGGTGTGTTTCAGCCTTCAGTGCACACGCTTAGACTGTCAGTCACATTCATGCGCTCTCAGCCATTCACATTCACACAAAGACATACTCATCCCAGCAGCACACACACATGCGCGCACGTGCACACACAGATTTGTGTACAGCCTTTTCCTCTTCAAACACATTCACTTCTTTTTCCTCATTAAGTTGCTGTCTTGTTTATCTCCCTGTTTGCGCACCGTTGAATTACGGTTACACTTACACCAACTCCGGTGGGTAAAATAAAACCATCAATGGGTGCATTATCATCATGGTTTGCATGTAGTCTGCATGGACAGTGGCAGGTGTGTAATCCTCTGTGATGCCACTGCAGACTGTATTTCTGCTCTGCAGCAGATTCAGGTTGAACCCCCCCCCCCCCCCCCCCCCCAAAAAAAAAAAAAAACAACAACCATACATCTCTTTCTATGTGCTTGTTTCCTTCCCTATTGCTTATCTCCTTCCATCCTTTGCTTTAACCTTTTGTCCTCTGCATCCTTTTTCCTGTCCTAACTCACCATGTTGCCTGCCCCCCCATTTCCTCGCTCTGCCAGCTCTCTGTTTTTCCTAAAATCTCTCCTCTGTTTAGCCTTTGGACCAACAGAATCACATAAAAAAAAAGAGTACACCTATGACCACCCGCCAGCCAATGCTGAGCAGGTCCTCCTGCACCAACGGACTGGCCAACGGCCCATGGTGATTTTGGGCTTTTTCTCTTTTAAAAAGAGGCAGACCTTAGAAGAGTTGGTGGGTTATGACTGGTGTGGAAAAAATATTTTGGTTTGTGACAAGTCAAGTCTACTTGTGTAACACATTTCATGTAAAGGACAATTCAATGAGCTTAACATAAAAAGATGAAAAACAATGGATTAAAAAGTAAAAGAGTTTAAAAGCAGAGTTATAGTCAGACAGGCAGAAGTTAAAAAGAATAAAACAAATGAGGTGCAAGAAATAAAGGTTCCAGTGCATTGTGGGAAATTACTGAAATGCAGAAGTAAATAAAAAGGTTTTCAACTTCGACCTAAAGCAACTGAGAGTTTCAGCAGCCCTGGTGCATTCTGGGACTTTGTTCCACAGGTGAGGAGCATAAAAGCTGAACGCTGCCTCGCCGTGTTTGGTTTTAACTCTGGGTCCAGAAAGTGGGCGTGGCCCTGATAACCTGCGGGTTCTGGTTGGTTCATCATGGACCAGGAGATCAGAGATGGATTTTGGTCTGAGACCATTCAGAGATTTATAAACCAACACCTGGATTTTAACATCTGTTCTGGGACAGACGGGAAGCCAGTGTGAAGATCTAAGACCTGGAGTTATGTGGTCCAGTCTCCTGGTCTTAGTGAGAACTCGGGCAGCAGCGTTCTGATGGATGGACTTCACTGCCTTTAACACCCAGTGTGGGTGTTAAAGTTCAGGTCCGAGTCCAGAACCAGTCCCAGATTTCTGGCTTGGTTCTTGATTTTTAGCTTGACTGCTCAAAGTTGACTGCTGATGTTTAATCTTTCTTTCTTGGCTCCAAACACTATTATTTCTGTTTTGTCTTTATTTAACTAAAGGAAAAATCTGGCAAATCCACTCTTTAATTTTATCAGTGCATTTGATCAATGGTTGAATTGTATTATAGTCTCCTGGCAAGATGGTTATATAGATGTGTGTCATCCGTGTAATGATAGTAACACATGTTGTCCATCCATTATCTGTACCCGCTTAATCCGTTTCCGGGTCACGGGGGTCTGTCGGAGCCTATCCCGACGCATATCAGGCAAAAGGCAGGGGTCCACCCTGGACAGGTCGCCAGTCTATCCAGGGCCACATACAAACAACCAATCACACTCACATTCACACCTAGGGAGAATTTAGAAAGATCAATTAACCTACTCTGCATGTTTTTGGACTGTGGGAGGAAGCCGGAGTACCCGGAGGAAACCCACGCAAGCACGGGGAGAACATGCAAACTCCACACAGAAAGACCCACCGGGCCGGGAATTGAACCAGGAACCTTCTTGCTGTGAGGCAACAGTGCTAACCACTAAGCCACCGTGCTGCCTCTAACACATGTTGTATTTTTCATAATTTGAGGGAATGGGAGCATATATAGTAGAGGCCCCAGAAATGAACCTTGAGGAACTCCACATGTTATTTTTGTTAGCTCTGATATGTAGTTATGTAAAGACACAAAATAGTCCCCGTCTTTTGGACTCCAACCAGACAAGTGCTGTGCTAGAAAGTCCCACCCAGTTCTTCAACAGGTCTATCAAGATGTTGTGGCAGCTGCCCAAATAATATAGCTGTGAATGCCTGTATACAGATTTATCCAGAACATTGCAAAGTAAGAACATGAACTGAGCCACCGTTACGCCACTGAGTATATGTTTGAACAAAGAGACAAACAAATAACTTTATCTGTATACTGATAAATTGGGTGACGTCTGGTGGTTATGTCCTGCAATACAAGCTGCAGGTCTGTCTAAGTTTACTTGATTTCGTGTAAATAAAGTAGTTTACACGTGTGTATATTGTTGTAAAGTTCTGTAAATATACATGTTGCAATTGTGTTTTAAAGTATGTTTTGTTTCCCCCCACTAATGGTATTTCCCAGTTAAATTCAGAGGTATAAAGGTGCACAGTTGGAGTTATATAGGCGGATATTGTTTGTGGTTCTCGACTTTAATTTTGCTGAGGAATTAATGAAGTTATAATAAAAGGAAACCACATAGTCCTTCTTTTCCTGTGTTGCGTCCATGGCTGCTTGACCAGGTGACATGGCCAGGTGACATGACCAGGTGACATGACCAGGTGACATGACCAGGTGACTTGACCAGGTGACATGACCAGGTGACATGACCAGGTGACATGACCAGGTGACTTGACCAGGTGACATGACCAGGTGACATGGCCAGGTGACATGACCAGGTGACATGACCAGGTGACATGACCAGGTGACATGACCAGGTGACTTGACCAGGTGACATGACCAGGTGACATGACCAGGTGACATGACCAGGTGACATGACCAGGTGACTTGACCAGGTGACATGACCAGGTGACATGACCAGGTGACTTGACCAGGTGACTTGACCAGGTGACATGGCCAGGTGACATGACCAGGTGACATGGCCAGGTGACGTTTTCCCGACGGAGCTTGTCAATCACACTGAGGTCTGGACTTCGACTGGCCCATTCCAGCACCTTGATGCTTTTCTTTTTTTTTTTTTTCAGCCATCCTGTTGTAGATTTGCTGCTGTGTTTGGGATCATTGACACAATTGGGGTAAAACGAATGTCCGGTTTGTAAATAAACCATTCTTTCTGAAAAACGATGATCCCCAAACAGTTTGGAAATTGCCTTGTTGCACCTCCCAGTTTGATGTTCATAGCAGACAGCTTCTATCTCTGGCATCATGTTAAAAACATACCTTAGTGCTTAAAACCAATAAACTTGCAAAACCTCAGCTGTTATAGAAGTGCTCATATTTGCCAGTAATCAGGTTTTTAAGTGCTAATTCACAACGCAGGACCCAGCTGCTACTAATGCTCCTAACTGTTATGGAAGCAGGTAGGGCGCACTTACTTTTTCACAATGTTTCTGCATTTTCTATAACTTTTTGTTCAATAAATAAACAGATTGTATAACATCCTACAGAAGGCTTGGCTCTTGGTTTTTAGCTTCACTGCTCAAAGCTGAGTGCTGACCTTTAATCTTTTTTTCTTGGCTCCAAACACTATTATTTCTGTTTTGTCATCATTTAACTGAAGAAAAGTCTGGCACATTTTCAATAAATAAAGAGACTGTATAACATCCCACAGAAGGCTTGGCTATTACACAGAAGGTTACATTTATTAAACCTTAAGACGTGTGAGGTTCAGATGATTTTTGTTATTTAGTGAATTATGTTTGACTTACGAATGTGTTTACGCTGCTCTTTAGTCATGACTGAACTCTGAAGTGTGGGCCAACTCCACTAAGTGTAATCTACATGCAACCAAGTGCACCAAAGGTTGTCAGAAACAAATCCAAATCCAACATTGTGACACTGCTGCCGACGCGTCCAGAGCGGCCTCCTCCTGGCTCTAGTGCAGTTGAGCTTTCTGGACATAAACATGCAACCGTTCAGACCCTGTCACGTTTACGCAGCAGCCAGACAAGGCAGACGGTCAGAAACCAAACAGTATCCACGGCAAGATGACTGACGCGATGCAGAAAATGTACTCTGTGAACTGTTTCACCGCTTCACTCCAGCAGCTGAGAGGGTTGATAACAGGGACTAAGTCATGAGCCCACACCTCACCGTCATGTGACAGCTGTCTCCACAAGCATAGAAAACTGATCATTTGTGTTAATTATAATTAATAATTAACGCTCTCTTTCCTATATTTGTACTGGAAGAAATTATTACATTGTGTGTTCACAGTATGTGTACTTGTTTAAATAAACCCCCAAAATATCAGTCCCATTTATAACAATCTGAAAGTTTTATTTCTTATTCTGAAAACCAGGCAAAGTTTCATTATCCCAGTAGTCTTTACTACGCTTAAAATCTTTTTACTCAGATCTACTTCCATTTAATTTGAGCCTTTTAACGCTCTTTTAACACCTTCAGTTAAAAAAGACACGTCCTTTTTATTACCAGCTGACAAAATCTAAGGTATTATTGAATATATCTGATGCATTTTGGTTAAAATTTCAGACAGATGCAGAAGAAAAGCACAAGTTTCCATCTTGTCATTTAGCTACTGGCGTTAGAGGGTGGAGTCAGTGGCTTGACTCGACTCCACCCCCCTCTTCCCCTCCCACTTTCGTGGTATTGCAAATAAATTATAATATATTATCTGACATTGAGTGGACGTAAAGTCGAAGATGCTTAATAATTCAACTCGGACCAACTGAACAGCTCACCAACTTATATTTACAAGGACATTTTGGAGCTGTTAGTTACTTCAGACACAAATATAAGCTCTCTGGACCAGAAAAATTGAATTTTCCACACTATCTTACTTTTAAGGGAACTATGTTTATGTATAAAGGCAGAATCTTCTTTTTCCTGGTCTAAAGCATCAAACATGGATGCATTAAAAAAAATGTTATTTTAAACTCCAACTTTCCACCTCTGCACAATCACTAACTTTCCTCTCTTCTTTCCGTCTTTATCCTTTGGTTCCTGCTTCTCTTCAGCTACTCAAAACTTTGATTTCACATTTTCTTGTTTCCTTTTCCTCTGTCCTTTTTTTTATTGTTGTGTTGCTCAATTCTCTAAAACACCAATCAAAAGGCGAAGTAACAAAAAATCTTTTTTTTTCTTCAGGAAGGTGAGGATGTTAAGGAGCAAAAAAATCATGGAGTCAGGGAAAAACTGCAAAGTTCATTTGGAGTTCAGGTAAAAACTAACACTGGAGGTTCAAATGTGAGGGTCTCCCTACCTGCTGAGAGGAATCCAGGTCCCTGATGAGCGCAGACAGAACAGAGGGCAAAGGTCGCAAACACCTCGGACGCCAAACATCCCAGCGATCCTTCTACATGCCCTCTTTTTTCCTGATGTTCGTGGGGTCGCCATGTGGCGTCACTGGCATGTCAGGTTTTGATGGCACGCTCCTGTTTGTCACATCTTGTACGGCATATGGGACGTTTCTTTTTCCCAACAGCTGCTGTCTCATCAACAGTTAAAATCCAGCAGGAATCACATTTCAAACGGTGCCAAAGCAAGTTTCCTCTGCTGTGGTCATCGTGAGGGATCTTTCTTGTTTGGGTTGAAGTCAGCAAGAAAACATCACCCGATGTAAATGTTTATTAATATCATTCTTTTTTCTTTTTCTTTTAAAAAGCTAAATGTATCCGTAGTGATACGGTGTTGAAGTGCTGCTGGCTCTCAGGCGGGTAGTTTTGGGCCGCAGCAGCAGAGCAGCCGGCTCCCTGTCAGGAAGTCGGCTGTCGTCATGTCAGTCTCCTGATGTACGCTGTCTTATCTGCCAAAAACATGCTGCAAGAGTCACTCAGCCTGTCGCTCTCACAGGTAAGTCAAGGAGACAAACGAAGGTCAGTGCAAAACAAAAGCCAGGATGTTTCAGTCAGTGACTCGGGAAATACAGTTCTGTCCTGCCAAAGTCTGCCGTTTGGGATAAACACACCTTTGCAAATACTCGTATAATTTTCTTCTCCTACTTAGTAAAAACTGGAATATGACTCAGCGATGACTATAACACATTTTTACTTAAGTTAGCAGAGAAAAATACCAAATACTTTAAAATAAATGTTCATTATTAGACACCTGTAAGACTTTCAACAAAATGTGAAATTAGTTCCAGAGTATAGATAAAGAAGGACAAATTGCCTCGCTGCTTGAACGGATTAACTATAATTGCAGTGACACTGAAGGAGATAAACCACCTTCAGAAAATATCTTCAAGTAATGACATAATTAAGTCTTCGTGCTGGGATAACGATCCTGAAAATGGTCCGGCCCGCATCGCTTTGAGTGTTTTAAGGGCACTTTTTGTATGAAAGACCAGCTACGGATTTACTATTTCTGTGTTGCAACTGATTTTGGATAACTGCAGTTTCCTTTGGTGGCTTTAGGCCTCTTTTCTTATATGGAAGGTAAGAAGACAACATGTTGTTTTCTTATACAAACTAGTAAAGTGATGCATCTTGGTTTAGGTTTGACAAAATGAGATAAAAGTGAGGGTTTCCAGGCAGCTCTGACTTTTCTTTACCAGGATTCTCAGTTTGTATCTTTTCTGCAGAATAATCCCATTTTAAACGATTTTAATAGCTCACAACGTTCCTGTACACTATTTGCACTTTTCTTGGACATTTAGGTTTTTAAAAATTTGAATCTGTTTCCAATTACATACACTAGTCTCATCTCTTATCCTCGTCATCTTTTCTTTGATTTATGTGATATCACATTTATTATTTGGGCTTGTCTGTGAAATAAAACACCCAAGTCGTATATATCCAGGAATGGGGACCTTACTTGTCTTCAACAATATGAAGGACATATAGATAATAGTCAGTTCATACAAATAGTAGAATAGTAGTATTAATGGAGAATAAAAATAATTTATAGTAGAAATAGAAATCAGCTGTCTGCTTGGTCACTGAAGTCAGCCACATGGCCTTTACAATGCACCAAAGTCCAGCACATTTGATCATCACTGAAAATCATGTGAAGGATAACACACTCGTGTAAACGTAAAGGAGCTGCAGAGATGTGACTCTGTGCTGGAAGTAGAGTTGAGCCACAGCTTTAAACGCTAGCATGGACATGACGCATGGGTGCAGAAATGTAAAAATACACAAAAACAGATGCAGAAACAGCTGATGTGGCGCTGACGGCGCTCATTGTGAGAGTCTGATGAGTCAGTGAGCTCACAACCTAAAGGTTTAATCCTTGTGAGAGGCTACTGTAGCTTGTGGCTACGGATTAGCTCTCCTGATCGTTAATGTAGTCATTTCACAGCAGCCTCGTTTACTTAACACGATTCCCTCAACGCCAAAAGCAGGCTCAGAAACATTACAATCATCAGACAAACTGTCAACTCCCAGCTCCTCCATCCTTTTAATTAGCTGACAGCTACAGATTTACAGCTTCATTATCAAGTAAAACCATCTAATATTAACAGGATAAGGATCTTGCTTCAGCAACTGAGGGGAGTAAACAGCAGGTGCTAAAAAAGATGAATATCTTTGATCTCTCCACTTTAAATGACTGCCTTCACCATCGCTCCTGCGCGTCACTTTCTCCTGATGGTTAATCAGGAATCACGAGCATGTGCAGGTGAGGGGCATCAGCAGAGTGGGTCAGGAACCAGAACTACTCACAAAATACGTCAAAGTCAGTCATTTAAAGAGCCATTCATGAGTAACTCAGACGGATCCTTGCCACTGAATGACCCGTCTCTTATTGAACACTTCCTGCTTCCCTCTCAGCAGGTTTTAAGACCTCAGGGAGAACGTGAGCGAATTCCAGAGAAGTGGTTGAAAATCCAATTTGAGAAAAACAGCGCAGATGTGAATTCCACCAAGTGTGAATGAGTTTGATCCATTTCTGTCTGCAGACCCCAGCAGCTCCTCCTGCAGCTCCTCCTGCAGCTCCTCCTGCAGCTCCTCCTGCAGCTCCTCCTGCAGCTCCTCCTGCAGCTCCTCCTGCAGCTCCTCCTGCAGCTCCTCCTGCAGCTCCTGAACATTTACCCCACTAAGACGTTAATTGAATTACGCCTGCGCAGTCGGCCTCCCCTTGACCTCGGCTTCGCTCTGGGCCAGCTCATGAATGAGACTCAATGAGACTCTTGCAGACGTGATTCTGTGGCTTAAACTAAAGCGGAAATAGTGGTATTTTTTAAGTAATTATTTGAGAGTGAGGCATATCAATTCTGAAATGACAGACATTCAGTTAATTTTCCCATGTGGGCAAAGCAATAACTTAATTGTTTTATAATGGAGAAGAAATAAAAGATAGAAAAACTAACATTGTACATTTTTCTAAAACTAGTGATGCTTTAGTTCATCTGAGGTTGTACTACTTAATGTCTACATTGAAAGTGTATATTGATGTGTTTCATATTGCTGACAACAACACATGACCCAAAAAAAACAAAAACAAAAGGAAACTAGAAAGAAAGAACAAATGATCAGAAACAAACTGCACGATAACTCAAGCACGTTTCCACTGTGTGAAAACTGCAGATTTAGCCACAGTGGTCATGCATTTATTTATCTATTAATTGTGTTGATAAATGTACATTTCTTTACACCTACTCCTTTGTGCTTTGTTTTTGATTAAATATGTTGCCATAACCATCAGCTAATCAGAAGTGACTTAAAAACAGTAAAACATGAAGCGTTTTTCAGAATCATAGGAGTTTTTAATATTATCCATCATTCATCACCATCATCATCTTCATCTCGCACCACTGCAATAGTCATTGACGTGACATCATCATCAACATCACAGGTAATTATCGCACAGAAACAACCATCACTCCATGATCATCCTCACATACATTCTCAGTGTTTTCAGTTTTTAGTATTTCATACTTTTATAATATACTGTATTTCATCCATAGTCAATCCTTTTTTAAATAATTTACATAAGAATAAATTCAACAGACTGAAGATTGACAATCTGTATATTTACATCATGAGACACACAGAAAGAGAGATAATCAAGAAGAAAACAGCAGATGACTGGAAATAAAAAAAACACACCTATAGGGAAGAGAAGGAGGAGAGGAAGGAGCAGGAGAAGAGAGGATTGGGGGGAGGACGGTGGGCAGGGGAGTTTCGTGTCGTACGTGTAAACTCAGTGTGCAGCAGGTCACGGCTGGATGTAGCCACCGAGGTGGAGTCACGGTGACAGCCTCCCTCCCAAATCTTTTATTTTCTTTCTGTGGAAGCTGATTTCAGAGACTGTTGCCATGGTAATATTCATAACCTGCCATACGTCTGAAGGCTGAGTTTCAGAAACAAATCTAAAGTGGAAAGAATGGAAAAAATGTTTTTCCTTTTTGTTTTCCTTTTGTTTTTCATCCCCAGTTTGGTGGGTTGAAATAGTTGATGTGATTGAGTAGGAAGTATTAGTGGTCTAATAAAAAAACAAACAAACAAAACAAAACACTGCATTTTTACAACATAAAATTTAACGCTGGTCTGTTTTTAAAGCTTCCAATCTACTAATTTCAATGTTTTGTCCTTCATGGCTAAAACAATTGGTAAACCTATTGATCAGTAGGTTATTGCCAGATGGACTGTGATTCAAATCTGAGCAAAACCGATAATCAGCCGGGATCACGACATGCACATGTACGAATGCACATGTACGAATGCACATGTACGAATGCACATGTATGAATGCACATGTACGAATGCACATGTATGAGTGCACATGTACGAATGCACATGTACGAATGCACATGTACGAGTGCACATGTATGAGTGCACATGTACGAGTGCACATGTACAAATGCACATGTACGAGTGCACATGTACGAGTGCACATGTACAAATGCACATGTACGAGTGCACATGTATGAGTGCACATGTACGAATGCACATGTATGAGTGCACATGTACGAATGCACATGTACGAGTGCACATGTATGAGTGCACATGTACGAATGCACATGTATGAGTGCACATGTACGAATGCACATGTACGAGTGCACATGTACGAATGCACATGTACGAATGCACATGTACGAGTGCACATGTACGAGTGCACATGTACGAGCGCACATGTACGAGCGCACATGTACGAGCGCACATGTACGAGCGCACATGTACGAGCGCACATGTACGAATGCACATGTACGAATGCACATGTACGAGCGCACATGTACGAGCGCACATGTACGAGCGCACATGTACGAGCGCACATGTACGAATGCACATGTACGAATGCACATGTACGAGCGCACATGTACGAGCGCACATGTATGAATGCACATGTACGAATGTACATGTACGAATGCACATGTACGAATGCACATGTACGAGTGCACATGTATGAATGCACATGTACGAGCGCACATGTACGAATGCACATGTACGAGTGCATGATGGAGTATCAAGAAAGAAGCTGCTAAGCCAGTTCTGAGCCCTGGCTGCAGCAGCAGAGCTCTCTTATCCTAAACCACATGTTGTTTAACCACGCCCGTCCTCAGAAGCGGTACGTCTAATGACAGTCCAAGTAGAAGCATCTTTAGCTATATTTGTTTATACCATGACCTCTCTGCATTTGAGATTAGTAACTGCTCTAAATGAATGCTCAAATGCTTTTAGCTTCACTAACTGCAACTAAAGGAATGATAGAAACAGCAGGAAAAGAAAAAACTGACTTAAATAGAGGGGGTAATTTTGCAGTTTATACTGCAGCAAAAAAAAAGAAAAGAGCAGGTAGGAGACAGAAAAAGTACAGAAATCAAAATGCAGACAGGTGGACTCATCTGATCGTATGAAGAAATTAGAGTTAAATGGAGTCTAAATGGTGCTTTTGCTTATCCTCCCTCCTTGGTGACCTACAGACAAAAACTGAGGATTTTTCAATCTATTTCTACCTTACTTTTTATTGACTGGCCAACTGACGGGTGAATTAGATTACCTAAGTGCCTCAGTTTTACCTTGATAACATGGTTTTAATATTATAGAAAATCATCTAAAAAAAACAAGTGAAGCCACTAATGTTATTCCTGTTTATTCATAAGGTTTGGAATCTGAATTAAATGATCAAAAAGCCTTTTGGGTACTTCTTTTTTATTTTCCAGCCACACGACTGTGTTGATGATTTAGACTGAGCCTGTGAGCGGCTAATTATCGCACTCTTTATGTGACTTGCTATATTGTTTATTGCCATTTTCAATGTCTCTTCAATATGTGGATATGATAAAAGTAGAATTAAATAAGCCATATTTGTATGATGAACAATGACTGCAATGGAAGATAAATGGTTTGGTCCAACTGGACGGACACTGGTTGTGTGGTTACAAGCTGGGCATGTCCCCCAGGTTCACCTTCAAAAGTCCAACCCAATTAAACAGCATTTCTTTGGAGTGGGACTAACCAAGCACAACAAGAAAATACAAACTGAATTGTATTATTTGTTGGCATCCTTTTGATTTAAGTCCAGAGCTGGAAGGGAGCACTCCCATGTTAAAATGCAAAGGAGACATATTAAGACCTTTTATTCAAAAGTTGATGGTTTCCTGAGGTCTCAATCAAGTACCTGCGACACAATTTGGTCAAAAGACCTCAAAGATACAGTGCAAAAGCTCCCTTTTTAACCATGTCTTCACTGCTGTGTCCGTAGCAGCTGGTTTTAGGGGTGGAGCCTGCCGATGCGTCTCTTTTTAAGTTTTTTTTAAATATATATATTTTTTTATATCAACTTCTGAGGTACAGTGAATGCAGCATGATGGCGATTTTGGTGGAGCTAGAGATGAGAAAAAAGGATAGCTCTTCTCTGATCGGGTCTGTGATGTCACAGTACCCTGCAGATCTGAACACTTCTCAGAACGAGTCCTAAACCAAGTGAAAGGATTGTTTTATGTTTTATGTTGAGTTGCTGGAGACTTCCAGCACCTAAATGTACGCTCATAAGTACAGACAAAGTAATAATTTTTCATTCCCGTTTATGGTCAGTAAAAGTAATAAGGAGCTCATAAAGAAAATCCCAACCTCTGGTGGTTTAATAAGGTTACGGACAGCTTAGTTGACATCTCAGACAGGTCATGTACTAAAAAATCTAAACATCTGAAACTAGTCTCACTGCCACTGATGGATTTCAAAGGGAAGTTGCTTCTTTACATGGAACTCTTTAGAAGGATGACGATTTGTGAAATTACCCAGCAAAGGGCTTATAAAGTCAACACATTAGGAGCATCAGGAGAGATAAGAAAATGGAGACGTGATGAAGATTTGCAACAGGAAACTTAACTGCCTGTCACATAATATCACTCCAAAGCTCAGAAAGCCCCTGCACATGAACTGCATGCAAACAAATGAAACTACTTGAGGGTCGAGCTCAGTTTGATGTGAACATGTTCATCTGAGTACAAACACTCCTAAATCTGACCCGTGCACAGAGGCTTTCTGTGTTTGGGAAATCGAAATCCAAAAGAATGTTTCTGTTCGTAACAACTTGAACATACTTCTCACCAGCCTTCAGTAAAAAATGCAACAACACTTTGAAGCAAAATGAAATTGAGTGACAGCAGCTTTGACAGACTTTTGCCAGCAGACGCTAAAAAAGAACAACAAAGGCTGTTTAATTACAAAGATGGGACCCAACTAGATGATCACATCATGATGATGAGTGCAGACAAAATCACTTCAGCTCTCCGTTTCCAGTGCAGACACTTCTGACATTACAACATGATTCATGCACCATTCTGTGAGCAGCGAAGCAGTTACATAATCACAGAGACCGGCGACGGTCTGCAGATGTAGGGTGAGAAAACAGAAGGGAGATGCCTCCAAAAAACTAAACAAAACATACAAATATAAGTTAAAACAGCAAAGAATAAAACAGGCATCAAGCAGGGACTTCTATGAAAGTTGCCTCAGGACAGACACAATAACAATGTTTTGTGAAACTGTCATAAAAGAACTTAATCACTTAATAGCTGAAAAAGTGCACGTATCTGTTGCTGCAGGGCAAAAAAAGTTCACAAAGTCACAAAGTGTCCCGCACAACTCAACACACTCTCTTTAGTTTTAATTTCATTTTTGTTTCCATTAGTTGTTTGGCTATTTAGGAACAAGCGCTGTGTTGTGTAGGTCACCCTGTATGTGTCCTACAACAATGACACCAGAGAACACAGAGAAACACACTCTCTGTGTCCAAAACAAGCTTAAAGGGTATCCTGGGTAATTAAAACTGAGGCCAAAAGGATTTTGACCATCAGCTTGAAAAACGTTAGTGTGAAAAGGCTACGCAACAGCATTAACCACTATTCACTAACAGCTCTAAACTAATCCCAGCAGGAATCTGGTCAGCCAAGAGTTAAGATGACATTTCTGTGTTTTTTGTGCCTTTTTTTAAACACAGGACCTTTTAAAGCATATGTGTTTCCAAACTATTTTACTTCAGCGTTAGCTGGATGTGCCTTTACAGCTACTTTGAGAGAGTTTTGTGCAGCTGAGCTACGAGGACAAGGCAGCGCTGGTGAGATCAAAATTAGAAACTGGGAGGAGAAGCTACTTGGTGTGTTTGGTCTTGTTGTGAAGATGGCAACTCTGACAAGTTCTGTTAACAACCATAACAGCACAAACATCAGATTATTTAAGCCTTCATGACAAACTACAACAGAATGGATTTATATTATTTGCAGACACCGCAGTGTCCCATTAAAGCACCACAGAGGACATGGATCTGCATTGATTGAAGTATAAAAACTGCTGCAGTTGAAACCGTTAATCAAGTACAAGTACAAGCCAGCATGCCTGTCAGCCTCTTTTTTTATTGACTTATTTTTTTAAGTTCTTTCTCTGTCTTGCTTAGTTCGCACTTCTTTCAGTCAAATTGATTATTTCTGTACACTGGACTGCTATTATGCAACCAAACCTGCCAATCAAACCCGACCTGCTGCCCACGCCTCGCTGAAAATGATATGACTACAACTATGCTACTTTTCATGTGAAATGATGATTCTTTACTTAGGATGTGTAGTTCAGCAGTCCTGATCATTTTTACTTTTGTGCTTTTTACAATATGAGCCATCAAGTGTCTCAAAGCTGAGAACAAATAGTTCATATTAGCATTTATATTGCACTTCTAACTTCGTTGACAGCCATGGAAAGCCAACATGAAAACATTCCAGTTTACCTCCACCAGCATATGAACTTGCACATCTGTGATTTCCTTTTCCATGAAACAGATTCAAACATTTAAGCAGGAATGTCCTGAACACATTGTCTTTGCTCCGAGTCTGGGTAATTTGATTTTGAGTATCTGCAGATACCGAATCCAAAACTTTGGCAATGTACAAAGAACAAAAAAAAGAGGCAACTTTGTTCTTTCCATCACACAAAATTCCCAAATTGCAAGTAGTAGAAGCATCGCATTCGCTGTCCAATTTGAAACATTTTCAACTTGCAGACATTTCTGAAATGTTAGTTTGCTCCAGGTTCACGTCAGCTCACTAACGTCTACTGCTACTCGAGGTTAAAGGTGAGGCTGACTCGTTGCCTGACATAAATTGTAATTGTTAACAGTGAAACTTAAGGATAGAGAATAAAACAATTATAATTTAATGTAGTTTTTAAAAAACAAAAGAAAAGAAACCCAGCTAATTTCCACCCAATCCTAAACATATTTGGAAATCAATGGATCGCCCCAATTACTGATCACGTGATGGGATCGGGACATCCCTACATCCCTACGTCCCTACATCCCTACGTCCATACATCCATATGTCCCTACGTCCATACATCCCTACATCCATACGTCCCTACGTCCATACATCCCTACATCCATACATCCCTACATCCATACATCCCTACATCCCTACGTCCATACATCCATACATCCACACATCCCTACGTCCATACATCCATACGTCCATACATCCCTACATCCCTACATCCCTACATCCCTACGTCCATACATCCCTACGTCCATACATCCCTACGTCCATACATCCATACTTCTCTACATCCATACGTCCCTACGTCCATACATCCACACATCCCTACGTCCATACATCCCTACGTCCATACATCCATACGTCCCTACGTCCATACATCCATACGTCCCTACGTCCCTACATCCCTACGTCCCTACATCCCTACGTCCATACATCCATACGTCCCTACGTCCCTACATCCCTACATCCATACATCCATTTTCATCCACTTATCCAGGACCAGGTCGCTGGATGTCCCGGAAATCCCTACAAATCCCTAAATTACTGGACAGGTGGAACAGGAGGAACAGGAAGGACAGGAGGAACAGGAAGGACAGGTGGAGCAGGAGGAACAGGTGGAGCAGGAGGAACAGGTGGAGCAGGAGGAACAGGTGGAACACTTCCATCTGGTGGCAAAAACGATATTAACAGAGAAACAGCTTATTCACAGATTAGCGTTCACTAAATGCAAAAAGACTTTAAAATGTGTAATGTAAGGAACATTAAGTATTTTTAAGCAACGATAACTCCTTGAAGGGAACTTGATACTATCTTCTGCCCACAATTAAAAAGAACAATCATGGTTTCTAAACTTTGAGCACTAAAATAACAGCGAACGTCACGTAACTCGTATCTAGTTAAATCTAAGTGATGCTGTTTGTCTAAAAGGATTTTGTCAACACGATGATATCAACATGCAGCATGCCTTTATAAAGAGGGAAGTCAGTCTTCCTTTTAGCGAAGCAACTACATTTAACTTTTGCTAACTACGAGGTTTATTTGTGCACGTTAAGCTAGCAAACACGACGAACGAAGTGTGAAAAAGAAAACACTTCCTTCACAACCGACTTAAGCCATACTTCAAAATGTCCTTTTTCTTAATGCAATGATTGTCACCACATCATTTGTAACTTTTCTTGTAATTACTGAGCTGATTTACGACAGGGCTAATTACAGTGAAAAGTGCTTCGAGACGGTAAACAGGAGACTTTAGAGATCAGCTAGTCTGATTCCCTTAAAGGTTTACAGTGCTAAAATGACTAAACTCAAATAATAAAACATTAGATATTATTATAATGTAATGTAAATAATTAATCTGATGTGAATTCATATGAAAACATGTCAAATTCCTTGGGAACTGATTTCTGGCTATTTGCAGCATGTTGACATTTGGCAGTAGTGCAGAGTGAGTTTTACATTTAATTAATATGAACTTTGGCACAATAACAGTCTAAAACTACTGAAGCTGACTGATCCATTTTATTCACAGCACAATACGCCTCATGCGTCTCAACCAGGTGTTTGTTTGAACCAATCACTCCGGCTCATTGAGATTAACACCAATGTGTGATTCATGCTTTTATGTCGAACTCGCTCCATACGCCCGTCGTAGTGGGGAACTCGACCCGTGACCGCCGCTGTACCCTGACGCGCACCTCAGAAATGTTACCACGAACCTAAATTAAAGATGTAAAAACAAAAGAAAGCTCAGCTCTACAAACTGCTGTGCTGTTAAGTATCCACACCGCCACCTAATGTTTGGTGGTGTAATTACAGAGCAGCACAACCAGCGATGGACAAGAGAAAAAAACACCACTTTAGGTCCTGTTCATAAGCTCCAAGCTGAGTTGCAATGTAAAACCATAAATCACACTATGATGTAATGGAAAGAGTCTCATAATAACTATTACTAACTACATCATAAATGATTAGGGTAGCCACTACATTTGAAAAGCAAAGCTAGTACTGAAGTGTATAAGAACTCTTTCTGACACACACGACACAACTTTGAAAAACTATTTTTTCCAACAACATGTACTGTGCAGCATCAGTGTGTCGTGTGTAGCTCAGTGAGCTTGTCATATGCCACTTGACAAAGGCTGCCCAGCTACCAGTCTTTATACGCTGCACTTCAAATTCAGTGGCTGCACAGCCAGTAGACGAGAAAGAAGGAAAGAAAAATAGGGAACCATCTGGGGTGTGTCAAGTCTGTGGGAGGGAAGTTGGAGGGAAGCTTCAATCCCAGCTGGCATTTTAGTTGTGTTAAGTAAAGGAAAAGGATTAAGAAAAGATGCACCTTTTTCTTCCTATTTTGTTCGGCCTGTATTCGGCCTGTTTTGTTCCAGCCCCTGCAGGCAGAACCTGCAGGGGCTGGAACAAAACAGGCCGAATACAGCCGCTGGTCACGTTCCATCTCCGGGTCCGTCCATGTCTGATACATTTCACCCGAGGTCATTATGGGGTCATATGGGGAAAAAAAATCCTTTTTCAACGCAGATTGGTAATCCTTGCTGAGTATTACTCAGTACGTTTACGGGCACTGAGAGAAAGTCAAAAGTCTGTTCCTAATGAAATTGAAGGTTTGCTTTCACCTCAGGAAACACTGGACAGTGTTTGTCCTGGTTGATGCTTCCTAGTAAATCCCACTACAAGCCTTTAGATCCGGCTTTTATATGACTCCTTTGAGGGTGAGCATTGGAAATTGCTCTCTTCAGACGGGCATTTTTCCATCTGTAAGACCCTCTGAATCTTGCTGTTTTTAATAGCTATAGACTAGTATTCAACTTGCTATTTTTAAGCAAAAGTTTTATCTAGTTAAATGTTGTTTTATTTGATCATAAATTATGCTTGTGAAAGAGTTCAATCTGGTTTATGAATGAACCACAACATAGAGAAAGCCTTATTAAAGATCATCTATCCTAGTCCTGGTACTAATAGATCTAAGTGCAGCCTTTGATACAGCAGACCACTCAATACTTATAAATGGTCTTAGGCACCTGGTTGGCCTCTCTGGAACTGATTCTTGTTTCAAATCCTACCACACATTTAAAAGGTTTCTGGTAAGTATGGCCGCATGCTCCTCAGGGATCCATAAAATCAAATGGTATGCACCAAGGCTCAATTCTAGGCCCAATTGTTTTTCATATATATACTTCCACTTCCACGTCATTAGGAGACATGGCATTCATTTTCCCAGCTATGGTGATGACACACAGCTGTACATTACTATGTTTTCTGAAGATGAACGGCCAATTGATGACCTTTTTAACTCTATTTTAGATATTAAATCATGAATAGCAGAAACGTGAAAGTGAATCATTTGTCATATTTACATGCTTTGTCTTCAAATACATCTGTACAGAATCTGGTCGTCAATCTTGAATATGAGGTTAGTTTTATTCCACATGTTAACCATGTGGTTAAAACAGGTGTTTATTATATTATATAAGAATATATCCAAAGTTTTTCTCTCGGGCCAAGACCAGCTTTTATCTCAAGTTGCATTGATTACTGTAATGCCCTGTTTTGTCTGGTCTTCCCCAAAAAAAAGGGCCACCACACAGGGCCACCACGCAGGGCCACCACGCAGGGCCACCACACAGGGCCACCACGCAGGGCCACCACGCAGGGCCACCACGCAGGGCCACCACACAGGGCCACCACGCAGGGCCACCACGCAGGGCCACCACGCAGGGCCACCAGGCATGGCCACCACGCAGGGCCACCACGCAGGCCCACCACGCAGGGCCACCACGCAGGGCCACCACGCAGGGCCACCACGCAGGGCCACCAGGCAGGGCCACCACGCAGGGCCACCACGCAGGGCCACCAGGCAGGGCCACCACGCAGGGCCACCACGCAGGGCCACGTACAAAGGGCTACCACCAAACCAGATTGCTTTATGATCCTGAACTGTACAAACTCTTAAACTACAAGCTGTCCAATTCTGATTGGATTTCTCAGGACATTGGAGGGTTAATGCAGGATCTGAACGGGGCATTGAACTCCTGTTATTGCTCGTTTCCTCTGAACTTCTTTTGTTGAGCATTTTTTATTTTAAGAAATTGCTTTAAGGTTTCTGTTCTGACACTGTCATGTCTTCAGTTTGTGTTTAATTTCCCTTCAGGGAATAATAAACTACTACTGACTGTAATTGAACTGCACTTAATTTAAGACACAGCTGTCGAACAACACTTAATGTTGAATTACACTCTTGCAGGGATTTTATAATCTGTTTCTTTGTTTTTGCTGACAGATCTCTTGTTCTCTGTCAGTCAAAAGGCTGCACAACAGCACTTTTATGTATGAAAATGTGCAGTTCATTGTTTCTGAAATACAAATTACATGGTGATTACATCATTTTTTCCTGCACAACCATTTTATTTTTTTAGATATGCTTTATAATACCAAAATGTTTAGCTGGTAAATAAGATGACTCATAAATGTGTGTTTTTTTTCCACATACAAAATAAAACAGCTGAATAAATATTCTCTCAGAGAAGTTATTGTACATTTTTTCAGAGTTTATAAATAAACTGACTCCTTTGGATCAGTATGCTCATGGTCCTTCTGAAAGTTATGACATTATTAAAGATATTAAGCCTCCAAGAACATTATCTTCAAAAAATGAAATACTTTGGGACCTAAAAATACACTATATTGCCAAAAGTATTGGCTCACCCATCCAAATAATGGGAATCAGGTGTTCCAGTCACTTCCGTGGCCACAGGTGTATAAAATCAAGCACCTCAGCATGCAGACTGTTGTTACAACTATTTGTGATTTAATGAGTCGCTCTCAGGAGTTCAGTGAACTTCAGGGTGGAACTGTGACAGGATGACACCTGTACAACAAATCCAGTCCTGAAATTTCCTAAATATTCCTTTTTTTTTTTAAAAAAAAAAAAAAAAAAAAAAAAAAAAATTCCTAAATATTCCAAACTGTCAGCTGTATTATAAGAACATGGAAGTGTTTAGGAACGATAGCAACTCAGCCACCAAGTGGTAGGACACGTAAACTGACGGAGCGGGTCAGCGGATGCTGAGGTACATAGTGCCGAGAGGTTGTCAACTTTCTGCAGAGTCAATAACTGCAGACCTCCAACCTTCACCTGACCTTCAGACTAGATCAAGAACAGTGCTCAGAGAGCTTCATGGATGGGTTTCCATGTCCGAGCAGCTGCATCCAAGACAAACATCACCAAGTGCAAAGTGTTGATGCAGTGGTGTAAAACACGCCGCCACTGGACTCTGGAGCAGTGGAGACCTTCTCTGGAGTGATGGATGGAGCTTCTCCATCTGTCAATCTGATGGACTATTCTAGGTTTGGCGGTTGCCAGGACAACGGTACTTGTCTGACTGCATTGTGCCAAGTGTAAAGTTTGGTGGAGGGGGGATCATGGTCTGGGGTTGTTCTTCAGGAACTGGACTTGGTCCTTTAGTTCCAGTCAAAGGAACTCTGAATGCTTCAGCATGCCAAAACATTTTGGACAATTCCAGCTCCCAATTTTGTGGGAACAGTTTGGATCTAGACCCTTCCTCTTCCAACATGACTGTGCACCAGTGCACAAAGCAGGTCCATGAAGACCTGGATGACAGAGTCTGGTGTGGATGAACTTGACTGGCCTGCACAAAGTCCTGACCTCAACATGATAGAACATCTTTGGGATGAATCAGAGTGGAGACTGAGAGCCAGACCTTCTGGTCCAACATCAGTGTGACCTCACATGTACTTCTGGAAGATGGTCAAAAATTCCCATAAACACTCCTAAACCTTGTGGACAGCCTTCCCAGAAGGTTTGAAGCTGTTATAGCTGCAAAGGTGGACCAACATCATATTGAACCCTCTGGATCAGGAATGGAGGTCACTGAAGTTCATCTGGAGTCGAGGCAGGTGAGATGATACTTTTGACCATATAGCGTACGAAGATGGTGTTGATTAAACAGTGAAGATCATCAGTGCACAGGCCTGTGGGTGATATCACCATGGACACGTCCACTTATACTCTGACTGTAAAAACTGTGAACTTGATGAATAAGATGAACAATGATGGAAGGACGTGCGTGTTGTGTTTGGATGGTCCTGTATTTAACTAAATGTTCCATTTGGACAATCGTCAACAGCTGATGTGTCTCTGAGTCCAAGTGCTCGTTGTTCAGTATGTCAGCTGCTTCTTAAATCCCTCGTGCTCAATATGAGCTTCAAACTCAAATTTGGAAAAAAAAGTATTTTTTTAATCCAAACCATTTTGCAAAAATAAGCTACACAAACTGCACACAGCCAGTCATATCAAAAAAGGAAAAAGGTTTGACTGTACAGCTAGAAGGTGCACAAATCTGTCAGATGTTGCATAAACCACGACGTTGACTCGAGGGTTTGGGTGTTTTTTTTCTTTGACTTGGCACTGGAACAGGAGGATGGTGCTTCCTATCAAACTTGGCAATGAGACGGATTCTTGTTTTTTTAGCTTTGATTTGATGTACTTGACAATGGAGAGATTTACTTTTTTATTTTTTCATTTTAACAAATAAAGGAGGGAGGAGAGGAAAAGACGGGGACAGGAGGCAGTCAAAGCTACAGAATCAAATGGCAGAAGACAAGACGGACGACAGCGTAAAGAAAACACATCTAGAGAATGAGAAAAGACTCGCTGGGCTCAACCGTTGCTCCCTTCATCACCGCCTCCAGCAGCTTCCTCTCTGAGTGTGTTTGCGTGCACTCCAGTAACTTGATATTCATGATATGACATGATATTCAGATTTACCTTTGAACCAGCATCCACACATGCAGACCAAGATTCCCGTTTCTGACACCAAAGAGTTCTTCTTCTCAGACATGAAAGGACTGTGCGGCTGTTTCAGACAACTTAACCTTTGACCTTCAACATTTGTCCAAACCTCTCAGAGGAGAGAGGGTCCAAGCATGAGTTTCCACAACTGACAGGAAAACCTTCTGGAAAACATCTGACGGACCCCTCAGAAGGAAGAAGCCGTCTCTGTGCTCCTTCACTCACAGAGCCGTTGTGGAACGGCGCCGCTCTAGTGGCAGCCTGTCGCATCACTGCTGGTAGTACTTTGTTTTTCTTTGAACGTTTTCAACGGAGCTTTTCTTGTGTTAACTCCTTCTGCACCGCTGTGGATTCTGAGCAGCCTCGTGGACTTCTGACGCCACACCTGAACATCCTGCGCCTACGTCTGCTGCAGCCTGACAGCTGCGGCCCAGACACGTGACTAAGCGCCACGTCGCTGGATTCCTTCCGTGTATTCCTGGCTACAGGTTCTTCTTTGTCCTTTTCAAACTGAATAGATGATCAGATGAACGGCTGCATTGTCAGTAAAACATTTATCAGCTCCAACTTCCAGAAGATATGCTTCGTTTGCACCTTCGCTATGTTTGAGGTACATTTAGAACGAACGTAAGAGGAAGCTGGCACTCCGGCTAAAGCACTCCGGAGAAGACAGGAAAGATCCTGCTCCACCACCTGACGTTGATGCTGAAGTTACAGAGCAGCAGCACCAACAACGCGCTAGTCTAAATGCCAACTACGATCCAAGTCCTGCGAGTGGGCGGCGTGTAACCGCTGCGTAGTCGCATGGATCACACTTCACTATGACAACAGGACAAACGGTTCCATGTGGGAGCAACTGACAAAGACCACACGATGCCCTGAAAGAAATCCAGACGCTGAAGATGTAGAGCAGCAATAAAACAGGGAGCAAGAGGCAGAGGTTTGAAGCGCGTCCATCATCACAGGGGATGTGACATCACTGGCAGATGAAACGGGTGAGCTTGGAGAGCCGACAGCGTGAATATCAGGAACGTTGACGGCTTTCACAGGCGCATGTTTGTGGCCTTCAATGCCTCTGTACAGCTTTCTGACTTTACATGAAGACAAAAAGGTAAAGGAAGAGGGACTGTGGCGCTCACGGGAAGCAGCTGTGGCCCGCTTCCGTGCCGGAGCAGCTCCGCACTCGGACACTGAACGAAACTCCCGGGTTGGGTCTTTTTCCATCGACTGTGATTTCTTCAGTTGGCGTTAAGCGATGCCAAATGCATTTTTTTTAAAGTCACACAACCATTTCTACCCAATTATGAACAGATGTTTCTCAGCTTTGTCGTCTTATTAACAAAAAAGCTTTGAAAGCAGGCGGACAGGAACATGCACCGTGTTCGGTTTGGGTTTTGGACCTGACCGCCGATCCTCGCAGTGGACCTGAAAATGGCCCGGCTCAGCTGACAGATGGACTCTGGGTCTGCATGTGGATGGAACTGGAGGCTGCTGTTTTCTTTATAAAGCAAACAACATGTCATATTATGTAATTAGCAGATAAAAGGATTTGTTCTACTAAAGCAGCTACGTGACACCATGAGAATATTGCCTTAAACCTGATTTCTCTCTGTGATCAGAGAACTGTTATGCAAGTAAACACACTCGTACATTTATTATCTCTGGGCTCTCCTGCAGCTGCTGTGTGTGTGTGTGTGTGTGTGTGTGTGTGTGTGTGTGTGTGTGTGTGTGTGTGTGTGTACTGTACACTTTAGGCACCGGGGTTCTCCCTAAAACTGGGAAGCACTGCAGGTTTTTTCTGTCGCCTTCGCTTTGAGCTGAACAAGCCTGCACGTGGGGCCTTCAGCTGCAGCTGAACAGACCCTGCAGGACCGCCTGCTGCCTCACCTTCAGTTTGGTGCTACAAAGGCCCAGAATTTAGTTTTTAGTCGTGACTAGATCAACTTAGCAGGTTAGTTTTCTTAATGTGGAAACTTCTGTCTGCTTATGGTGTCCACACCAAACTCTGTGCTTAAACATTCCCACAAAGTAGCAGCTCCTTTGTCACACGTGGGCTAAAATTAAAATAAAAAGCAGTTCTAAGGAGAACCCCGGCTGCAGGATGGACATTATGGTGGACGTGGCTGGTTATGTAAGCCACACTGCTCCAGCTGACCAGCTCCTGTTTGCAGCAGATGACCTCTGCGTGACGTGTAGTTACCTGGCGGAGTGGCTCATGGCGTTCATGAACTCACTCTCAAACTCCCAGCTTTGTGTCCAAACAAGACAAGAGGAGTCCTCAGAGTTTGGTGAGATTCGGTGAAAACTGGCTGTGCAACAGACCAGAGCCCTGCAGAGAGAGCTGGGACAGTGCAGCTGCCTCACATGCTCGATCTGCTCATGTTTCAATGTCGCTGTGGTGATGCAGTTCATGGTGCTGGAGCATTTTGTTGTCCGGAGTGCTGTCCAACCACGGGCCAGCTTTTTCTACCTTGGGTTCTGGACACAGCAGGGTCATGGCTTGTTGATTGGACAGCGAGGAGAAACTGTTCAAGTCCCTGTCCAGACCCAGACAAGGAGACGAGGTCCGACTTTTTCCCAGATGGAGGTCAGAGAACCACCTGAAGGGTTTGGTGAAGCAGGGTTGAGCCTGAACGTCTCCAAGACATCAGTCCTGTTACTGCAGAGCAACACTTTGTACGTTCCATGTCAGGGTGCAGTCTTATTTATCTCTATGAAAATGTATCACCAAGTTAAAAAAAAACAAGAAAGAAACAAGATCAGCAGCAGAGTTGCAAAGTCAGCTCCATTATTTTATTTTAAAGGTTAGGTTTTCTAAATTTTGCAACTCTGTCAGCCTTCGGTGTGAAAAAACCATTTCCTCCTTTTGTTTACATTGATCTGCATTTCCTTTTTTTTTTTTTAACTTGTTTTTTGGAGACCAGAGGTCAAAAAAGAAGAGACAAAGACAGCAACAGCGGAGTCCTCACCCCTTGATCTCCCCAGGGAGAGCTGGGTGGGGAGGGGGGAAGTGTGTCACGGTCAGCCCTGGTTACCTAGACGAGGGGCTACTGCACTCGGAGGCTGGGCAACAGAACTGATGGGCGATGTCGTCATCTTCCTCCTCTCTGAGAGACAGACCGACAGACAGGAGAGACACAAACAGACAGGAAGAGGAGCAGGAAAGGGAAAGCAGTAGAAGAAGAAACAGAGAAAGATGTGGAAGGAAAAACAGGTGTGGAAAAAGACTGCAGTCAGAAAAGAGGGGGACAGCAGCAGTGGCATTTCAAGATGGAGCCGCAGTACTGCCTTTGGCTGCTAGATGGCAGTGTTTACACATCTGAGAAGGCATGACCTTCTGGTTTTTTTCCTGCAGAGGTGAAACAGCGTTCCCTCACTGCCTCAGGACTTAATTAATCCGTAAAATGATAAACTTTTAACAAAGTGAGAGGGGAACAAACTGAGTCTCGAAGCTTCTCCATAAAAGGGGAGTAGAGTGAGGAGGGACGATGTGAGTGGCGGGATGAGGTGATGGAAAAGACTTGTTGAGATAGTAGCCGAGGCCAGTAATGCACATTAATGCAAATGTGAAGCCAAGAATTGCAAATTACTGCGATAATCGCTGTGACTGTGATTTTTGAATGAGGCCGTAATCCATCACTTTGATCCCATTCAGCGGTTTACTGTGGGCTTGTCTCATTTAAATAATCTAATGACTTGAAAATCAGGCAGCAGATTTTAGTTTTCAGTCATTTGAGGATGTCTGGAGAAAAAGTAGGGTCCATTTTGTACATATTAGATTCATTTAGGCTTTTCTTAATGCTTGCAGCTTTGCTGCAGATGTTTTTCAGACTGATTATCGAGCTCACATGTGCTTGGTGAGGCTTTCTGGATGCTCCCCGTGAGGTTATCATTTCTCACTTTAAGTAATGTTGAAGGTTTAAATCCTCAGTCTCTGATTCTCATTAAACTGTAATAATAGGATTGAAAAATGCCGTGATAAAACTGCTTTGTCATGTCTGGAACATGTAGTTTGAAGGCATCCAGTGGAAAGACTGGATTAGTTTCACTGCATCACAAATCACGCAAACTATGAAACCAAATGAAACCAAAGGACCCGGAGCAGAGACTGACGTCGTAAACAGTGGCTAGAGACCGGCTTCAGAACGTCTGTGATGTATTTGTGACAGTTTCTTTGGCCCAAACTACTTTACTACTACTTAACGATGGCCAACATCACTGACTGACGCACATTTAGAGATCCAGATGTTACAGCAGCAAGAATCTGCACCACATGATTACAAGTACGCACCAAGTCAACTTACTGCTAAAACAAAAGTTAAAAACAGAAAAAGAATCAATCTGGTTGTGATTTTCTCCCGTAAGGACAACTGTTGAACATATTGAACATAAACAGGAAATTCCTGTCATCAGTAGACTTTTAACTCAGTGTGATGCTTTAACTGATAAACTGTCAAAGTGTTGGTGTTAATGGTAACGAGTGACTGTGGATTAGTGCAGTTTGAGGGGAGAAAGAACTCAGGAACTCAGGAACTCAGGAACGCGGCCACTTGTAGTCTGACTTTGTAGGTTTCTACACAGAATCAGAATCAGGTCCAGTTTTTGGACACTGACGGTGTTTATGGTTCTGCTTTTCTACACGGCCACCGTCCTGTCTAACGACGTCTAACGACGTCTAACGACGTCTAACGACGTCTAACGACGGGCTTCCGCAGCTCACGCCAAGCAGCCGTCAAACCCTCGATTAATTCCTGAAAATGACTCCGGACCTGTTATCAGCCTCATTTTCCATGAAGCACTGAGGGACCACATCTGGTCAGCTGAGCCTTTGAAAATGAGATACTTTGCCTAAAATATCCAAAATTGTTTAAACTGTAAATGTAAATTATGTGAAACCTGTTTTTTGATTTTTTAAAAATTGATTTTAAATCCACTCTTCAACTGTATTATAAACTTTATCAAATTTGCTGCGAATCACAATATTATCATCAGCATCTGGACTTTGAAGAAACACTGCAGGTGTTTTAAACGGTTTGAAACTCATTTCTTCTTCTGCTGGAAAAAAAGAGAACAGGCGGTTTAACTGGACACAGAAAAATAGTTCCTCTATTCTGATTTTAGCCTCACGCAGTTGGGAGTTTACGAAATCAGAAAATCACTTTTGTGCTCCAGAATTTCCCTCTGCAGCCTGTGTTACTTTCTTGTTTCGAAGCCCTTCTGTGCCATTGCTACCAGATGTGAGTGTAGATTAAACAAGAGCTCCTCTGGGCGGTCAGAACCTTCTCATCAGGCCGCAGGAACACAAAAACTAAGAATATTTTAGTTTATGAAACAGCAGCTGCTATGTAATCAAACATGCTGTCAGACGTTTTCGCATGATTTCATGTGACTTTTGTCGTGTTCATCGTTTTATCAGCTACTTTGATTGTAACTTGTGGTTTATATATCAGGATCTCGTGTCCGGTCAACCCGTCAGTAAAAGAGTCGCTTCAGTCTGCAGATTTACACGGTAAACTGAGATACTTGCTCACGTCGTCTCTCCATAAAGACATAAATATTGGTGGAAGTCCTCATAAATGTGTCAGATCAGGTTCTCAGGCTTCTCCAACTGACTTTCTTTTGAGATGAAGAGGATTAAAGAGAGGAATTATTGTTATAACTTTCACCAATAGGGACAGTTGTTGTGCAACTTTTTGCTTTTGCAAATAGTTCTACTGTAATTCACACCAAAATACAGAGGGCTTAAACGTGACAGCAGCCTTATAAATGCATATTACACATTTTATCCCAAACTCACCGCTTCCTGTGCACTGGTTAAATATGGGTGCACGGATGGCCCGACATACACGGATCAGCTTATATTTGTCAACCTCATCAGATTGTCGTGTTAAATTTGGAGACTCATCACGCTGTGATTTCCTTTTCCAGTTGCTTTGAGATGGGAAACCCATTTCTTGAGTCGACAGAGAAGCTCGTCGCTTCTATTTCTGTGCGTGAGAGCAAATACCCGAGCGTCCACAGTCAGTATCATCTCAAAAACTGACACTGCACAAAGATGTCTGAAAACGTGTGCTTCCCTGAGCTGCTCCGCTGTGACACCACACATCCACATAAAAGGAAAATAATCTTCTTTAATTTCAGTAAATTCATGTTTTACTTCATTTGTTCCATGGTAGAAGTTCATAGCACAGAGCTGTAGGATCGCAAACACCACCCACCCCGTATTAGAGGGCGGAGTTGCAGAATGTCTGACTCCGCCCACAACAACCGGCTGAACCGGCAGAAATGTAAAAACGTGGTTTCAAAAAAGTGTCTGTTTTCGAATATTGCTTGTATTTTGACTGAAACACGTCGCAGATACTTTGTTAAGACGTCTGTGGCAACTGTTCCATAACAGAGCAGAATATTTCTGCGTTAAGACGACTCTGACTCACTGGCGGGGTTTTGTGACCCCCGGTGCGCTGGGAGGGTTAAAACGACTCACATTTGTGAGGCTGAGAGTGAGAATGTGTGCATACAGTTTCTAATGAGCCGTTCGGGAAGACGTTACACATGGTGGAACTGCACATTTGCTTATACCGAACTTGTTTCTAAATTGAGATAATTATTAGATGAACTGTAACTAAGGGTTTTACTTTAGACTACAGGTACTATAATCTTATTTTGTTTAATAATAAGTTGAGTATTGTAAATTATAGAAGTATTTTCAATCAGAGTGGCTGATACAAAGCTCCTCTACGCACGCGTGTTGTGATGCTAAAACAACTTTTGATACGTCAGCATTTTTAAAACGCTTTTGACAGCCAATTCTGTGTAAAAGGACTTTAATTTACTGCGAACACACCGTCACATGTCCACACACAGTAAGAAACGCTGGTGTAGGCAGATGAAGACTGAGCTGAACACGGTCACATTATCTCAGTCGTCACGGCGGCAAACTCCTCATGTGGTGAATCCCTCAGTTCCGTTTGTGTGGGGCTCATGCCCGACACCCCCTGAAAACCTCCCGCTCCTCTGCTGATGACGCATCCTCTTGTAGCTCATACGCACTCGCGCCGCATCTCAATTGTGTGGCTTTAAAACGGCTCTTAGCATCAAGGTTTCCAAAAGTAGAGCAAGACATAAAAACGGATGTACAGCGACAAGAAGGGCATGTCAGGGCATGTGTTTGTGTTTTGCATTGATTTGCCATAACATGTGATCTGATCTTGATGTGAGCCACAACAACAGATCACTGTGCACACCGTGCAGGCAAATATTCTCACGTCTTTGTTGAAAACATTCATTAAACATTCAGAGAGCTGGAGGAAAACGTAAGTGAACTCTTGGACTTCATAAAACCTCCTTTTGAAGCAGTAACATCGTGTAGGATCTCTGGATCCGACACACAATGTTCAGGGGGAATTCTGAAGCAGAACAGCTTCAGCTCAGACACACGTTGGATGTCAGAGGTGAACCTGAGGTCATTCCACATCACCTTTTCCTCTTCTGAAGCCATTGTGCAGGGAATCTGCTTCCATGTTTAGGCTCTACTGAGCTTCTGCTGGTGGACGGGCACCTTGACAGTGAAGATTTGGGGTAACTCGTGAATTCATTTTCCTCTCTATGACGGCAAGTGGCAAGATGACAGCAAGAAATCCAGGTCCTGAAGCAGCAAAGCAAGTCCCGACGCTCCCTCCGCCGTACCTCACAGCTGGAATGATGATTTGAAGTTGGTCAGCTGCGTCGGATGATTATTCTTGCAAAAATCCCTGCAGATTGCCAGTGTGCTCTTTGGCAAATATCAGCTCCAACAATACTAAACGACCTTCTTTTACACGAACCGTTTGTCAAACTGTGGACGTTTGGACGGCTAAACACTTTAAGATACTTTGGTTTGAGTTTGTCTTTGTGCAGGTCAGCTACTCCTGATCAGATGCCTTCAGAGATCTTTTTGTGAGGTATAATTCACATCAGCAGATGCTACTAATGCACAGCAAATTAAAAATGTTTCAGTGTCTTTGACTATTAGAAGTAGCTCTAAACCAACCCAAACCTTCTTCCGTCAGGACTCCAGGTGTGTGAACCCGACTGTCCCTGGCTTTCGCTGAAGCATGAACGGACTGTGTTTGTCTGTTTGCAACTTAAATGAACATCAGATCACATTATACAGCAAACGAATGCAGAACTCAATTCCAAAAGGTTCCCGTACTAGTTTTTTGTCTGTTCCCTCGGTTCAACACAGCGAAGCCTTATAGGAAGTTTAAAGTGGAAATCTGTACTGAGAATAGTGAGTTAAAGTAAAAATTAGACTACCTCCTGCATTAGCCAGCGTTTTAACCCAGACTAGAGTGGGGTCATGTTTTAACAAAGTTGCCGGTAAATCCTGTACTGTGCAACATTTAAAGGTCCCAGACTATGCACTGATCTGTATTCATATTGATGAATAGTCGTTTGACTTTGACTGCGACTCGTAAACTTCTGCGTCTGTCGGATGGTGCAGCCTGAATCCTCGACTTCTGTGTGCTGCTGTGAGCACCCTGCTCCACCTCCACCTCCCTCTGCTCCTGCTCAATCTGCTGTCATCACAGTGGGCTTTCACACACAGGTTGGCTGATTTAGAGGACAAATCTACATATGCAAATTCTGGCTGCATAAGCAGAAAGTCGTTTTAAGGAAAAGATTAAATGATGTAGCTTCTGGAAAGCCTCCTCTTTCAAAACTTTTATTTGATATTTAATCACTCATGCATTTCTTAACATGACAGCTAGAATCCCTGAAAATGGAGTACATTACAGTTTAAGACCGATCACACCACATCACCACCTGCTGAGCACTACACACACTAGTTTATCGGCTTCAAACCAGCTGATGTAGACGAGTGCTGGGTTCAACGGTCCAAACACTCAACTCAGATTTGCTCGAGAACACAGAGCAAGAATCACTGACACTCTTTCGTTAGTTTAATTGAAATTTTCCTACTGAATAAAGGAAAAAAAACCCAACAAGACTGCATCGCTTCAGGACAGGAAAAGGAAAACTAACCAAGGTTATCGGTTGTGCTTGTGTGATGGGATGCAGTCAGGCTCATGAGTTCAGCGTGTTCAGAGTTGTAGAGTTTAAATGGCCACTTTTGTAGTAGACAACGCTGCCATTTCCAATCCGTGTTTAATGATGATTCCTTCTAGCAAAGGTCTCTCTCTCCACGTGAAACCCTCTGAGCGTCAGACGCTGGAGGCTGCCACCTCCAGCGTCGCCCCCACGTTTGTAACTTTTATTGTAAAGTATTTGTTTCATTTGTAAATGAGCCTAGGCACCTCATTATTGTGTTAAAATTAAGAGGAGTTAACATAACATTGCCTTATCTTCTTTGTGTTGAGGTTTAAAACATATGTGCTATTTTTTTAAAAGGACATGTCTCTATAAAATGATCTATAGACGGTTGTCCGTAACAAAACGTCCTTCATCCGATCATCTCCCTAAAATCAGCCTCCAAATCCAATTTCTTTTCCAGATTTGTTCCATTGCAAACTGGGTGAATTTAACTGTTGGTAACTGTTGTCAAGGAGACCGAGACCTATCGGTGGGTCTCAGTTCACGTCCAAATGAAGTTGGATGCAGTTTGACTAGAACATGAAAGCAAGCGTGGACTCAGATTGTCTTACAGCACTTTATTACCATGATTCTGAGTCCTCCTGCACAAAAGAACTAGGTTCACTTATGACTATTCGGAACAGACATCGGGAACTGTTTTTGGAAGTTTATCTTCATTTGTAAGTGTCAGGGAGGAATAACATCCTGGCAAACATCTGAAAATGTCTTCATACTGTCTCTGCTAAAGAAATGCTGCCACCGCCGCCGTTGACAGCTTGAAGGCAGCGTTTTAGAAGTTTGTCAGCTCCGGCGTTAATCTACATCAGAAGACCTGTCTCATTAGGCTGTGAACTCATCCAAGCAGCTTCAAGTTGATTAGATAGAAAAACTGCCCGTGTAATTTCATGTGAGCCAAAAACAAATGTAGGTTGGTTGGCCCAAGTAAACGCTGGAGGTCAAGGTGAGCACAGCAACTGCACTCGAGGGCGCACAAAAACGGCCACCACAAAACCACACGGTCTCTGCACGGCTATGAGGGACCTCCTGCACGCTCTGCACGGTTTGTGGACTCAACTTGTTTGAGCTAAAAGGGCTTCCGTAGACTGTTGTTGTGAACAAACGGCAAAGGTAGCAGCTGTGGACAAGCAACGTCCAGCTGCCGTCTCACTTCATCTAAACGGTTTAAAGTGCCCCAAGACGCTCTGCCAACACTGATATTAACCAACGACGTCATGGACCACGGTCACGTGGTTGGTAGTGCCGTGTTTGGGCTGGACTGAAGACAAAACCGCTGAACACGAACAAACTGGAGCGTTAAATGACGTAATCTGGTCAGTTCATAAGGTTTTATATTCTTGTTATTATGTTTTTAAATTGTCCTGTTTCTTTTCTGGGAAAAACAGTCCCATAAAGATGAATACTTTAGTCTTTTTTTAGTTACAGTAGCTCACAAAGTTTGAATGTGTTTTAAAATCACAACCACATTGGAGAATAAAGCAGCAATTCCAGAAAAAATGAAGTCGAAAAGTTAAAAGAACGAGTTTTTGTTTTTGTGCTGCTGCCGGTGAGTCATTAGTTCTTCAAGTGGCCCGTTTCTGGCGCTCGGCTTCCTCAACCGCAGTTTCAGAGCAGCATGGGTGATGATGGGGGAGGAGGGACGAAGGACGGGGAGGAGAAAGAGAAAGAGAGCTAATGGAGTTTTGGGAAGAAGACGGATGAGTGGGAGGAAGCGACCGGAGAGGCTGCTTCACCTTCAGCACTGTGTGTGTGTGTGTGTGTGTGTGTGTGTGTGTGTGTGTGTGTGTGTGTGAGTTGTCATTACAGGTGATTATAACACGTTGGAGGAGGGGAGGGGGCACAGTGTGTTGGGGGGGGGGGGGGGGGGGGCAGGTGAGCTTCCACGTCATGATGCACTTATAGCAAATTTAACTGAATTTGATCCATTTTAAACTATATTATCCAAAAAAATGAAAATCCACATAAATCTACAAAATGTATAATTATTTTAAACAGAATATTTCATATTCTTTACATTTTCAGAGTATTTATTGTATATCTTGATCCAAGCTCATACATTACTCTTCCTCCTGTAAAAACGGTTTTTACGTTTTAACTATCAAATTCAATGTACTTTAACCTGTTCAAAGAGGTGGAAAATCCAAACCATATTAAAACGTTCACTCTACTGTGAATTGTGTTGAACTATTTCACTTTTGTCTTCTATCTCATCTTTCTTTCCTCTTATAAGCTGCAAACAAATGCAACAAAATGTAGTTTCTAATCTTCTGCCTAATCGCACAAGTTATACATTATTATTTGATCAGCAAAACATATATTGGTCTTAAAATTCCTGTCTTGTCTCCAAAACTTTAGGAATTTGGTTTATAACATAACAAAAAACCACAATTTGTCATACTTCCAAAAATGCAGCTTGGTAATAATTGACAATTTTAGTGGTTGCAGCGGTCTCAGTCTTGAACAGTCACTTCTGCACCAGACAGCTGCTTGTTACTATTTTTAGTGTCTCATAATTGCAGTTTTGGGATTAAACTGACAGCAGGATATCTTGCTGAGCCAACACAGAACAACAAGGACGCTTCTCAGTCGAGAAGGTACTAGAGATATACAAGAACCTGTCTGGTGCAAAAGTGATGAAAACATATCTAACAGTGTCAGACTGAGATGCTAGAAACAACCCCACTGGAATCAAAAAGCTTCACATGAGCGTTTAGAAACTCGTAAAATTCGCTGTAAATGCTCATTAGCTCGTGGGCCTCCCTGCTGCAGCTGGATGTGGTCCGGGGAAAGCTGCTGGAGGCAGCGTGGTGGGTTGGATGGCGTCACATTTGTGCCAAATGATGGGATTATTCTTGCAGACAAATTCATAAGTTTGTTGTAGCATATCAACTAAAATAAAACCAACCAATCCCTCATCTGTGGGAATGAGATGCGCTGTTGTGCACCAAGGACCTCTCTGTGCACATTGAAGGTTTTTCCTGGTCTGCAGTAGCGGGGCCTGCACCTTCTTGGGTTACTCTGCTCTTGGAAATAATGCAAGCTTGACTTTTGACAGTTCGGAGGTAGAGACCAATGAGTGCACTGACCAGCTCATGATAGGTAATTTTGAGTGTGATTGCACCTACTTGACTGTTCATCTTGACTTTGACAGACAGATAATATTACAGGAAACCCATGCTTGTGGCACTTTTTGAGGAATAAGTAGTGGCGGTGCAAATCATGAGTGTGTAAAGTATTGGTCTCTGCCCCAACTTGTCAAAAATCAGACTAAGTGAAAATAAATCAACTTTGAGAGCAGAATTACCCAGAAGGGTGCAAATGTCCTCCAGTAGTGAGCACTTTGTCCACAAGAATAATAACGTCCTCTGAGCATGTTTTACTGCACCCTTTTGACTTTTGACGTAAATGTGGCACCATAGATGGAGGAAGTGCTGGACAGAGTGTGTGTGGCAGAATGTTGAGGAAACGTGGGAGGTCAGGGGATGGGGGTGGGGACTCTGGCCCTTACCTTGCCTGCTCGTGGTGCTTGGCGGGGGGCAGGGCGCAGGGAGGCTTGGGCAGGCGGAGGCGCGCGGGACAGCAGTACTGATGGTAGGTGGCGTGGCTGTTAGGAGGAAGGCTGGAGGAGTAGAGAGAGGAGGAGGAGGAGGAGGTGGTGGAGGAAGGAGTGGTGATGCTAGTAGGGTTGTTGGAGGTACGACAAGAGGTGGTGGTAGCAGAACAGGTGGAGGAGGTGGAATAAGACCTGACAGAGAGAGAGATAGAAAGATAGAGAGGGAGAAAAAAGAGAGAAAAATAAAGTCAAGAGAGAAACAGAGAAAGGTAGACAACAACAACAACAGGAACAACAAGAACAGACGGGCACAGAAACAAACGTCAGCACAGCATTAGCAACAGCTTAGCTCAGCATTGATACGCTAGCATTAACAAATACAGCTAACAGTGTTAAAGCAGTAGCTTAGCACACAGTGAGGAGCAGCGGCATCCCGTTAGCACACAGCACGCAACCGAGCACGCGCTTTCAAGTCTCCAGCCGCCTTTCACGAGACGCGGCGATGACGACAATCACAGCCGTTAGCTTAGCAGTGGGGTTAGCACAGTCACAGCACTAGCGGTTAGCACCACAGCGTCACATGTATACGGGGAGTCAAGACGGGGAGGATGAGGCACAGAAACAGAGCACCGCCGCCCGCCTGTCTCCTGAACCGGCCACCAATCAGCTGTTTGATGCCGTCACCACTGCTCTGCACGTTCCACCTGAGCAGGTACAAGTGTACTGAGGTTACACCTCCTTCCCACATCTGGACACCTTCGTATTCTGATTGATCCGCGGATTTGCACTTAAGCGTTCAATATATGGAAATCCATTTCACTGAATGATGGAACCTCAAAGTTGAGCTTTTCCCCCTTTTTTCTCCCATGTTCTGTTTTGTGTAATATAAACACAAGAACGTCCCTGATAAAAACAAAACTGATAATGTTTATCAACTGTCAGTCAGAAAAGTCAAAAAGTCTGACCGTGATTCAGACATCTTTACTGATAGAAATTAGATTTTCAAAATCTTTGATTTTATTTAAACATATACTTTGAACATTGATTGATTTCAGCATTCTTGTTTATTTATTTAGCTGTGTCTTCAAAATCTTTGGCAAAACTTTCTTTTCCCAGTGTGCACCAAGTGAATTCTGGGTCGTAAAATGATTCAAGGCGGAGTTTAACACAGCTGTCAGAGCCTGCGAGGAACTCCGAGGGAATGAGTGAAATGGACAACAAAAATAAAAGAAGAAGAACGAATGAAAATGAGACATTTATCAGGTTGTGGTCCTTGAACTGGTGACATTGTGATGCTCCTGCATATTTACCCTCCATGGCTTCGTAACCAACTCTCTGCATGTAGTCAAAGAAATGAAATCCAGAAGGCTGTAAGACTTTATGAAAACGGAAGAATTCCATCATCTACACTGTAGTTAGTAAAACCTAAAATTTGAATGTGACGAAAATGTAATTAGTATTTTTATTCAAACAATCATGTAACTTTGTTGTTTTCGTAGGCAATCGAGCAAAGTCGCGGGCCAGACGATCATATTAGTAGAAGACTGGACAAATAAAAGTGGAAGCACTTCAACACCGTCCCCATCTCAACTGTGTAACTACATAAATTCCAACAACTAATTTGCCTTTGAACTGATCAAATTAATTCCTTCTTGTTGTGAAAAAAAACTGTAATAAGAGCAACTTCAACATTCAAGTGACTGTACAGAGCAGTTGGACTACTTTACAGGAGCAAACTTTCTTTAGTTCAGGCTGGGACGGGTCAAGCTGCTGGTCCTGCGTCGGAAAGAACTTGGAAATCCTGACTTCTCAGTTACACTGGAACACACAAAGTACTGTCTATGAACCCTGTGGAAATGGTGAAAATGGTGAACCCTGTGTTTTGCACCTCCCCTTGCCAGTATATTTGTTGTTCATCATCATGTCAGGCTTCCTGTTTCTTGTCTGCTTCCTTGTGTTGTTCTTCTGTTCCACTGACAGTTTTGTTTGAGTCTTATTGGAGTTATTAATTATCCTGGTTTGTCAGAATTTTTTACTCGTCAGTTTTTGTAAAATGAATAAACAAATAAGAGGACATAATCATTGTTACTACTCCCTCCGGACCTCCTCCAGTGTGGGCTCATCACCTGTAAACCCCAACAGATTTTAAAAGTGGTGTTTACCTTTCTAGTGTGTGTACCTTCAGGAACTAGTACCTCATCCGCTGACACGGACACGCGACCCACGCGTTACACCAGCTGCACCAACTATGACCTTCAGCCCTGCAAACTTTTCAGACCACCCCACACATGATTTACAGTTGGGAGAAGTACGACCAGAACACATAAATTCTCAACTCTGATATGGAAAAAATATGAATCACAGCAGCTTGAAGCTTTCTGAAACGTCTTGATCTAGTTCTCCTCATGTCATCAGCTTTGTATCTGTTCATGCAAGCTTGATAGCCACCATCTGTGACATTTGTCTCCCAACACAGCTAAACCTAAAATGATTGCTGTATGTTTGTACAGATGCATGCTTCACCGAGCAGGAGACCTTCCTCCTCACGTTACTTCCTACTGTTTGTGATGTGACAGTTTGCTGGTCTGCTGCACTGCTGCACTCTCACTGTCACCCCGTATAACCGCAGTAATGATGTGCACCACGCTGCCAGAAGCACACTGTGACACTGTCATGAGTCTACAATGGAAATCCAGGCTGATATACACAAACTTCTGAAAGTGCCATCCTGCTGACCCTGGGAATATATAACACTACCTGGCAGCGTCTGGAAATACGTCTACATCCAGTGCATAAAATGATTGTAATGTACGAGACAAAACAACAACTTTGAAACCTGTCAAACTCTGAATTCAGTCCAGCAAGCGTTAATGACGAGGAATCAGTTCAAGGATGGTGCAACATGGTGTTTATGATGAGATGCCAGATAATGTATTCCAAGTGTCAGTATCATGACGTCTGTAGTAAAACTTGTGTTGGCCTTCCCAGACTGTAGTGTGCGACTCATATGTGTTCACACTTAAAAGCTGCTTGTGCACATCATTGGAAAGAATGTGAGGCGTACGACACATTGATGTCAGTATCACCATATATAGAACCACCAAGTTCTCACTAGGTGGCATCAAAAGACCGCAAATGGAACTGCGTCTTAGAACCTGACTTACGCCTCCATGCGCTCTGTTTCAAGAACTGTAAAAGCTGAAAATAGTCATGAAAATGTAAAAGAGCATCGCTTTTGCTTTCTGTAGCCACCTCTTTTGGGACCTGCTGACATATTGAGATGTAAACAAAAACTGTCACAGATGACTATGCAGTGACGTTATTAAAATCATCTGACTAGGTCCTTCTGAACTGCCTGAAATCAATGAGAGAAGGTTTTTTTTTAAATTTCTCACAAGACCCAACACAACCGAATCGAAGAGCTGTGTCAGTGTACAGTCACACTGGGGTTGAACACTCGCTGGCATTTAGATTTCTTTTGAAACATTTAAATTATTGGCAAACAGCTAAAAAGCACAACTGCAGTGGTGGCAGGACTTTTCTTGAGCACTATGGCATTTTATGCACTTTTTAGAGACATTTATTCATAGTATCTGTAAAGTATTAGGCTTAAGCCGTTCTTCAGAAAACTGACCAAAGTAAAAAATGTAAAAAAAAAAGCATGTCAGAACAGTCAAAACCGTAGCTAACTGTATCCCTCTATGTTGGGAGAAGCAGAGTAATGTGGACTCATTTTATCCCAAGAACCTGCTTGACTCGGTGAAGGAAAACCAACTGTACCAGGAAACTTCCCTTCAACTAGTTATCCTTTCTGGTGAAAATTACTTCTGAAGTGTGAATAAAGAAAGAAGACAGCGTCATCATTCCAGGCCACTGGGACTGGGATGGTCCCAGACCACGGTCCGGGACCGGAGACGGCTACTGGCCGGCAGACTGCGGCTTCAGCCGCCTGGTTGGAGGCCGGCTGAACACGGTGGCTCAGGCAAAGCAGCAGCTCTCATCTCTGCTCATGCAGTCTTTGTCTCAGATGTTGCTACCAAAACAACTTCTGAACTAGGGATGGACAGATTGAATCAGGATCAAAGGGCGGTAGCGTCAGCAGTGGTAACTGAGGGAAGGTGGCGACTTCCAGCCAACTGCCAGGCTCGTCCGTTTTCCGGACTGTCCTGGATTGGGCCAAGTCAGTGCCTGCAAATACAGCATCAGGCTCTGAAAAACGGGCTTCAAAGTCGCCGATCAGTGAAAGCTGAGCTGACGTCACAGAGCTTCTCCTGTTCTCCTTGTACAGTCTACGACGCGACCTGTTTCACTCCCCGAGCGCGAAACGCTGCAGTTTTACTCAAACCTGTGCACAAGGCGTCCTTAGGCACTGCTGGACTGACTCATCAGTCATGGAAATATACCAAACTATGAAAAAACCAAAGAGACATCCTTCTAAAGTGCTTCCTTACAAACAAGTGACAAGTGATTCTCGTAGCACCAATGAGCTCAAGTAAAAACGTTTCCTAAACTTAAACAAGGAGTCAGTTTAACTAAACGTTAGCAGTTAGGGAAAAGAAATCTTAAAGCAATAAAAGTATAGATTGAAAATGTAAATCCAGCTCATTGAATAGTGACATGGAACTTTAAAAGGATTTTTTCTCAGGGAAGTATTGCCTGTACTTTCCAAACAGTGACAATATTTAGTAATTTATCTGTTCTGATCTACAACAACCACTACATGGCAACATCACTGGCTCACCTGACTGTTACCTGCCATCTATAGACCACACCTACAAACATTTGGGAGGTAATAGACGAAGACGCCTGAGTTCCTGCTGTTTTTGGCCATGCTGCCGGTCCTGAATAAAATGAATACACAAGAAGTTTCTTCATTAAAGACAAAGAAACATTACAACGACTTCCTTCTCCTTCTGTGTCCTCTCTACCTTTTTCCTCCCCTCCCGCCGACTCTCCCTCCATCCAGACAGTAGTGGTATTAGTATGGAGTGAGTGAACTGCTCCCACTGCAGAGAAGGCTGGATTCATTCATTACCATACTGTTACCACACTGCAGAGACACCAGCACCTACGGGGAGTCGGAGGGAGACCAGCACTGCAGAATGTGACACGGGTTCGCCCACTGCCATCAGTTATCTTGCAATCAATAATCTATACATCACTGTCAGAGAAAATGCAACTTTGCCCTCATTAATCCAGACTGACGTCATTGTGGGGGTAACTGATCACCACAATTTCACACCCGAGGAATAAACACTTCTCATTTCTATTTAAATTAATATGCATGCTGCCCTGTGATGAATTACTCAGGTTTATTTACCCAAAGACGGAGGTCAAAACACATATAATAAGTAAAAACATGCAAAAAGACAATCTGAGAAATCAAAAGTATTTTAAGTGATTATTATACGTAATACATCATTACATCTAGCATTGTAATGATGTGTGTTACACATCAAACACGGAGTAAAGCTGCCTTCAGTTAACAGTCCTGGTCAAACATTTAAGAACTGATATGAACTTTGATTGAGGCCGACTTTGCCAGCCTCAGTATTCTTATACAGTGTACACGAAGTTATAGACTCTGATGAAAGCCCCTTCCAGCTGTTTGGAACAGCTGAGTGTCTGCAGAATTAAAGGTGAATGCTGAAGCAAAAACACAAAGTGGCGTGGAGATCATGTAGTTTACATGATAGATTTGGAGCTGGGAAACGGTGGACAATCAGAAAATTACCGTCATCTCGGCCCTGTTACCACCAAGAAGACAACAGTACACGGCTTTGTAGACAAAGGAGACGCATTTGGCTCAAAAGTCCACCAGGCTGTGCACCGTTTTTGACGCCTAGGAGTGATATTCCTCCCTTAGTGGTTTTCAACCCCAAAAACCAGTAGAGGGTCTCTGCGGATGTGAAGCTGCTCAGGTCTTAAATACTGCAGATCTCCAAACTTCTGTCTCTCTGTCTGACTCTAAAACCAACTATCCCGTCATCTCCTGATCCTGGTAGCTGTGAAGACCACAGCTCCTACTGCGACAGTATCAGCCCCCAGTTAAGGACCTACGTCCTCCTGCACCTGTCTGAAGAAACCTTCAAGTTTCTTGGAAAAGGTAACCACAGGGCTGCAACAGAGTGACCCGAAATGCTCTGACGCTCCGAGAGTCAGCCACGTGCGCCCCAGACCAACCTGGAGACTAAGGACCGACATCCAAGCCCCACATCGCTGGTAGCTGGGATCCCCGGTGGACCAACCAGCCAGCTGCTTTCTTGATTTTTTGCATGTTTAAAGTAAAATCAAGAAAAAATTTAACTTACTCTTTTAGATGGACGCAGGGTCCTGCTTAAAAATGTTACGTAAGCTCCAACGGCTGAAAAATGATGTTCAGTGATGAGTGTTCGAGCACAATTTCAAAATGTCATAGGTCTTATGTAAGCATGAAATACAATGTGTGTGTGTGTGTGTGTGTGTGTGTGTGTGTGTGTGTGTGTGTGTATGTGTGTGTGTTAGTGTGTGTGTGTGTATGTGTGTGTGTGTGTGTGTGTTAGTGTGTGTGTGTGTTTGTGTGTCCGTATGTGTGTGTGTATGTGTGTGTGTGTGTGTGTGTGTGTGTGTGCGTGTTGAGGGCTCATGAGGTTTCCACAGCTGTCACTGGGAACAACCAGATGTTGAGATTAAAGGATCAGTTGTTGACCGTTGGGCGGCTTTACTTCTGTCAGATGTCACACAACGTCAGTGGAACAGCTCTGATAGCTATGAACCTCTGTTCTACTGAAAACTGCTTCCATTCATCGTTTCACCCACTCCTGTCCAGTAATGGACCTGGTTGGTTTCACTCTGGCGTTTTCCTTCAACAAACCGAGGTCTGTATTGGAGGAGAGCTCAACTTTCAGAATCGGTTCTGTTGGTAAAAAACAAGAGATCAAATGACACCACAGAAAGTGGATCAACTGAACATTAATTAGAGAATTTTGTTTGGTGGTAAAATGTGAAAAACATTAACATTTTGAAAAATCTGAACAATAATTTCTATTCTATTACTGAAATCATATCTTGACCTTTACTTTTAGTTTCTACGGGGCGTCGTTAGTGAAGTGCTTCACAACGAAAGATACAGGAACATTTGATCACCTTTATCTTCAAAATATGTTCAAAAAAGTGGTGTAGAATTTTGAAAGCCACTTTAATTTAGCACATTTACAACAATATTTGGTAACTTAGAAATATACTAAACAGTTGAATCCAAATATTACACCTAAATGTTAAATCCAAATCCAAATCTAAATGTTAAATCCAAATGTTTCAGGTGAAACTAAATATTTAGCAAATTCACACTGCCTGTAAGTCAAAGTACCAAAATAAAAGCTCGAAGCGGCCAGTGTGTTTGTACAGTTAAAAAATGAATTGAAACCAACTCATTGGGAGGAATTAGCGCATGGACATACATTACGGTGACAAAAACCGTCCATCCATTTTCTATACCTGCGTTATCCTTCACAGGGCCACGAGACGGGGACAGTTATTGCCTAACATTACAAAAAGATGTTTGGAGAAATTTTATTTGACTGGTACTTTGAGTTTTTTGGTGTGTCTTGTATCGTTATGAGCGACTGTTGTCGCCCCTGAATACGTCTTCACTGATGTATGTGGTACTTTTACTTCTGGCTGTGGCTTAGCAAGTGTAAATGTGTTGGCGTATTTGAGCAACATCATCAGTCACTGTTGACGTGCTAATAAAACGCTGAAATTCCCATTTTGTTTAGGCACGATTTCCGGGACGTGTACTTTATCTGCTCGTATTACTGAGGAAGCAGTGGTAGTGGTGAGCGCGGAGACTTTGAATCTAGTCCAGAATGTATTTCACAACAAGAAAAAGTAATGGAAGAAAGTCATAACTTTGATTTAGTTTTGCAGAATGCAGTTTTTACATGTTTCATGAGAGCATATAAGTGTTATAACTTCATATTTGCGGTAAAGTTATAAAGAGAAGGAGAGTTTTTTTTTCCTTTTTTGCTTCCAGACCAGAATTTATATTTAGATTTTACTTTTTAGTATATTTCTAAGTAGATAAATATTGTTGTAAATGTGCAAAAAGTGACTTTCAAAAATGTAGACCACTTTTTTAACGTGATGTGTGACCAAAAGTGTGAGCCACTGTACAAAAGGACTTCATAAGTTCCTGTTTCTTTTAATTTAGGAGTTCAAATGAAGTCAAAACAAGATAGTAAAAGAAAATCCGCGTGAACAGGTCTTGATGGTTGATAGTCTCCTGTCACACATTCCCCCCACAACTCAGGTCCAGTCACGCCGACAGATGTACCAGAGTTTTGGGTGTAAAATAAAACTCTTTGGTCGGTCCTGGTTCACTTGTATGGATGCAAGTTCTTCTTTCAGAACTAAGAAAAATATACTATAAACCATGCAACCACCACTGCACATGATGGGGGGGCTGAAGCAACATAACAGCCAGTCAGCCGTTGAAATGATGTCATCACTCATCTGTCACACATCAGCGCCATGAATCTTTGGCTTCACTGTTGCTGCACTGATACTAATGACATCGTTGAGAAAGATCATGCTGCTTTTGATGCTGCATTCAAAGTTAAACAGGAAACTTTAATGTCTAATTGGGAACAAATTTCAAGAATGCCCAAATGGAACTGGACTTCTTATTCTGGACACATAAAAACAAGCACAAAATGAGTAGAATATTATTAGCTAATTTCTTACATAACACAAGTAAACCATTTTACTTGTTGTCTTTGTCAAAAGGAACAAATAAAAAGACAGAGTTCAGACTAATTTGTTTCAGAGATTTTGAGTAGCAACTTCAGAGATGCAAATCTGCATCTTTTAATATGTTCCCTTTCAGTTTTGGAAAAGCCATCTGAGTCTGTGGGTCATCAATTTTTAAACCAAAAGCAACATAAACCCTGCAATTAATGTGTGGTCAGGCTAGAGTTTACTGGAAAACATTATCAAAAGCACTCACTGGTTTTCAGGGGGGTTTTTAACACTTCGTGTTGCTTTACGTGTTGCACACGTGCACCTAAACCAACACTAGAAAAGTCTTGGATGGAAACAGTTTATGTCCTGGAAGCTCGCTGTCTGTCCCCAAAAACTGAGAGGAAGACAGGATTACGACAGAATAGACACCCACGCACACGTCCTTGACCTTCTCGTGGCTCACGCTGCCGCTCTCGTCTTTATCACCATCACTCACTCACGCAGCTCCATCCTAACTCCCCTTCCTCTTCCTTTGTGACATTTGAAAATTGTGATGTCACTTCTGCTGCACACCTGATACAGCCTGATACGTTTGTCGCATTCATCTGCATTGACTTTTATATATGTAAAAAAAAAGATGATTTTCTTTTTAATGGGGTGTATTGCCATTTAAACATAATCTGTTGTAGGGGAAGATCGTGCCCAAGATGAGAGATCAGCACAGGTATAAACACCAACTCTAACAACCTTCACAGGAGTTGAAAGACACTGGTGCATGGACATTAAGAGTTTAACTTCTGTAACTTTTGCCAATATACAACAGAGGCTGATTTATGAGCTTCTTGGCTTTAAAAGTTTGAAATTGATTGAACTGTAAAAGATTTTCTTGCTGCCTTCTCAAGCTCGGCATCGTTGTATAAATGACTCCAAAGTGCATCTGTGCATCATTTGTAGCACGTTTAGCTTCAGAGTCACTGGACACATACAAAAACGGGATTTAAACTGCAACTAACTGGTTCTTTTATTCACCAAACATGTAGATTTATTTGAAAGGAAATATGTGTTAGAATGACATGAAATATGAAGGTCGGTTGGTGGATAGATCCCTACAGATGAGCTGGGGTGCATGATCAGCGATGTTCCTGGATTATCGAAGGTTTCAGGTCTTCAGGTTTCAGGTCTCAGATCAGCATCAGACCCACTCTGTATAGACTGTATCCTAGCAACAAAAGTCCACAGACCTGCCTCCTTAATCCCTGACCAACACTTGGCTTTTCATGCAGATTTGGCTCTAGAATAACGACCTCTCTCCCTGCAGTTCAGGTAATCCCCAGTCCTGCCAAAGCCTTGTAGGTTGTCACCGTCCTCCAGCTGAACCAAACTGGTGGCCAGGAAAGAAGCCCAGACCAACGGTCCCAAAGAGGGACTTCTGCCACCGCCACCTCCAACTCTCAGGCAGCACTCCATTTAACCGCCTTTTCCTGACCTTGACACGTCTACAGCCACTTTGACATACCAGGAGTCTCTACACTGCATGACTTCTCTCATTCAATTCACCGTAAACTCTTCTGAGATGCCACTGAAAGCCACTGAAGGGCAACTGTAGGGTGTTGATAGGACCAAAGAGAGCGTCGCTGCATCTGCTTTTTGGCGAGCCATGCCACGTTCTCAGGAAGCTGCTGATCTTCTTTTCCAGGGCAGTTGACAGTTGCCAGAGGGATGTCTTTGCTGTGCGGTTGGATTTTTGGATGATTAAAAGGTATACTTCACTGAGCCTCTGTTATCATTAAACGGCTGTTAGAGCAAAGCTGAACGTGTATGGAGGTCATTTTAGACAGGGTAATTATTTCTATATAGAGCTAAACAGAGTTCCAGATGGGATTTCAAAACCATAACTGCTTTAGACCAGGACCAGGACCCACGAGAATGCACGAGACAGAGGGATAGGCCGTGATGGATTGCTGAGTTGTCCTGCTCAACAGTGACAGGAACAGGAACCGTGCCTTTTAAGTCTTTCTTTCTAATTTAATTGTTAATCTTTTATTATTTTTTGCTTTACCAACAATCACCCCCAGCAACATAAAGCATTGCTTTGTAATACAACGTGTCATGTGACCAACATCCCACCTGCTGATCCTCTGACACCAGGTTCTGTTCTGTGGGTCTGTTGTAAACATGTCGCCTCTGGTTTTGTAACACAGTTTACATCACGACATCACGGCGAAAACACTGCCAGCAACCGTTGACTAACATCAGCAACCCACCAGCCCGGGTTCAGTTCTCCTCAACACCATTAGGCTCAAATGTCAAAGGCTGTGGTCTGCCGTCTATGTATGCATTCAAATGTATTATTTAACATTAAAACTCTTCGCATCATAGCTGCAGTCTCACTCATGCTACAGAAATTAACCTAAATGTTATTGTTCTGTAAGCATTTTCTAAACTTGGATTGCACCGATATGCCAACCCTTGAAGTTACTGAGACTGTTAACCTATACTTTCTAAATACTAAACAAACCAAATCACTGTCTTGTTTGTATGTTTATTCTTCATTTTGTGCCAAGCGTTAAAAACCGTCAGTGAGCTTAAAATAGAGACCTAAATCTTTCTATCACACCTAAGTCAGTGCAGCGGTTACAGTAGGGGCGTTCAGCCATCTCTGATCCGTTATCATTAAATGACTTGAATTGTTTACATCAACAGGATGAAAACGTAAACACAGACACTGAGGACTCGTCTCTTCGTTACCCATCATGCCTCCCGTCTGTCCACGCCTTTGTGCCGCCGGCTCTGCTCTGTCAGATTACGGACCGATCTAATTTCATCACAATCTCATTAGATCGAATGCCGGCCTGTCGCTGAGTCATCACCACACGTCAAACAGCCTGTCATAACACATCACACACGTTGGATAACACACACACACACACATGCACGCACGCACGCACGCACGCACGCACGCACGCACGCACGCACGCACACACACACACACACACACACAGACTGTAAATGTGTGTTAATCAGTGATCAACAGGCACATGTGTTGAAGAGAAATATTAAAAATTCAACAATGAACTTTAAAGAGGGGAGAAAAATGTTACATTAATTTACTTTGTATTTAGCAGCCAAAAAGAGACACAATGAAGCCAAAAAGTAGAAGGGGACTAAAGAGACAAAAGTACAATCTATAAAAGGAAGAAGGCAACAACAAAGTGTGAGCAGAAACTGAAAGGTGCAAAGGAGAGCAGGGCCAGATTCTGTTATGTTATTCTGTTATTCTGACAATGAAGAGGAAGAAGGTGTGTCTTCAAGAGCTTCTTGACCATAGGGAGGGACGCCCCTTCTCTGATAGCAGTTGGGAGGTGGTTCATCAGCGTAGAACAGTCTGTGAGAACAGTCTGTGAGAACAGTCTGTGAGAACAGTCTGTGAGAACAGTCTGTGAGAACTGTCGGTGAGAACAGTCGGTGAGAACTGTCTGGACTGAGTGTCTTGTGCGTAGGGATGGCACTGCCAGACGGCGTTCCTGTGAGGAGTGCAACAAGCAGGTGTGAGCCTGTAAGACTGACTAGGGGTATGTGGGAACTGATCCAGATATCACTCTGCAGAACTCACGTAGGCTGATGAGCAGTAGAGTGACATGAGCCCTGTGAGGTTCACTAAAAAACCAGATGCTGTCGCGTTTTGGACCATGTGTAAAGGTTTTGCACTGAAAGCCGGAAGACTGTCCTAGAGGACATCGAAGTAGTCAACCAAGGCAACAACCATGGCGTGTACAAGAGCTTTGGTAGCACAGTGAGTAAGGTACAACGTGATTTTCAATATGTTCAATATGATGTGCTATGAGATAGGTGATCATCATCATCATCAATCATGACATCCAGATTTTTCATCACCTTGGAAGGTGTGACAAATAAAGGATTTGATTTGAAAATTAAAGAGGACAGACTGATGGAAAAGTAGTTCTAAGAGCTCGGTCTTGGAGAGGTTTGGTCGATGGTGCTGTTCCTTTATCCATGAGATGTCAAAGAAGACGTCAGATATCCCTGCCAAGATGGTAGGATCTGGTGGGACAACAGCAGGACGACAATACAAGTGCATCATCTGCATAGCAGTGATACAAGAGTTCATGTGAGCAGATGACCTGACCCAGTAAAGTTGTGTAGATAGCAAACAGAAAGGACCCCAGGACTGATTCTTGGGGAACCCCTGTGGAAACGTGAGGAGAACTGGATGAACTGGAGAAACCATAAGAGAAAAGTTACAGTTTTGATGTGGTAGGCAAATGTAAGAAGTTTGAACTTGCTGGCTTTATTACATTTTCATCTAATTAAGTCAACTGAAATATTGTATTTAATTAGGACCTATTCTCAGTATTTCATTCACTCAGCTGTATTTACTTCATTTAAGACCTAAACGTTTAGAATTGAAAGAAGG